>CM069303.1:1127500-1182500 GCA_035609425.1 Epinephelus awoara | reverse complement strand
AAAGGCAGCCTCGCCATGAGTTTTGGTTCTGACTTTAGGTATTAATAAAAGGCCTCTATCTGAAGACCTGAGAGATCTAGTTGGCTCATAAGGTAAAAGCAGATCTGACAGATACGAAGGGCTAAGACCATTAAGAGCCTTAAAAACCAATAAAAGAATCTTAAAATCGATCCTGAAGCACACAGGTAGCCAATGCAGGGACTTTAAAATAGGTGTAATGTGAGCTCTCTTTCTGGTCTTCGTTAGCACACGAGTTTTGCAGTATTTGTAAAGGTAAAGGTGCAATATTCTTTTTAGGGAGACCAGAAAGAAGAGCATTGCAATAATCAATTCTGCAAGTAATAAAAGCATGGATTAGTGTCTCTGTGTTGGCTTGTGAGAGAAATGGACGCACTTTGGCAATATTTTTGAGATGATAAAAACCGTTCTTTGTAATATGTTTGATGTGGTGTTCGAAGGTTAAGTTTGAGTCAAAGACCACACCCAGGTTCTTAACATTGTCTGATGGCTTAAGTGCCAATGCCTCTAGCTTAAAATTCAATTTTTCTCTCATAGCATTCAGGACCGATAACCAGTACCTCTGTCTTGTCCTGGTTAAGCTGCAAAAAATTTTCTGTCATCCATGACTTAATGTCTAAAATACAATTAAAAAGGGCATCGATTGGCCCTGTGTCATCAGGAGACACAGCAATGTAAAGCTGTGTATCATCCGCGTAACTGTGGAAGTTTATGCCGTGTCTCCTGATGACATCGCCAAGTGGCAGCATATAGAGATTAAAAAGGAGCGGACCTAAAATTGACCCTTGAAGGACACCACAATTCAGTTTATAGCTCCTAGATGAACATTCATTATAACTCACGAAAAGTTCTCTATCGCTAAGATAGGATTTAAACCAGTTAAAAACAGTGCCAGATATGCCAATTAAGCTGTAAAGACGATTTAAAAGTATTCCATGGTCCACCGTGTCAAAAGCTGCACTTAAATCCAATAAAACCAGGACTGACAGTTTTCTCATGTCCAGGTTACATCTAAGGTCATTCACAACTTTGACTAGTGCAGTCTCAGTACTATGGGTGGCTCTAAAACCAGACTGGAGTTTCTCATGGATGCCTTTTGACGTAATAAAAACATTCAACTGATTAAAAACAAGTTTCTCTAGAATCTTACTTAAAAATGGCAGATTGGATATTGGTCTCTAACTATTGGGGTCCAGAGAATCTAGACCATTCCTCTTCAGAAGGGGCTTAACCAGTGCAGTCTTAAAAGCAGTGGGAAAGACACCCATCTGAAGGGAGTAATTTACAACAGTCAATAAATCCTCATATAAAAACCTATAAACAGTCTTAAAAAAGGAGGTGGGGATGGGATCTAAAATGCAGGTCAAAGGTTTTAGTTGTGAGACAACTTCACCAAGGATTTCAGCATTAACCAGGACAAAACTTTCTAGTGTCTCCCCACACGCAGAGACAGGCTCTAAGTCCGTGTTCTGGGTAAAGTTTGCTGACCGTTGTTGAACTAGAGCCAATCTGATGTTGTCGATTTTGTCTCTGAAGTGAACTGCAAATTCCTCACACCTCTCACTGGATGATAAAATATGTATGTTGTCAGAAACGGGATTGATAAGACGGTCAATGGTTGAGAACAGTATCTTGGGGTTGTTTCGGTTGTCATTGATCAAATTACAGGAATAAGACTGTCTTGCATATTTAATTGCCTTGTTATAGTTAATTAGCTGTTCGTGGAAAATTCGGAAATGAATAGTTAACTTAGTTTTTCTCCATTTCCGTTCTGCTACACGACATTTTCTCTTTAGGTGTTTGGTAGTTTCATCTTTCCAGGGAGGGTTTGGTTTTGATTTGATCTTTTTTAATTTCAGTGGGGCAACTTTTTAAAGAAAATGCATTGAATGAGAAGGTGTGTCCAAACTTTTGGCCTGTACTGTATATATATATATATATATATATATATATATATACATATATATATATATATATATATATATATATATATATATATATATATATATATACACATATATATCATTCACCATTCCCTTAAGAGGGCACCATGGCACTGTTGCTCAAACCTAACAGGCTATTTACTATTTAGTATAGTAACTGAGATAGGCACAAAGGAGTTTTTAAACCTATTCAGTTTGCATTTGATGACTCTGTATCGTCTTCCAGACGGTTAAAGTTCATACTCAGGATAAAGGATGTGTGATGGGTCAGATAAAACTCTCTGAGCCTGCACAAGAACAGACTGCTCAAAGGTGGCCTGTAGGGAAGAGTTGCCATTCCTTCCCATGACCTTCATGTCTGTACCAGACGAGAGAGTTTGGCCTTAAGCTGGACAGAGAGGTTACCATACCATGCTGTCATCCCATACTTGATAATACTCTCTAATACAGCCTGGTAAAACAAAAACATAGCCTGTTGATTAACACCAAACACCCTGAGCCGACGTAAAAAGTACCGTCTTTGCTGTAATCGAGAACACAGGTTGCCAGCTGAATTTGATACCTAGGAGGATACCTAGGTATTTGTAGGAGCTTACCTGACAGATGTTTTTGTCATGGATGGGGACAGGTGTGTGATCCCTCAAAGAGCAAGGGTAAAACACAATCTCCTGTGTTTTCTTCACATTAATTTGTAGATGGTTGGCATCAAACCACTGAGGAAAGGTCTGAACCTCAGTGAAGTACATTGAGAGACCTGTGTCCTCATACAGCAGACTGAGAATGGCAGTATCATCTGAGAACTTAATAATAATAGAGGCAACAGATAGGATTCGTTTTTTTTTAGCTTGGCGCCACCTAGCATCAGCGGTGTTGCTCGCACTGTTGCAACGACCAAATTGACGTGGGGATCAGAGATAATCAATAAAATGCAGGCTGTAAAGCCACCGGTATACCTCTATGAATATGTAGAATGAGAAGGTGTGTGGACGCTCTACTAAACTACAGCACTTGGAGAGCGCAGACCTCCGCCAAGCAGCTTGGATTTCCCGCCATTTTATTTATTTATTTTTTATTATTATTATTTTTAATGATTAATTTTGTTGGCTTTTTTGCCTTTCATGACAGAACCGAAGGTGAAATGGGAAGACAGAGAGAGAGTGGGGACTGCCATGCAGCAAAGGGCCGCGACCCGGATTCGAACCCATGGCCGCTGCCATTTTATTATTTTATCCACTTTGCTTCAACCGATCACCACCAACATTTTATCATCTGTTCCTTGTCCCATTATTAACCTTTCCTGAAAATTTCATCATAATCTGTTCAAGACTTTCCAAATTATTTTGCTGACAGACAGACAATAAATGAGTAAAGAGACTGAGCAACAATTATCAGATTTATCTGAAGAAAAAACAAATAGTAATGCAAATAATTATACCAGATTGCACAGTACTAGTACAAACAACTCACAGTAAATTATACCAATATGTACAGTATCAGTACAAACTACAGTAGACACATAAGAGATAATATATAGTGAGCCGGTGACTGTTGAAAAATAACTCCTGACAGGGGAATGGAACCCCGACGCGCAGCGGAGTTATTTTTCAACTGTCACTGGCTCACTATACATTACCCCGCTTAGAACATGGCTTACTACTAAAACATTCAAATGTTACAACTGGCATCAATATTATTAAATTCCTGGCAGAGTGTATTGACAGAGGACAGGCATTCACCAGACAAACGGGAGTGACGGAGAGGATTTTACTCCACTTCTCCCGGTCGGAGATACTGGGTGCCCAGTAGCTACAAAGGCTGCCCTCACATTTATGGCCAGTGACCGACATGATCTTTCTGCTCCCCAGGCCAGCTTGGGAGAGCTGTCTAGCTATCCCTAGCAACAGAGCAGCAGAGCAGCGGTGATACCTTAAGAAATAAACACGGCAGAATTTTGTTGATGTTACAAATATGAATTTCCTGCGGCGTTCATGAAAAGTGAGTCAATCGGTGTGTAAATTTGCACATAAAAGCCTACGCTACTAAAAACCTACTCCGGATTCAGGAACGCCGCGGGAAACTCAGATTTGATCGTAAACACGTGTGTATGATCATGAATGCCAATCCATTGTAAAGTGACAGCGCGCTCCTGGTAATCAGCAATTAGCATAAATCCCCGCCCATGAATAGCCAATGACCACCATATAAGGAGGTGTAGGTGCATCCTGTCGACCTGTCAGTCATGGCGCAGAGAAAGAAAGAAAACAGAATTTTTCCGAAGCGGAGATCGAAATAATTTTGGGAGGAGTGGGCTTAAGAAAAAACATTTTATTTTCTTCAATTAGTAGTAGTGTGACAGGGACAGCCAAAGCGAAGGCCTGGAGGGAGGTAACAGATGCTGTTAATGTTGTGTCCATGGTACAAAGAACCATGTCAGAGGTGAAGCGTAAATGGTTTGATATGAAACTGGAGGCAAAGAAATGCATAAGCACACACAAAAAATACAGCGGTCACCAAACAAACAGAAGATTTATTTGTTGGGTTTTGACTGAAGTGGGAACGGGAAACCAGAGATCTTTTGTGGGTAATGGATAAACTCTAAATCAGTGATGGCTGTCGGAATGTAGAGCTATTTAACATTTATTTTAACAAATTATACGGATAACATATAGCCTACAACAGTTTTGTATGCATCGTCTTCAAATTATTTGAATCTTAATAGCCTAAAGCTCCGATTTATACAACGTAAATTAAACATTTTTCAAATCAGATTTATTCATTCAAATGATCAAAAATCCAAAAAAAACCAAAAAAAAACCATGTTGTCTCAAATAATTCTTTCAGCTGGCACGTGCTCCTGCGGCCCCTGCTGAACCCAGAGGCTGTGATCCGGCTGTCCTTACGGATATTTTTATTATCATCATTCAACATGTAGAGAGAACGTGTAATCTATTGAGTCAATTTACATAGATAATTCACAATCATGAATCTAATCTAGATCTTAAACCTGTTAATTGGCAACTAATTCAACTAAATGTGTTATATTTTTAATATTTTTGTCATGTTTAGATTACGTGTTTCAAAGGCATCTGTGTATTGTGTACACAACAGAGCGCAATACATATTAAAATTGTAATTTCCAATAGTGAAAAGCAATATTTATGTGCTTTACTAAAGAGTGGTCAGGAGCAGGAGTAGATTTTGTTAGTAGTTACGAAAAGATCGGAGCTACTAAAATATTGATGAATGCGGACATGCATGTAAATTTCCGTCTGCAAACAGTTTACACACAAATTCCTTCTGCTCACGTTTCATGAATGAGACCCAATGTGTGTATCCACAGACAACTGAAATACAGGGCACCAAGCTGGAGTAACTTCCTCTGCACATTTCTTTAATAGCATAGCAGAAATGCCATCTGGGCCTGCGGATTTCGTCCTGCATGTATTCCTAAAAACAGATTGAATTTTGTGAGGGTCAACTACCAATACGGAATCAGTAGTTGGGATAGTCAGCAGCAGTTCATTACATTCTGAGGAGAAGTTCTGTGTGTCAAACCTGACAAAAAAATCATTCGGTTCATTTGCTTTTTTATATTAATCATCGGTGGCAATGGGCTTCCTGCTTGTGGACATACTGGTTGCAGCTTTCATGAAGTCCCATAGCTTTTTAAAGCCCACCTTGTCATGGTTTCTAAAAGCTAAAAGGCTTATTATTTGGATATGCAGTAATGTCCTTCTTGGGGACTACACAGTCAACACAAAATGAAATATAACCTGTAATTGTATCAGTGGCCTCATTTATTTCCAATTCGTGAAAAACGTCCCAGTCTGTGCAGACGAAAGATCCCTTTGGAGTTTCTAAGCTGTCCTGAGTCCAAACAGTCAATGTTTTTCACTGTGGCTTATTTCTCTTAAAAACCGTTTTGTTTGTAGGGATCAAATGGACTGTATTGTGATCTGAAATTGATAGAGGAGGCTTAGATCTTGCGCTGTATGCGTTTTTAATGTTCCTGTAACGTTTATCTAAAACTTAATTATCATGGGTATTTCACTTAATGTATTGTTGGAAGCCTGGAAGGGACATTTCTAATTAACAGTGGTTAAAATCACTGTAAATGTTGGTTAAGCTTAGTATCATGGTTAAAGAGTAACTAAACCCTAAAACCATTTTTTTTCAGCTGATAATCATTGTTTCTGGTAGTGAAGTAGTGTTACTGACTGATCCTGCTCAAAATCTTGACAGTTTAGTGCAAACTGTTGAAAATCTACATTTTATTTTAAAAATGTGGTGTGGAGTGCCCTCTACAGCTTGAAACCTGGTTACTACATTTAAATTTAAATTTACATTACATTACATTACATTGGAGGCGAGTGACTCTTTTTCCGAGGCGAATGACGTCACTAACCGTCCACGCTAAAGCCTGCCCTCCTCCCTTTACTCCTCCCCTTACTATAAAACCATTCTGTCCACAGTTGTCAAACTGATAGCGAGTAGGTTGGATCGGAGCAGAGAGAGCAGTAGAGCAGAGAGAATAGCTGGTAATTTGTAAAATTGTATTGTTACCATAGTGTATTTTAGTGTAGGTTTACAGTTAGTAGTGTGTTTATAGTATTTAGGTTAGTTGGTCAAGGAGAGGTGCAGAGCCTCAGGATATAGGTATATGTGTGGGACGGCGAGGGAGGGAGGGAGGGGTGGAGGGCTGCTGCGCCATGACCATAGGGCCGTGACAGAGAGCTGAGCCTCGGGGGTATATGTGCGTGGCTGCGAGGGAGGGAGGGGTGGATGGATGCGGTGGGCTGCTGCGCGGTGAGCCCAGGCTCCCAGAGAGGGAGAAATAGAACCAAGTATGCTAAAATAAGGGGACCGGCTGAGCTCCGGCCGCCTTCCCTTCTGCCCGTGTGACACAGTTCGGGGTGTTTTCCAAGCCACCATCGGCACAATGAAAAGCCCTCTCTCCTCTCCCCGCAGCGAGGGACAATCTTCACTCCGCCCCCTGCCTCAGCCGCTCGCCTGTCCCCCCCCTCCCCCCTCCAGCTCCACCTAACTTTTCTGAATTTTTTAAAATCAAGCTGTGGACGGAGTAATGCCCAGAGAGGGGGGTTTAGTTCCCCTTTAAGCTTAGTATCACTAATATACAATGTCCTACCTGGATGAGGAGGCCATGGCTGCCCTGTCATCTGATAGGTCCTCCTCAACCTCTCCAATGATGAAGGCAGCAGAACTCCCTGAAGGTTTTGGGTTCCCTCCCCATCCTGGAGTCACACTATGCTCCCTAAAGATCCTGATGTGTCCACAGAGGGTCTGCAGGAAGGAGGTGACGTCGATCTCCTGCAGGGATTCCTCACAGTAGTCCATGGCCATCAGGACATCCTGGGAGCTGATGCTGTAGGACTGCTGCAGGCTGCGGTACACACCTGAGGAACAGAGTGAGGAAAACAATGACTGATGCTGTGTTGACTGCAATGGGTTCAACAGCAAGTGACCTATCTGGGACATGTGATCACAGCAGAGGGTAGATCTTGCTCTGCAAGATCAACATATTATTATGTTTATAAATGGACCAATGAAGCCACTAGTGTCTGACCTGCTGTCAGCCAAGGCCGGTGTAGGCAACATGACAGTCATCACAATTCAGGAGATACGAGGGGCAGAGCAGGGCATGCAGTGTTTGTTTACAAAAAAGTTCATGTATTTTTGGGTGAGGAGAGGCAATTAAACTAAAACTGCACAAATATAACAACACTGTAGACTTGCAGCCGATGAAAGGGTTGCCTTACTTAACCGCGAGTGCTGCTGTGGTGAGAGAAAATTTTGTTGGATGCTGTTTTTCTATTTATATCGGTCACTGGCTTTAAAAGTGCTGCAATGAATGAGGAACGACTGATTCATCAGGTTAAGATGGGGAATTATCTACACCATACCTTCTAATTCAACTACAAAAACCAACATCAGGTGGAGGCTGGCTGAAGAGAGATCGACAGGGAGCTCAAAGTTTCTGGTGAGCGAAACAACCCCGTGCTAATAACAAGCCAGGCAAACATTCACAGCTTCACCACTTCACAGGTGTGCCTTATCAGGGTTAATTAGTGGAATTTCTTGCTTTATCAATGGGGTTGGGACCATCAGTTGTGTTATGGTTGTGTAACTCCACGTGTTCATTCATACTTTTGATGCCTTCAGTGAGAATCATGTTTTATATTCTAGTTTCTTCAAAATAGCCACCCTTTGCTCTGATTACTGCTTTGCACACTCTTGGCATTCTCTGGATGAGCTTCAAGAGGTAGTCACCTGAAATGGTTTCCACTTCACAGGTGTGCCTTATCAGGGTTAATTAGTGGAATTTCTTGCTTTATCAATGGGGTTGGGACCATCAGTTGTGTTGTGCAGAAGTCAGGTTCATACACAGCCGACAGCCCTATTGGACAACTGTTAAAATTCATATTATGGCAAGAACCAATCAGCTAACTAAAGAAAAACGAGTGGCCATCATTACTTTCAGAAATGAAGGTCAGTCAGTCTGGAAAATTGCAAAAACTTTAAATGTGTCCCCAAGTGGAGTCGCAAAAACCATCAAGCGCTACAACAAAACTGGCACACATGAGGACCGACCCAGGAAAGGAAGACCAAGAGTCACCTCTGCTTCTGAGGATAAATTCATCCGAGTCACCAGCCTCAGAAATCGCAAGTTAACAGCAGCTCAGATCAGAGACCAGATGAATGCCACACAGAGTTCTAGCAGCAGACCCATCTCTAGAACAACTGTTAAGAGGAGACTGCGCGAATCAGGCCTTCATGGTCAAATAGCTGCTAGGAAACCACTGCTAAGGAGAGGCAACAAGCAGAAGAGATTTGTTTGGGCCAAGAAACACAAGGAATGGACATTAGACCAGTGGAAATCTGTGCTTTGGTCTGATGAGTCCAAATTTGAGATCTTTGGTTCCAACCGCCGTGTCTTTGTGAGACGCAGAAAAGGTGAACGGATGGATTCCACATGCGTGGTTCCCACTGTGAAGCATGGAGGAGGAGGTGTGATGGTGTGGGGGTGTTTTGCTGGTGACAATGTTGGGGATTTATTTAAAATTGAAGGCACACTGAACCAGCATGGCTACCACAACATCCTGCAGCGACATGCCATCCCATCCGGTTTGCGTTAGTTGGACGATCATTTATTTTTCAACAGGACAATGACCCCAAACACACCTCCAGGCTGTGTAAGGGCTATTTGACCAAGAAGGAGAGTGATGGAGTGCTGCGGCAGATGACCTGGCCTCCACAGTCACCAGACCTGAACCCAATCGAGATGGTTTGGGGTGAGCTGGACTGCAGAGTGAAGGCAAAGGGGCCAACAAGTGCTAAACACCTCTGGGAACTCCTTCAAGACTGTTGGAAAACCATTTCAGGTGACTACCTCTTGAAGCTCATCGCGAGAATGCCAAGAGTGTGCAAAGCAGTAATCAGCAAAGGGTGGCTATTTTGAAGAAACTAGAATATAAAACATGTTTTCAGTTATTTCACCTTTTTTTGTTAAGTACATAACTCCACATGTGTTCATTCATAGTTTTGATGCCTTCAGTGAGAATCTACAATGTAAATAGTCATGAAAATAAAGAAAACGCATTGAATGAGAAGGTGTGTCCAAACTTTTGGCCTGTACTGTACATAACTTTAATGTAACTTTATCATTTTTTGTCGTCGTGAAAACATTGGAGTACCCACAAGTGCTTGGTCTTGTTGGAAAGCCCTAACAAACGGTTGCAGAGAAAATCAATAGAGAAGAACAGGTGTGAATTTGGACGCACTTTGCGTTGTTCGCGCCCATAGGGTTAAGAGCTTCAATTTGTACAATTTACTCTCTGTGTCCTTGCAATTCCCTTTCCTTCGAATGCTATAAACAAGTGTACAGATAGATTTTTTCTCAGAGAGCTGCTTGCAGATAACCTATTCCCTATTTACAGGATTTAATAAAGGAGTCATAGTGTAAATACTAGACTGGGCATTTTGCACTGTACCAGCAGAGAATAATGATGCAGGAAAACTGTAAAACTGTCATTTTACTTTAGTTAGATAAATTGTTACGAAGAAATCTTGGGCAAAAGTAACTTTTTCAAGTGTATGCAGGTGTGGGGAGGTCACCTTTGACATAGCTCTGGTAGTAATGTTCTTGCAGCAGGCTGCAGTAGTTGGTGAGCTCCTTGTGTTTGTGAGGCTGAGCCAGGAGGTCAGTCCAAGGGGAAGGACTACTGCGGTCCTGAGACAGTGACCTGCAAGAGGACAACAAAACCTAATACACACTGAGACAAGAATTCAACAAAGTTCACCATTAGCAAGACTAAAGCCTGATTTATGGTCGTGCGTTGAATCGACGACGTCGCTACGTCGTAGGGTACGGGGCTACGCAGAAGGCTCGCCGTAGCCCCTGGCGTAGCCTGACGTGCACCTCCCCAAAAATGTAACTACGCGTCTAGGCGACGCAGACCCAGCGCAGACCGGCACGGCTGTGATTGGTTTGCTTGGTCGCAACGTATTTCCGGTTCCGTATTTCCAGATTCCGCCATCCCCGCCAACTTTAAACATCTTCTGTTGCGATGTAGATGTTAAGGCTCATTATATATATGCCATTATGCTCAACGTTCAATACGGATACGGCCGGAGCCGTCTGTCCGTGCTCCGCGTTCATTTCTCTGTGACCGGAAAAGCCGGAAGCTAAACAAAGAATCAACTAGAGATGACAATAACCACTCAGGAAAGGAACGAAGCCTCCTACCGCTCTGGCGGTGAATTGCACCGCGACGAAACGGAGTGACGGAGAAGTTCGAAGGGTTCACGACGGCGTTACGGCAACAACGTAGAAACGTCGTCGATTCAACGCACGACCATAAATCAGGCTTATTGAAGGATCTGCTGCACCCACATGGATTACAACCTAATTTATTGTTTTCCAATAGATTTATGCTTATACAACCTAAATTTCACATGTAGTATGTGGAAAGATAAAATGTCAGACAACATAAAAACAGACAATTCCATTCCATGTAATTGTATATAAGCATTTAGAAAGCTTCAGCCCAGATCTCCACAGCAGTAAGCAAAGTCCAGGGAACCCACACGCCTGTGAGGGACAGCTCAACCTCCACAAATGCCATTGAAGTGTTGTATTCACAAAAAAAACAATCAGGACAAGACAGGACAAAATATAAAACAGGTAAACAAAACAGACCTCAACCACCACAATGCATTCATCTACAGTGCCACCAGAAAGTATTCACACCCCTTCACTTTTTCCACATTTAGTTATGTTACAGAGTTATTCTAAAACTGATTTGAATATAGTTTTCTTTTAAAATTCTGCACAAAATAGCCCATAATGATTAAGTTAAAACATCTTTTCAGACCTTTTTTGTAAATTTATGAAAAATGTAAACATTTAAACATAATAGGTAAATAAGTATTCACCCCCTTTGCGGTGACACTCGAACTTAAGATCAGGTGCATCTGATTTCCACTGATCATCCTTGAGATGCTTCTACAACTTGAATGGAATCCACCTGTGGTAAATTCAGTTGATTGAACATGATTTGGAATGGCACACACGTGTCTATATAAGGTCTCACAGTTGACAGTGCATATCAGAGCAAAAACCAAGCAATGAAATTAAGGAATTGTCTGCAGACTTTTGAGACCGGATTGTGTCAAAGCACAAATCTGGGGAAGGAGACAAAAGAATTTCAGCAGCATTGAAGGTCACGAAAAGCACTGTGGCCTCGATTATTCGGAAATGCAAGAAGTTTGGAACCACCAGGACCCTTCCTAGATCTGGCGGTCCGAAAGCTGAGTAACCGGGGAAGAGGGTCTCCAGTGTTCCCTTGCGGAGATAAGAGAACCAGAAGGTCAACCAATGCTAACGCACTCCACCAATCAGGCCTTTATGGTAGAGTGGCCAGACGGAAGCCACTTCTCACTAAAAGGCACATGGCAGCCCACTTGGAGTTACCAAAAGGCACCTTAAGGATTCTCAGAGCTGGAGAAACAAAATTCTCTGGTCTGATGAAACCAAAATAGAACTTTTTGGCCTGAAATGCAAGCGTCACATCTGGAGAAGAAGAGGCAATGCTCATCACCTGGCTAACACCATCCCTACTGTGAAGCATGGTGGTGGTGGTGGCAGCATCATGCTGTGGGGATGTTTTTCTGCTGCAGGAACTTGGTGACTAGTCCGCACAGAAGGTAAGATGACAGCTCTGGAACTCAGACTAGGGCGTCGATTCACCTTCCAGCATGACAATGACCCGAAGCACACAGCCAAGATAACAAAGGAGTGGCTTCAGGAGTAGTCTGTGAATGTCCCTGAGTGGCCCAGCCAGAGCCCAGACTTGAATCCAAGCGAACATCTCTGGAAAGACCTAAAAATGGCTGTCTACCGACGCTGCCCATCCAACGTGATTGAGCTTGAGAGGATCTGCAGAGAAGAATGGAAGAAAATGCCCCAAAACAGGCGTGCCAAGCTCTTAGAAACATACCCAAGAAGACTTGAGGCTGTGATTGCTGCCAAAGGTGCTTCAACAAAATATTAAGCCAAGGGTGTAAATACTTATGCACCTATTATGTTTAAATTTTCAATACATTTACACAAATGTCTGAAAATATGTTTTTACTTTGTCATTATGGGATACTTTATGTAGATTTTTTGAAAGAAAACTATACTCAAGTCAGTTTTAGAATAAGTCTGTAACATAACAAAATGTGGAAAAAGTGAAGGGGTGTGACTACTTTCTGGTGGCACTGTATTTAACAGTAAGGAAGCAAACAGCTCAAGACAAACAGCTGCAACATACACAATCACCTGCAGAGCTGCAGCAAGCACAGACACATCAAGCAGCAACCTTCAAGGCTAAAAAATGAAGCCAGCGCTTAAGTGCCAAAAACTGCAGTTCCTCTAATGACCACTTGAGGATGGCTCCAAGAGCAAGTCAGTCCCCATCGACCCCCATGTGAAAATGTCCAACTTAACAGCACATGTTTACAGCCTGGTTTTGGTCTCTATAACTAATTTCAACATTCATGACAACTGTGTAGAGGTTAATCTTAATATAACTCACCTATTTACATTTTATTAAGGCTTAAAGTTATGCATATTTCAGAGTTGCGCCACACGATTGACACGCTATCTGTGAGGTGTAACTATAGTCTGAGTCAAATCCACCCCTCGCTCATCCACAGCTCCACCTCCAAATATGGTCACTTCTGGCTCCAGGGAAAAAAAAAAAGGGGGAAAAAAAATGGCAGAGGCCAATATGATGAACTAAAGGTTTCAAAACATTGTATTGTAAAAAAATCTAACTGCTTCACAGATTTTATTTCCCCTCTCTATTGTATCAAAAACAAAATATCATAATATGTCTATGGTAAATCATTGTTTCTGTGGTATTTTAGTATGGTTTCTATAGTGCATTATTGGGTTTTTATTACATGATATTTCATAAACTTGGTCCATTTCCACACCAGTGTATGTCTAAACCAGTGTAGGTCTAAAGTTTTTTGCAGCTGTCATAAGTACACTTTGACCACTAAATACTAGTTAACATTACATGGCCAATTATGAAATGATGGAGCACCTGTTAGGGGTGTTGGCACTGTTATATTTCATTTGTACCTGCTTGGAAATCTGGGTAGTTACCAGCAGAGCGCACTAGTTTGTGGCTTCAACCAACAGCACCAATATTCCTTGCTGCCCCTGTTATCATTGGTGCAACAGAAAATCATATTAACATAAATATTTTATTTCCTCAAGGTTACTGTAAAAATATACCTACATGCCACTATGCTGTCTTCAGGTAAAAAAAAACATATCTTATGAGTTTGTTATGGCGAACATGTTAGCAAACATTCATTCATTTTCCATAACCGCTCATCCTCTTCACATTAGCATTCACACCTACAGGCATTTTAAAGTCACCAATTAACCTGCAAAAGATGGGCAATCTGCATTTGCTTGTGCAACCAAGCTCCAAAGGCCCCACACAAGCAGCAGCCTTCCTTATCTTATTTTAATGCACAAACATTATGCTTCCTTTACATCTGGTATTGCCTCTTATATGATGCGATATTCTTGAACAGAAAACCTACTTTTTGGCTTCCTGATTTCCAATGATGATGAGTATATTAATGGAAAACTCTGTGAACTCATGACAATGGCAGAAAAAAAAGGCAACTACCTGACCAGTGCTACAAACGAACATTTCGCAGCATGGCACAAGATAAGTGAACAGTCTCTAGACTGAACAGTGCTCTAACACTGACAAGTGTGAAAAGGGACTTGATTAAATATATGTTGTGTTCCGTGTGGGGCAGCACTCTACATCCTGTGCGTATATGAAGCAACACAAGCCTGAGAAGGAAGCACAGACCACCCTAGGATGGCTCTGGAGCCTACAGTATTAGAAGAGCAACAACTCCCCACCCTACACAAGAGAAGCACATCCACTGAAAGCTGAGCAGCACCTCAGCAGAGAGGGAAGGAAACATGCTGAAACGTCTCCCAGGATTCAGCATCTTGAGCTCTATTCTCACACATGAAGACAATCAGAAACACATATATTAACAAATGGACTGCAACTTTCTTCACACAGCATTCGTGGGTGAGTGGGTTGTCATACCATGGTGGGAGAATGATTTAGTTAAAGCATAATCCATGCCTATTACAACTTGACTCTTCTTTTAATTAATAATTGGCAAACATTCTGGGGAAAACCTGGCCTTATTAGGAGAGACGGCGTTCATCCCACTTTGGATGGAGCTGCTCTCATTTCTAGGAACCTGGCAAATTTTATTAGTTATTCAAATCCCTGACAACCCGGAGTTGAGATCAGGACTCAGGACAGAGTCACAGTCCTATATGCTTCTCTGAACTTCTAGTGCAGTTACCCACCCATAGTTTTAATAGTTTTATACAAAGGGTGTCGGTCCCCTGACTACCTAAATTATTTAAATCTAAAATTAAACATAAAGGAGTTGTGCATAACAACCTAATAAAAATTAAAACCTCTTCTGTGACAGAAAGACAAAACAGGAGAATTAAATGCGGACTGTTAAATATCAGGTCTCTGTCGTCCAAAGCAGTGTTAGTAAACGAATTAATATCAGATAATTATATTGATTTACTCAGTCTCACTGAAACCTGGCTGTGTCAAGATGAATATGTCAGTCTAAATGAATCCACTCCTCCCAGTCATAATAATACCCACATTCCTGGAGGCAGCAGCCGAGGAGGGGGAGTTGCAGCCATTTTTAATTCTAGTCTGTTAACTCACTGTTTAAACCCTACCCTTGATCTAGTTCTGACGTATGGAATTGAAATTGATAACCTAACAGTCTCAACACTTGACTCTGTAGCTCCTCTTAAAAAGAAGTTAACAAAGCAAAGAAATTTCACTCATTGGTATAACTCTCAAACCCGTAAGTTAAAACAAATATCGCGAAAATTTGAAAGGAATTGGCGATTAACCAAACTGGAAGAATCTCCTTTAATCTGGGCAGACAGTCTCAAAAAGTATAAGAGGGGCCTCCACAATGCCAGAGCAAACTATTACTCAGCATTAATAGAAGAAAACAAGAATAACCCCTGAATTCTTTTCAGCACTGTAGCCAGGCTGACTAAGAGTCAAAGCTCTATTGAGCTTTGTATTCCTTCAGCCCTTAGCAGTAATGATTTTATGAGCTTTTTTGATGACAAAATTCTAACTATTAGAGGCAAAATTCATGACCTCCTGTCCTCAGATAGTGCCTATCTAACCTCAAACACAGCTGTAAGACCTAATATATATTTAGATTGCTTCTCCCAGATTTCTCTTCAATAACTGACTGCAGTGATTTCTTCATCTAACGTCATCAACATGTCTCTTCGACCACATCTCAACTAGGCTACTTAAGGAAATCTTACCTTTAGTTAACACTCATATATTAGATATGATCAATATATCCTTATTAACAGGCTATGTACCACAGTCTTTTAAGGTAGCTGTAATTAAACCCCTCCTAAAAAAGCCCACCCTTGATCCAGAGGTGTTAGCCAACTATAGACCAATAGGACTCGTCTCTGTACCTGTTTATTAGATCTTAGTGCGGCGTTTGACACTATTGACCATCAAATTCTGCTACAGAGACTGGAACACTTAATTGGCCTAAAAGGTTCTGCACTAAGCTGGTTTAAATCTCATTTATCCGATCATTTTCAGTTTGTTCACGTTCATAATGAATCATCCTTACGTACTAAAGTTTGTTTTGGAGTTCCACAAGGTTCTCTGCTCGGACCAATCCTATTTACTCTATATATGCTTCCTTTAGGTAACATCATTAAAAATCACTCTGTAAATTTCCATTGTTATGCGGATGA
The DNA here is from genome assembly GCA_035609425.1 of Epinephelus awoara. Lineage (NCBI taxonomy): Eukaryota > Metazoa > Chordata > Actinopteri > Perciformes > Serranidae > Epinephelus > Epinephelus awoara. The sequence continues at coordinate 1,166,150 of CM069303.1, read as the reverse complement.
TACACAGTTGTATTCATCTATGAAGCCAGAAGAAAGTAATCAATTGACTAAACTTCATAATTGCCTTAAAGACATAAAAACCTGGATGAGCACCAATTTCCTTTTGTTAAATTCAGACAAAACTGAAGTTATTGTTCTTGGCCCCAAACAACTCAGAGACTCTTTATCTGATGACATAGTTTCTCCAGATGGCATTGCTCTGGCCTCTAGCACTACCGTAAGAAACCTCGGAGTAACATCTGATCAAGATTTGTCTTTTAATTCTCATTTAAAACAAACCTCACAGACTGCATTTTTTCATCTGCGTAATATTGCGAAAATTAGGCCTATCCTGACCCAAAAAGATGCAGAAAAATTGGCCCATGCTTTTGTTACCTCTAGGCTGGATTACTGTAACTCTCTATTATGAGGTAGCTTAAGTCCTTAAAAACTCTCCAGCTAATTCAAAATGCAGCAGCGCGTGTACAAACAGGAACTAAGAAACAAGATCATATTTCTCCTGTTTTAGCTTCTCTGCACTGGCTCCCTGTAAAATCCAGAATTTAATTTAAAATCCTACTGTTAACTTAAAAACCTCTAAATGGTCATGCTCCGTCATATCTCAGAGAGCTCATAGTGCCATATTATTCCACCAGAGCACTGCGCTCCGAGAATGCAGGGTTACTCGTGGTCCCTAAAGTCTCCAAAAGTAGATCAGGAGCCAGAGCCTTCAGCTATCAGGCTCCTCTCCTGTGGAATCATTTTCCTGTTGTGGTCCGGGAGGCAGACACCGTCTCCACATTTAAGACTAAACTTAAGACTTTCCTCTTTGCTAAAGCCTATAGTTACCCTGGGGAGTTCTATAAATGTTTTCAGGCGGAAATCACACCACTGTTACAAAGAGTTTTGAATTATGCCTTAAACAAAAAAGATCCTCCGCAAACGTGGTCAGAAGTGATCATATCTGTAATATATAAAGAAGGAAAAGACCCCACAGAGTGTGCCTCGTATAGACCAATTAGTCTGCTCTGTAATGATGTGAAAATATTAAGTTCAATAATAGCTAAAAGAATTCAGATACACATTAACAAAATAATAAAACCAGATCAAACAGGTTTCATACCAGGAAGGCAGGCTTCGAATAATATTAGGAGTACCCTGAACATCATCTCAACATCAAAAAACAGTGATCAATCTTCCATGCTTCTTAGCATTGACGGGTAGATTGGGAGTATTTGGAACATACTCTGATTAAAAAAAATGGGCTTTCATTTGGACTTTATCAGCTGGATTAAAGTATTATACATGAGTCCAAGATCTAGAGTAAGGGTCAACGGGCACACCTCAGAACAATTTGAACTTAAAAGAGGGACTAGGCAAGGGTGCCTGCTATCCCCCTTATTATTTGCAGTTAACATAGAACCCTTGGCAGAAATGATAAGGAAAAAATCCTTTAATTCATAGGATATCTGGTGAAGGAGGGACACACAAAATATCGATGTACGCGTATGATGTCATATTGTATGTAAGTGATCCTTTAACTTCTATCCCAATGCTGCTCAACTGCTTAAGGGACTTTGGATTGGCATCAGGTTACAGGGTTAATGAGTCCAAGTCAGAGACGATGATGCTGGTGGGGAAATGGCCACAATTGTACAATGAAAACTATGGGAAACTAATTACTCAAATAAGAGCAGATTTAGACAGATGGAAGATACTCCCACTGTCCCTGTTTGGCAGGGTTGAAACAGTTAGGATGAATATCCTTCCTAGGCTGCTCTACCTCTTTCAGTCGCTTCCTGTTTGGATTTCTACTTCTGTATTCAAAATGCTTGATCGGCTAATTTCCACATTTATTTGGCAACAGAGAAAACCCAGAATTAGACTGAAACAATTAACCTGGCCCAAAAGACTCGGGGGTCTTGATCTGCCAAACTTGAAAATATACTTTTGGGCGGCTCAGCTTAGAGCAATGGTAGAATGGTTTTTGCAAAATGAAGAAACAAATTGGCTTGAGCCAGAAAAAGGCTCATGTGCAGCAGTATCTCTTGAGACACTACTCTTCTTGGATAAGAAAACTCAAAACAAATTTAAGATTAAAAATGAATGGATTAAGTGTACCCAAAGAGTTTGGAATGTGATTAGGAAAAAGATTGGAGCTCCCATGGAGATTTCAAGGTTAATGAAAATTTCTGGGCTGGTGAATTTTGTACCAAACACACTGGATGTTGGGTTGAAAGAATGGGGGGAAAGGGGCTTACAATGATAAACCAGATGTTTGAAGGGGAAGTCTTGTGGTCTTTTAGACAACTGCAAGACAGATTTGGTCTGACACCTAAAGACTTTCATAGGTATCTGCAACTGAGAAGCTACTTGATGTCACACAAAGAATGGGGTATACTTAGGAAACAACCCACTCCCATAGAAGACTTGTTTATAAATATTATAAAAGAAAAGAAAGGTACTAAGGTTGTCTCACGAATTTACAAATGTTTAAATTTGCTGATGTCAGGGAGTGCTCTTGATTTAAAAATTAGGTATTTTAGAACTCCCTCCATAACTTCCAAATTTCATAGTAGTAAAACGAATTTGTGCTGGAGGGACTGTCATCAGATAGGTGACCACACACACATATTTTGGGACTGCCCAAAGTTAAAAAATTATTGGGAGGGGATTCGGAAAGAATTATTTTCTATATTGAACATTGATTTACCTCTGACTCCACAATTCTATATCATTGGAGCACTCCCTAAGGGAAGATTCGAAAAAAAGGAAGCTGTATCTATTACATGTCCTACTATTAGTAGCCAGGAAGATGATAACTCTATCATGGCTTAAACCACTTCCTCCTACTATACTTCAGTGGCATGAGAGGGTGAAGAAGGTATATGTAATGGAGAAGATAACAGCACACCTTCATTTTAAGATGGACATTTTCAGAACTAGATGGGCTCCATTAAGTGCATACTTAAATTTGCCAATGTGAAACATTGTTAAACTGTGCTGTTTAAGGAGAACTGTCCAAGTGTATTCTCTCTCTCTCTCTCTCTCTCTCTCTCTCTCTCTCTCTCTCTCTCTCTCTCTCTCTCTCTCTCTCTCTCTCTCTCTCTCTCTCTCTCTCTCTCTCTCTCTCTCTCTCTCTCTCTCTCTCTCTCTCTCTCTCTCTCTCATGCTGCAGTCACACACTGAAAATGAGCGACATGCAAGGGGGAGAAACCTAATTCTTTCCAAATAGAGCTATTCAAGTCATCTGGTGAAAATTCTTGTATTTTTTAATATCGCGCTATATATTGCAAAAAAAACCTGCAATGTAATTTTTTTTCCAATAAGACAGAGAGAGAGAGAGAGAGAGAGAGAGAGAGAGAGGGAGAGAGAGAGAGAGAGAGAGAGAGAGAGAGAGAGAGAGAGATGCCAGATATTCCACGAATGTTGGGCTGATTTGCCGCGTTTATACACACAGAGGCGGAAAGACGAGTTGTCCGAGGTGCCCAATTTTCCGCCTCAAAGGGTAGTCATATTGGCGGAACTCTTACAGACCAAGGCATTCTTCCGCAACAGGAGGGGCTGTTGAAGACTTGTGGGAGGAGCTGTTGATAACGCGGCACGTGCGAGCCACTGGCGGTGGATGAACAGGAAACAGCTGATAGCAGGAATTAGTGAGCACCTGGTAGCAAGAGGGAAACGCAAACCTGACAGACACTGTAAAGATGAGCAACTGGGGAGATGAGGAATAGCGCGCCCTTCTTGCCCTCGCAAATGACGAGGCCATTAACCATCAGATGACGGGGAGGGAACGTATTTATGTTTCCAGGGTTCTATGTTTCTCAGGTTCTATGTTCCCCAATTAATCCTGCAAAAAAGGTTCTATGTTCCCCGCTTACACAAAAAAGGTTCTATGTTCCCCACTCAACCAAGTGGGAAACAGAACCCTTTTTGTGCATAGAACATAGAACCTTTTTAGCAGGGTTAAGTGGGGAACACAGAACCTGGGAAACATAGGGATGACCCCTGATGGGGACGACGAAGAACAGGCTGATTTAGGATTAGGATTTAGAATCGCCGCCTGACGATCACCGTCTGACCAGCCGCGGCTTCGCTCCCACGTCACTGTTTACGTCACACGCTGAGCTACATGTTTTGTTACTTGCTCACGCCCCCCATTGCCCCGAAAAAGGCACATTCTGTATAAACAAAAGTAGCAGGTGGCAATTTTCCGCTCTCACCGATTTTGTTTTTATATTGCCAATGCTGAAAAAAGACTGACTGGACTTTCCTGCAAATTTGCACAATTCCTATCTAAAAAGGGCATTATAGGTAAGTAACTGCTCTCTGAGTACACTTCATTCAACTGCCAAGGGACACACAAGAGAAGCCTCTGGATTGAGATTCCCTGCCTTGCAGTGACAGTTTCTTAATTCATTTTCAAAAATATTTACAGTTTTTCACAACTGCTAAAACACTAAACCCTATTCTCTGAACCAAATTCTCAGTGGCCTTGACTCATTTTTTGAATCAAAAACTCTTTTGGCCAAACCTTAAACACTGTTCAGGTACTTGGACTCAGTTTACAAAACTCATCTGCTCTCTTTTGCTAAACCTTAAACACATTCTCAGTCACTTACCACATTTCACACCGTGATACACTGGCAGCAAAAGGTGAACACGACTCCAACACAGCCGTCATCTTTTACACAGAACAACTCAAAATTGAACACACGTTTCTAATGATGTGATCAGACCAATTTGGCAGACCATGGAAGACCAAGAACAATCATTACTGATGAAATTCGGGCAACTATTGTAGACCATGTCCTTGTTCATGGGATGACAATGAGAGAAGCAGGACAAAGCCTTGCTCAAGGGCACCTCGGCAGTTCCCAGGAGGTGAACTGGCACCTCTCCAGCTACCAGTCCACGCTCCATAGTTTGGTCCGGACAGGGTCTTGAACAGGCGACCCTCCGGTTCCCAACCCAGGTCCCTAGAGACTGAGCTACTGCCGCCCCTAAACCTGTAAACGAAATTGTTATGTATATAAATCTGGAGTGCATACTGTAAATACACTATTGCAGAAGTCTGTCTTTCTGTGTCACCTACTGTACTAAACTACTTTTTATCCATATAGAGTGTTTGAACTGGATTCAATGGAAACGCCCCATGAATACATTTTCATAGATGAAGCATGGTTCAATTCGGCAAAGAGAGATTTCGAGAGGCAGGAACATAATTGATGAATGTGCCATCGTGGAAGTCCTTGGCCGGCGTGGTGGCAATGTCACCCTTTGTGCAGCCATAAGTAACTGGGGGGTTCTCCACCGTCATGCAAACCTTGGGCCATATAACATTCTCCTTACATTTATGGGTGGTCTACAGGATATTAGAGCTGCGCGTGAGCTGTATATGTCATAGTTTGGGACAATGTGAACTTTCACTGTGCTGTCCTGATACATGAGTGGTTCACCAACAAACAGCGCTTCATCAAGGTTTTCCCTCCACCTTACAGCCCCTTCCTGAATCCAACAGAAGAGGTTTTGTCTGCGTGGCAGTGGAAGGTCTATGACTGACAGCCCTACACCAGGGAACTGAAGCAGGTAAACCAACACAGTTTACTACTGCATTGCTGTATGAACTATTTGGGAAAGGCGCACTCGGGCCCATGCCGCTAATTAGTGTGGCTCATCAGACCAGACCGACCGACAGGCAGAAGCAATGCATGATTATGTGAGTTACACAGCCTTGATGTTAAACGCACCATCCTCTGAATGGCTGCAGAAAAGGGGAAACAAGGCACTCTTCTATACAACGGCCAGAAGAAGTGTTTATCCAGACCTGACTGCTGATCAACAAAAGCAACACGCCACCTTCAATGAAATCAGAGATCTGCTACGGAAGACCAAGCTGAAGCACGGGGTGGTAAATCCAGGGAAGATGCTGATTACTTTCAATAATGAAATGCAAGCCTTCAAGACCCCATCTGAAGCTATGGACTTCTACATGACGGTGATCCAGTCAGCTTTGAAGAATGACTAGCAGACTGTGTGGTTTTGCCTGAAATACAGGTATGGAATTTGGTCATGAACTGTGCCAGAGACAAAAAAAAAAAAAAAGAGAAATACAATAAATATTTTGCTGGTTTTTGTTAACTTGGATGGACAATACAGGATAGTACTTCACACACACATTTGTGATCGGTTTGTGATTTTATTTTCCCGATTAATTTAATTTACTTAGAAGTAGAGGGGACAGAATAAAGTTATTGAATTAGTTTTATACTGTCTAGTACCTTTTTATATTTAGGGGTACAATGGGAATGTAAAGAGGAACGCTGATGAAGCTACTGTTGTGTCACTGCTTTGCAAATAGAAGCAAGGTATGGGGAGGCAGACAGGAGGAGTCACAGAAATAGGGAGAAATGATGTGAATAATTATGAACGGTTGACTCCCCTTGGTGGGTTTTGGGAAAAACAGCTGGGGAATGACATTGGGAAGTGGCCTGAGGGTAGAATTTACTTTATTTTATTTTTATTTTACTTTATGTGTACAGTTTTTGGGTTGTTACATCCCCCCTAATTTCGCATAAAAGTAATGTCACATAAGTTGTGCAGCTAAAGTTAATATGGAAACAAATCATTTTTATACACAGTCAAGGATTAACTTAAAAGTATTATCTTGGAATGTCCAGGGGATTAATAACCAGACTTACTTCAAGAAACCCTGAATAATACAACAAGATATTCACAAAATAGGAAATAATGCGTATAAAGTACTTGCTTCATCTTCTGCCAATAACAAAACAAAAGGGAGTTAAAATATTGCTTCGCAATAATCTCAAACTACATGTAATTGCTTTTATAATAACAATTTTTTGTGAGAAAAGAATAGCTTTTCTGTCAGTATACACACCAAATATGTATGAACCTGCTTGTTATGTTAAATTATCTAGCATCTTGGGTGATATGACTTATTAACAATTAATTTTTGGAGGAGATATGAATTCTGTGTTTGATCCTTTGATGGATTGCTCTAAAATAACTAGTACTGGCTCTCTCTCAACTTTAGCATTATCTAATATGGCAACAAATTATGCCATGGTAGATGTTTGGAGAGTGTATCATCCAGACAGGAAACAATTTACTTTTTTCTCAGCTAGACGATTAGCTTTATGGGAATTCTTGGATCTCAAAGAGAATTCTGTAAATGAAGTAAGGTTCTTATGGGATGCTACCAAAGGTTTCATTAGAAATAATACTATAGCATTTGCTTCTGGTCTCAATAAGACAAATCTTAAAAACAGATCTAGAGTATATTAGAGTATATATAAGCTAGACTGATTGCAGAGCAGCAGAGTAATTTTGATCGTGAAAATGAAATTGAATTATCCAAAGTAAAAGCAGAATTAAATGCATTACTTACATGAAGAGCTGAGTTTCTAGTTCATAGAGCAAGGCAAATAGAATATTTGGATGGAAGTCACCCCAGTTTTCTGTTAGCTAGCAAATTACGTGAAAATGATCGAAAGGCTGATATTTCAGCAATTATGTCCAATGATGGTGTTCTACTGTATGACCCATTACTAATTAATCATGAATTTCAACATTTTTATATGAAACTATATTCTTCAAAAGAACAGTGTACAAAATATAATTTTGACATTATTGTTGAAGGGATTAATTTACCCACTCTTTCCAGTGAGACCGCAAGATTATTAGATTATCCTAGAACGTTAGATGAATTATATGCTGCATTGAAAGAGATGAACCCCCTGAGCGTTCCTAAATCCGGAGTAGGTTTTTAGTAGAGTAGGCTTTTATGTGCAAATCTACACACAGATTTACTCACTTTTCATGAATGAGACCCAATCAGTGTTCCCCACAGTTTGCCACTGTCAGCACTCCTATTTGTTTTATCCCTTGAGCCACTAGACCAAAAAATACAAAATTCGCAAGAGCTGGAGGGAATAACAGTAAAAGACACAATTCATAAGACATCTTTGTATGCAGATGATTTGATAATATATCTGGACCACGTACCAACTTCTCTTGCGTTTGTTTTAAATATACTGAAGGAATTTGGTTCTATTTCTGGTTATAAGATCAATTTGGGAAAGTCTTTTTTGCTGCCCCTAAATGCGGCACTGAAGAGTATTAACACAAATTCTTTTTCAGGAATACCAGTACTGTCTAATTTTAGATACTTGGGACTTGACATTTACTCTTTGTTGGACAAAACAGGGATGAAAAATTACAAAAAACTTTCAAATTCTATTATAGAGAATTTAAGTAAGTGGTCAAAACTAACAATATCATTAGCAGCTAGAATCTATCATAAAAATGAATTTACTTCCTTGGATTATCTTTTACTGTAGTATGTTACAAATGCCCCCATTAGCAGGTTATTGGAATAAATTACAGAACCTTGTATCAAAGTTTATATGGAAAGGACAAAAACCAAGGATTTAAACTACAACACTCAAGCGTGATAATAGATCAGGTGGCTTAAATGTCCCAAATTTTGAATTGTATTATTTATCTTTTATGCTTCGTTCATTGGCAAAGTGGTTTTAAGATGAGTTAAATACACCCTGGGTCCAATTAGAAAAACATATCATATCACCATATACTTTTAAAGATGTTCTTTTTTCAGGTCTATCATATAAGCAATGTAGTACTAAATTTGGACCAAAACTAGGACATTCGATTCATACTTGGCAGCATTGTGTAAATATAGGCCACTGGGAAACAAAGTGGCATGTAGATATCCCAATATTTAATAACACTATTTTACAAATAGGTGGAAAACCCATACAGTTCCCAAAGTGGCGAAACATTGGTATTCATACTCTCTCAGATATCTATAATAATAATGGCCTACAGTCATTTCAAGATCTGAAAGACATTTTTAATTTACCAGGGTCTTCCTTCTTTTTTTATTTACAATTGCGCACGGCCATGCGCACATATGGGGTACCATGGACCCAGCCAGTACTTATTCACCCATTGGTTGATATAATTAAAGGTTATAAACATGGTAGGGGCTTTGTGTCCTACTTGTATAAAAAATTCCAACAACAGCTGACCTGTCCATTGGGTATCGTTGCCATGTGGAACATAGATCTTAAAAGCTATGAACAAAATACAGATTCGAAGAGAGTCTGGAATAGCATTCCTCTCACTTCATGTAATTATAAACATCAGTTGCTTAATTATAAAATAATTCACAAGTTTTATTTATCCCCAAGAAAGCGTTCCCAACTTAAAGCAGCTGTGCGGAACTTTTTACCATTAATAAAACTGTCCCTAGTTCATATCACCCCCCCCCCCCCCCCCCCCCCTTGGAGATACGCATATTTATTTGAACCCAACAGCAACAAAAAAACCTTTCTCTATATGGCTATTTAGCATAGCCTAGCTCGGGTCGGACACACAGTGGAAGTCAGAAAATCAGAATACGGCACCCAAGGTGGAAGTGATTCTGCTCGCCCACAGCTGCCCACAGCGATTAAACCACAGAAGAAGAAGGAGCCGTGTTTACAGTGTTCTTCGAGTAAGCAGTACACAACGGGCATTGCTGAACACATAACACCTAACAGTTTTACCAGAGATGTATCTACAAGGACTTGGTTGTACTTTTGATGTCATGGCGGATAACGAAGGAGCATCATGTAAAATTATCTGTGACTGTAACCATGAACACAAATATACAGCAGGCAGTTGTCCTCAGTTTATAAGAAATTCAGAGCTACACCAGAACATTTATGAACAGGTCTTACTTTACTACTAACCTGTGTGTAACGTTAGCATGTTAGCATGTTTCCACTAATTACTTGGACTGACCTAATGTTAGTAGCGTTAGCTTTGCAAGCGAAGGCTGCAGGTAACAGCTTTGCTGTGTTAGGATTATGTTATGTCTTCACTGTGTATCTTCACATAAAAGAATACTCCGACGATTTGGGAGTTATGCCCTTTCTCTATCATTTTCATATTGAGACAACATGATCGATATCTTTTTTGTGTCTGTACGTCCAGTGGCTGGGTCTCAGCGGTTAGCATTGCGCTTATAGAGGGTCAGTATGCCCTGCGCTGTGATCCGCGGAGGGATACATCGGTGAGCAGGCACAGACGTAGCTTGTAAACAAAACTCAGCTGTTTATTTAGCCTAGCGATATCTCCGGATTTTAGCAGCTGCAATGGACGACTTTGAACGCGATTTTGAAGAGTTTCTTGTAGCGGACACAGATCCAGAGCCATACCTGTTTGAGCCGGAGCATACAGATGAGGAACTCCATGTGTTGGAAGCTGAGCAGAGATGAGAGAGGCTGAATCCTCCAGGATTCGGTGCTACCATCGTTGGGGAGATAAATCATCAGCAGGAAAACCGCCGCAGAGAGTGCATCACAAGGAATGAAAACTTTGCAGCAATCACTAATCCTGGCGTGACTGAAACTTTTTTTCATGTTCCTAAGATGAACTGGGAAAAAACGCTGCAGGCCTGCAGGAGCTGATGGACAGCTCTCAGTCGGGTGAGTAATATCGTCCGTGTCATCTCTTTGTTTGCCATTTACGGAGTGACCAAGCGTACCTGTCCCAGAGCCAGCTGCAGCTGTTGCTCACCGTTGTATCCCTCCGCACAAGATGTAGCTACTGACAATGCCATGCTTACCGCTGTCGGAGTATTCTTTTCACATAATAATGCGGACTCAGCAGATGACTTGTTAACTGTTTATTCCTCCTTACACCGAACGTACGTGGCTGCTTCTCATTGTTTTCACTAGCACAACAACGGTTACTACATTATCCAGAATAACTTGAGGCTCACACTACTACGGTAGCCTTAGTAACTCAAAATACACAACAGATTAGATTAGATCAGAACAGAACAGAAACACGACAGGATAATTTACGGAGTAATTTTGCTGTTTCCACAATTTATTTGGACTGACCTGACGTTAGTTAATCCTCTCGCTCTCCAAAACAAATGCATGCGGTAATTTCCGGCTTTACAACACCAGGCTGTGGGTGTCATACCGCTTCGACCAAAGGGGCGCTATAATCAACGAAAACAAAAAGTTCAGCACAGCTGCTTTAAATTGACCTCAAGCCCAATATGTCCATTATGCTCTCACAGGAAAATTGGGAATGTCTGGAGGTTAACACCCTCTGGATGCAAGTAACAAGAACTTTATCAAATATATTGGAATTAATTATACCCTTCCATCCAAATATTATTTTATTGAACGATGATTCTTCGCTTGCTCTATCAAGCCATCAAAGAAAGACTCTTTTTTTGTGGATTAAACGCAGCAAAAGAAATAGCAGTAATGAGATGAAAATATCCACAAGATTTAAACATACGCTACTGGCAGTCATCTTTTTATTCTAATCTTCCCATAAAAGTGGCAATTGCATGTGTAGAGATTATTGATGTCTGTTTATGGTCCTATATGGTGTATGTCTAAAATAATATGAATATGTCATCCTTTATACGTGTATGTGTATGCACATGTGTATAATGTTGCATGTTGTATAAGTTTTGTTTTGTTTTTTTAAAAATTGGGGGTACACTTGGATTATACTTTGAATCTGGATGAACAACTTACTCAGTTTAAGACCAGAATCTTCGTTCCATTGAGGGCTGGTTTTAAAAACACACATTTAAATCAATGTAAAATATAAGGATGAGTTTTTCTTCATTGTGTGTGGGGGTAAAGAGTAGGGTTTAAACTATTGTTTGGATTATAGGAGGATAAGTGAAGGTATATAAACATTTTGAGTATCATTCCAATTTATTTTGTATTTCTATTTATTTCTATTTATCTAATTTACATAAATACACTATATGCTTTTTGTGGATACCTTCAAGTGCAGATGCCGATATGGCATGTATTGTCAATACTGTATTTTTTCACTTGTGGTGTTTCCTCCATGATGAAAACAAAAAGAAAAAAAAAACAATAAAAATTTGGTCACAAAAAAAAAAAAAAAGAAATTACTTTGCTGAGTACAATACCATTATTACGGATAACAATGATTGCCACGACTCCAAAATACTATTTATATTGATAACACGGTATATTTAGAATAATGGCAAATTCTCACTGCAAAGAGCAGTGCTGTTCACTATCTTACTTCTATTTTAGCAATTAGCTGATGGTCAGTATCTATCTGAACTTCGTGTTCCAGTGGAGCTGATCACAGATGGTGGTTCTGATGCAGGACAGGCCAGCTGGAACATGATGTCTGGAAAGTGTATTTCCTCTCATATGATTAGATTGATCAAATGTGTAATTCCTTAAAACCTTTTTTTTCAAATAGGTATCTGTTATATTTCTTTTAATATGTGGACCTTGCCTTTGTCTTTCAGTACCTGAAGAAAATGTCCCTAGGTTGGCGGCTGGAGTTGGGATGTACCAGTTGCTCCTTTAGGTGCTCCAGAGAGCAGTTGTAGACGTAGACTGGACACTTTAATTGGCTGCTGTCGCTGGTGTTCTGCTGGGAGACCTGCCTGATGAAGTTCATGTGTAAATCCGCCTTCTGCGGCTCAGAGAATTGGACCCCTTCTTTTTCTACCAGATCTGGAAAGAGAGAAAAGTAGATATTTTCTTAATTTATCAGTCAGTTAACAAGTTTGTGGTGTTGCTTTAGCCCTAAAACTGTCTTTAACTAGACGATACCAATTTGCTTTTGACTACAACTCTGGATAAGTGTGTTAAACCGACCTGAGCCTGGGGTCCCAGACTCTGTCTCTGACACTCTGCTGTCCCAGCTGGGCTGGTCAACGACCAGGGAATCAGCGGCTCCAGTCTGGCCCTCAGACTGCGGTGAGAGCACAGGGGATTTGGTGGTGAAGAGTCCGTTGCTGAAGCTCCTTCGCAGTTTACTGGCCATACTGAGGCCCGACTCAGACCTCTCCAGCCCGCTGATGGAGCCAGATAGGGAGTCAGCCTGAGATTTGTTGCTAGGAGTCAAAGTGTCGTCCTCCTGTGTGTTAACATTACTCTGAGGCTCTGTCTCCAGCCCTGACACCATCAACATCAGAACATCTGCAACATAAACATAACATCCACATTTAACTCTTAGGTTTTGAACACATTGTTCATAATACATATGAAACCACATAATAGTAAAAATCCAAGATGTACCAGTGAAGGAGGCAGGGAGAAAGGTGAGGAGAATCTGCTGGGAGTTGATGTATTTGGCGTAGCACCTCCACTGTGGCACAGAGCAGCTCCTCTCCCCCAGCAAAGGCTCTTCACCCACAAGGTCTGCATTACTGAAACTCTGTCAAAGACAGAGAGGAAACATATGTTTACTGTATCACTGCACTGCAAGAACTCAGTAAGAGATTTTTACATTAGTTTTACATTTACAAATAGCTCCTGTCAAGAAATATTCAGGGCTGATCTGATCTGATCAGATCGATGGATGAGAGGAGCAGCTGCTGCAAGTGAATGTAAACTTTAAGGACCAGCTGAATCAATGGTTGAGTTTCACTTTCAATGTGCATGACATTCTGCTGCTCCATCTCTACCATGAGTGCACTCTGCACTCAAACAGTGTGGTGCTATAAATAACCGAATGACTTATATGTTCAAATAACAATACAAAATCTTTTTGTGGTGGCAGGTGACAGATGTTTTAATCGTGGCGGGCCACCACAAATAAATTAATGTGCGTGAAACCCTGACTACTCATTGATTTATAAACAGTCATTCCTTTAACCTTCTTCCCATACTGCAGACCTACTTTGGTCTCAGATCTTAATAGTAAAGCCATATCTTTAGAAAGGAAATACTGTAAACAGGTCAGTAGAACAGATGGTTTAAATTTTTAACATGATATAGGGACCACGTGTTCCCTCTCAGACTACCCTGATATTTCATTAGTTCCACCTTTAGTCTGTTAGTGCCAGGTGGATAAATATCATATGTTTTAGAACATAGAGCATGTATAAGAATGAATGTATTACTAATAAAAAATCTAATTGTGATATTGTGCTATATACTGTATAATGTCTATAAAAACTTAAAAAATTACTTACTATTATAGCCAATACAAAATCAAATTGTGATATTGTGCTATATGCAGTATAATGTCTATAATTACTTAAGTAAATTACCTACTATTGTGGCTTAATACAAAATCAAATTGTGATATTGTGCTATATACAGTATAATGTCTATAATTACTTAAGTAAATTACTTACTATTATGGCTTAATACTTGAATGTGCATTAAGGTTTGCTGATAGATGAGATTACCTGTAAAGTGCTGGTAGATCCCATCACCTCTTTGCTGCTGCCAGTGGTGTGGAATGACGTTATGGTGTCTTGTCTGTCTAGAGGCTTCACAAACTCCTCTGACATAACACACAACATAAGAGGCACAAATTGTGATACATTAGAAGACAGTAGGTCATCAGGAAGCCCTTCCTGTATAAAACTGTATGCAAAGCGGTACATGCCATCACACTCTCACAGAGTCACATTCAATAACTAGTACAACAGCTGATGGTAAGATGCAGAGACATGTACTGACCTTTAATAACAGGTAAGGAGAAAGGAGCAACAAAACCATCTCGTTCTCGCTCTAAGATATGCTGCATGAAGGCAGCATGGTCACTGTCAGCTAACGGGATCTCTCGGTCACTAAGCTCATGCTCCAGGCTACTGTGGAAGAGACTAAGCAGGAGCTCGTTGGGCAGACAGGGGGAGCCGTAAATCTGCTCCTCATTCTCCACTGCTACAGAGAAAAAGGTGAAGACACACATGACAACAAGAAACACTTCCTAGATCTTAGAAAAGAAAATGGTAATCCTGGAATTTCCCAGTATTTTCTTTATTGCATCATAAATTTCTTATGTGTATCTGCAGTAGGTGATATATGGGCGGGGAGGTCAGCCCCCTTATAAGCAAAATGACCAAAACGTCTCCCTTGTTAACCTGCCATCCCTCGCCACACAGGGTTTAGGCCCAGGCGCCATTCTATCCATACCCAGAATTATAACTAATAAATAACTGAATATAAACAAATAAATAATTACTACATAATTTCAATTCTAACTGGCACAGATCATATAGCACTAGTTTAGTGGCCAATACTTACACACTAAATGTATGCATAAAATCATCTCATGTGATACTACTCAGCCAATCAAGTCTATTCATTATGGTTCAAGTAAGTGAGATAAACACAGGAGAGAGGGAAGCTGAAAAATTATTCTGGGATTATCCTCCTGGAGTTGTAGTTCCAATTTCTTCCTATAGTCCCTTTCTGCCTCTCTGACTGCTCTTCTTACATTGCTTACATTTATAATGTCCATGTTTCCAGACTGCAGTCCTAATTTGTAAGCTGCAAAATTTGTTTACATACTTTGACCTCAATGAAACAATGGTTGCTGTTACCAGAGGAGTATTCCAGGTAGTAGGTTCAACAAACTCTGAGTCTAACCATGAACTCTGAGTTGATTTACCCTGAGATGGGAAACTCTGTGAATAAAAAGCCATCATCAATGGAGCTCCAACTCCACGATTCACCATGGCAACAGGTGAATCGTGGAGCTGGAAAGAAAGACAAAAGACAGCCCCTCCATTTTAATCCAGTGGATGTGGAGATATTAATGCATGTGTAGCAGACAGTGCACGTTTATCTTTAAAAGAAGAGCCTGAGTCAGAGCGAGGAAAGTGTAAAAGTTAACCATAAAGTTAATAAAAAAAGTTTTATTCAGTGTTGTCCGTTTATTCATCATTTAGCAGACTTACATTTCCTTCATGAAGATAAAGCGTTGGAATCTGACTGTGTATCAGGCTGTAGATACATTACATTATATTAATAATATATAATAATATATTTGTTCAGATTTAATCTGATGGGGAAAATCACAGGAGGCAGCAACTGAAAAATAGGAAGATTTAAGACATATAGACTAGGCTACAGATCAAAGACATAAAGACATGGCTGTAAACTCACAGTGTGACCCAGTAATAATGTTTGGTGATTTGCACTTGAAAAGATGTTGAGGTTAAAATACAGTAGATTTTAAATGTTGGACATCTATTTGTATCTTGACTCAACAGCATTCAGTGACTTTATTTCAGCTACAAATGTAGTAAATTTAAAGACACTGAAATGCTGCACCATTGCTCACTCAGAAATATTAACATACAATCCCCAATATTAGGCTATAGGAATTATGTTCCATCAGTGCGACCTATGACATCAGTGATAGAGATCATTAGTCACTGATACTACGTGTCTAAAGATTCATAGCGATTTTTAAAATTTAAATAATTAGACCTACATATTATGTGCAATAAACATTTCGGAGCTGCTCTAACAGACTGACAGTCTGATCCTTGTGTACAGTGTTATAAAAAATAATAAATATAAAAAGGACAGCTGATTCTGAGCTGAGGATGAATTCTCACTGTGTAATATTTGAATGTAAAGACAGAAACTGATGTCGAAAGAAATGATTGATGTGCATAAAGTCAGTAACTTAAGACAGTCCTGAGTAACAAACTAATATCCAGCAGGATTTAGACCAGGGGTAGGCAACCTACGGCTCTAGGGCCACATGTGGCTCTTTAGCCCATCTCCAGTGGCTCCCTGTGGCTTTGACAGAAAATTATATGGAAGTGAACAACTTATTTTTTTATTTTAATTTTCATTTATTGTTGTAGGCTTAAAGTGAGTCTTACATTCTTCAACTGTAAAAATGCATAGCCTGTTTTAAAAAATACTCAACTAAACTCAACTAAAATCTGCATCATCTGTAGCCTAGCGCCTCTTCCTCTAAAAACATCACTAGCAATGGTTACAGTATTCTTGAGTCTCCCGAGCTAGGCTAGCTGTGCATTCCAAATCCAGAAATGAATAGTGCGTGCACAAAATTGTTTGCTTTAATCAACAATGCCGCAAAGTTAAAGTACCAAAAAAAAAAAAAAAAAAAAAAATTAGCCCACTGCAGAGTAGCTACCTTACGTATTAATGAAGGCTCAGTTAGATTTTAGATTTAGAGTTAGTAATATTGATGGGCTAAATTCACCTTAAAAGACTGTGTTACCTTTATTACAGTACGTTGTTTATTATGTTTCGCTACTCCAGATAGATTTTTTTTAATGTTTTGGCCAAAAATGGCTCTTTTGTTAGTAAAGGTTGCTGACCATTGATTAAGACTGTGACAGACGGTAAATCGCTGCTAATTAACACGCTTTGATACAAGCTTTGACACGGACTGAATGTATCAGGGAAATGAAACAGAGTGTCAGAGGGAGGAGACAGAGAAAAACTCGGGGTTTATTGAAGAAAACCTGCCAGCGAGCAGGTGAGGTTCACAGACTCAGTTGCCATGGTGACTGACCCAGAGTTTGATTTATCACTCTTTCTGGAACTGAAAACCCAGAGTTTTCCTCATTTCAGGGTTAACATACTCAGAATTTTCACTAGACCCGCTTTCTGGAATACCCCTCAGATGGGGTTTGTAATTCAGCTCAGCAGCCGCCTCTGAACGCTGTTAAACAGTGGTCTAGAGTCTTAATTCCCCTTATGACACAGTCAGTATGTTGATGGAAGTCAGGCATAACCTTCATAAGGCTCGCATGATTGAAGTCTCAAGCAACAATGAGCACAGCGTCAGGATTACCAGTCTGTGAGCAGTTCAGGTCTTTGCACAGATCCGACAGGGCAGCCTCTGTATTTGCTTGTGGTGGAATGTAGACTGCTGTGATAATAATCAATGTGAATACCCTCAGACTGAAGTGCAATCAATAGCTCCAGGTCAGGTGAGCAGGAACAGGATAGCAGTTTAATATTCCTGCTGTCACACCAGCTCTTATTCACCAGAAAGCACACACCTCTTCCCCCTTTTTTTCCCCAGGAGTCCACTGTTCTGTTACATCAATATATGGAAAAATAGTCACCCGGTTGAATGGCGCTGTCTAGTACTTAAGGGAACACTTTATAGTCACAGAAGTCACTTACGGGAAATCAGTCTGTCCATTTGAGAAGCAAAAGTGATTGTGAATCAGTTTCACCTGCTTTGGTGCAAATGAAAGTGACAACAGGTGCAATGGTGAGGCAAAAGCAAGACTACTCCAAAAAGGGAATGGTTTTACATATGGTAGCCACAGACCGTTGCTCTCTCCTTATCCTTCCTGACTGATTCTTCTCTAGTTTTGTGTTCTGCTAGTGTCCTTGTCACTACTGGTAGCATAAGGCGGCACCTGCAGCCCAATCAGGTTTCACAGGTAGTCCAGCTCCTCCAGGATGTCACATCCATACATGCAGTCACAAGAGTGTTTGCTGTCTCTCCCAGCACAGTATCAATAGCATGGAGGAGATACCAAGAGACTGGGGGTTACACCAGGAGAGCTGGATAGGGCCCTAGAAGGGCATCGACTCAGCAGCAGGATCAGTATCTGCTCCTTTGTGTGTTAAAGAACAGAAGGGGCACTGCCAGAGCTCTACAATATGACCTCCAGCAGGCTACTGGTTTGCATGTTTCTGACCAAACTGTTAGTAACAGACTCTATGAGGGTGGCATGAAGGCCAGACATCCTCTGGTGGGACCTGTGCTCACAGCCCAGCACGGTGCAGCTTGATTAGCATTCTCCCGAGAAAACCAGAATAGTCAGGTCCACCATTGGCACTGCCTCTAACATTATCTGGATGACAAAGGCATTGATGCCATTGACTGGCCCTCTCATTGCCCTGACCTAAATCCAACTGAGGACCTATGGGATGTTATGTGTTGGTGCATCCAACGCCACCGAGTACCGCCACAGACTGTCCAGGAGCTCAATGATGCCCTGATCCAGGTCTGTGAGGAGATCCCCTGGGACACCATCAACACACTCATCAGGAGCATGCCCAGACGTTGTCAGTAGTGCATAAATGTGGGGGCCATACACACTACTGAGTCACATTTTGTGTTGCTGTGATAAAATCCATGAGTTTGATCAGCCTGTGAATTCATTTTTTTTTTTACTTAGATTTTTGGTGTGATTTTTAACCCAGCCCTCAGTGAGTTGATGATTTTGGTTTCCATTGACTGTTGTTATGTCACTTTGATCTCAACAAATTATACAATGTACACCAATAAAGAGTTTCAACTTGAATAATTTGTTCATCAAGATCTGATGTGTGGTTTAAGTGTTCCCTTAGCAGTGTAGTTTTGATGAAACAAAGTGCCTGTATCATGAAACATGATACAGGCACTGAGATCACCCATTTTATTATGGAGAACCTGTACGTTAGCTAGCAGTAGCATTTATATTGCTGAGATCTCAACTGGTGTTTAACCACTCCTCATTTGTCTCAGTGCCTCTTCCAATGCAGAGATGGTGTTGCTCGTCCATGCAGTCAGAACTGTAGGTATTGCTCATCTTTTCCACTTCTCCTCAGTGTTTTCCCTTATGTTTACATTTGAAAACTTCCATCAGTCAGTTAGTTAGCAGAATCAGCAGAAGAGTTCACAAAGCGGTGAGCTGATTTCCTTATCCTCATAAGTCACCTAAAGTCATATGTTACCATCATTGTCCAATATTAATCATAAAAAGCACAGCTGCTATTTGTAAATAAACTTAAATGTCATAGATAAACAGAAAATTTAAGCAGTTGACAGAGGCGACAGAGGCATCTGGCAAAGTCTGTACCTAGCAACGTGCTCATAACCAGCATGTCTCATCATATGTTCCAAGCAGGAAGTGGTTTGTAAATTTTTTTGTCTACTTTTTTACTTGAACTATGATTCAGTGCCATATAAGAGTCAAATCATATATCATTCTCATTGTTGAAAACTGTGAAGTGTGCAGTTGAACACTATCAGTATGGTACCTGTACTGAATGTGAGGAAGAAGATTTCCACCTGCTGGCATTTTGGGAGCAGCTGAATGAGGTCAAACTGGAAAGGAACCATGTGAATACTGTCCTCAGAGGCCAGGGCTTCTCCTGCACACACAATCATGTGCAATCAAATTCATCCTTGAGTATCCAAAAGCTTTGCTCTTCAAATAGAGCAACACACAGATTTTACACCACACAGATTTTACACCACACAGAATGCACAATTTCGACAGCGCCATTAGCTACAGGAGACAGGTACAACACAAATATAATGGTGAACTGGCAAAAACATAACAAATCCAATTATTTCCAACTGCTTCCATTGTGTGTGTTTGTGTGTGTGCGCGCGCACGTGTGTGTTTTTTAATTACTTTTAATCTGCCATTAATAAAACTGAACCATTCCTGCACCGTTGCCTCGCATTAAAAGCGTCCTAGCGACTCAAAGGCCAGAATTCTTCCTATGCTGGAGGTTTGAAAAATTGTGAATTTCTGGACTGCAGAGTGTTTTATTACCTGTCACATCCATGGGTCTAGCTGGCAGTGAGCAGACCTGGTCTTTATTCTGACACAACTGGCTCAAATGCTCAAAGGTCATCATGGTGGACATACAGGCCAGATCCTTTGGATAGATCTATAACAACAGATCAGGTCACTATTAAACACAACCTCATAGGTCTTAAAATAACCTCACACACAGATGACATGTTTTGACAACAGTAAACTGAGCTCTTTGTAGGCACACACAGATCACACAGAAAGTGTTTTGTAGGTTGTAAAATAATGCACTGCTTTTTTTTTTTAACTGAATGCTTCACCTTTTTATTGTTGCCAGGCAACCATGCAATCACCTCCTTACTCTAACCTTCCCGTGTAATCAATTCACCATTAATTTCATTATTATATTCAACAGTAATTAGTATCTAGTTACTAAAATGGACAGACAGACAGAACTTGCTGTAGCTCTGGTTGAGGGTGAGAGAATATGTTTTTGGGCACAGGGAAACCGAGAACTGTGAGGGTACATAAGACCCTAAAACAAAAGGGTGAATCACAGGGAGTACCATCAGTCATTCCAGGGACTTTGCCTTGATTTTGGCCATTTCCAGGCATATTTTAGGATGACTCAGGGGCAGTTTGACAACCTGCTGTCTATCATCAGGCCGTATAGGTCTGGGCATCCAGCAACCACTACCACCAGTTTCTCCTCCGTTGTTTACCAACTGTAAACTTGTTGTCGTGACCACCACTGAAGGCTCAAATCATCCAACTGGAACATGGGAAAAAAGATGATGAAAAAATAGGTGACGTGGGTGTTTTTCCACCTTAAGTTGAAGTTTTTCAACTCGAGGAGTTCAGAGCGATCCGGCCTAGAGCACAGAAACTTGAGGTTGAGAACAACACAAAAACCACAAGCAAAAAGCTTCATTCTCATGCTAAACAATTACAAAAAAAACACCTCCAGCTGCTAAAACGCTTTCTGTGTGATCAGGGCCTTAGACTATCGCCAACAGGTGACAGGTCCCGCCAGCAACTCTATGTCACAGTGAATGAGTGTGTGGACGGACTATCACTCCGGGACAAACAGCTGTAGTAAACTAGCTATACACACTGCTTGAGGGATCTCCTGGTACTTAAGGCCCTGAAAGTGGCGATGCTGGTCCATGCAGTTCATCACTATGCCGCTCTGTGGTTCTACCCAGCACTCTGTCACAAGGTTCAGCTCCAAGTCCACGTCTACAGCTTCCACCTCGGTGTCATTGTCATCATCAGTGGAGAAGCTGGAGTCCCATGAAAGACAAAAGACAACAGGCTGACAAATGCACTTGGCGCCAGCACTGATTAAGAAGGGTCAGTGTGAATGCTATGGTATGCAGTTCATACATCTGAGTTAAAACCACTACGTGTAGAGCAGGGGTGGCCAATAGTCTGCAGGTTTTCATTCTGCAGAAGTGTTCACTGAGTTCCGCCTTCTTCCTGATAGATCCTAATCAGTTGGTGCTTCTCAAAGTCAATGAAGGATCCTTAAACTGCTGAATTTCAAGGTGGCTATGACATCCAATCCCACTGAAGGAGGACAAAGGACCAAGTCCTTCCTTCAGAGAATTTAAGATCCACATGTGTACCCTCAGCAGACATGAAGTAGCCACAATGCTTTGGGCAAGATTTACCAGAATTAAAGGCAGGGCTGCTGCACTCGCTAGCCTCAATTGTATGTTCAACGAATGCTAGGATGGAGTCTTGCCTAGCCTCTGTACTACCCTTGGAAAGAAGCATCCTTGACTTTGAGAAGAACCAAGTGTTTGGGGTCTTCTGTGGCAAAACAAACCTGTTAACTGTCGGGCCTCCATGGTATATGGTTTCGCCATGCTGTTGTACAATTTGAATGTATTTCTTCACCATCTAAAGGTTGCATCAAAACACCACCCAGGCAAACATCATCACCGTCGCCTTGTTTTGCAACAAAAGTTGAAACAAGTTTAACTTCGCAAAATGACTGTTTTTTGTTTGTTTGTTAGTTTTTTGCAGAGGCCCCGAGTGTCAGGATTCATTTTAAAGATTGAGGGGCTGCATTTCTTTCAAGTGTGTCGGTGTGACCAGTCATAAAATAAGGTGTGCTATGCAGAAGATTACTGCCAGTCTCACCTGTCCTTGGTGGATGTGGAGTGAGGTGGAAACAGGATGTACTGAACAATACAAGAGTGACTCTCTCTGTCCGTGTCTCCTGACATGCCCTAAAAAAATCAACATTAAATGCAGTGAAAACAGATCAGGACCACTCTTCACACATCAACATGACAGCATTGAAGATAAAACCAATCACAGGGTACAAACAGAAAACTTCAGTATTTAGTGTTGTGGGAGATTGCTGTCCTGCTGTTCTTTACCTTCATTGGCAGCTCAATCACCATGTTAACAATGCCCTCTCCACTGGCAGCAAAATGAAAGCCTTCTGATATGCGGATCCTTCAGACATCAAGAGACATTTTCAGGCAACACATTCAACAAAGCTGCTTCTCTCATATTAAGGCAACCCAGCTGCTATGTCTCTAAGCATGTACAAGCCAAACAGCATTGAAACATCATAGGTCATCAGAATTAACTCCGCTGATGAAACAGAAAACCTGAAGGTCACATTTATAACTAAACAAACACTGCTTTCTAGAATAGAAAGTTTTGCTCAGGATTTACTGTGTAACTGTTATCAAAGACGCTGCAGTCCTTCATTACATCAACATCCTGTGTTTGTAATATGTAAAGCACTTAACATTTTCTTGTTTTTGAAAGGTGCTGTACAAATAGATTTGCCTTGCCTAATGCT
This sequence comes from Epinephelus awoara, assembly GCA_035609425.1. Classification (NCBI taxonomy): domain Eukaryota; kingdom Metazoa; phylum Chordata; class Actinopteri; order Perciformes; family Serranidae; genus Epinephelus; species Epinephelus awoara. The sequence goes on along the minus strand of CM069303.1, from coordinate 1,143,012 downwards.
AAATGTGATGGATTACTTTGGCTTTATTAAATAAAACATGTGCTCCATCTCTGTTTAGATGCAGTTTACGGCCCTGTAATTAAAAGCTAAGCATTAAGTAACTGTAGCTCGGAGTATAACTAACTAGAATTACTTCCCCATGGTTGTATGCCTCCATGAACCCCTCAGGTTTCTCTTACAGTTTACACCCATGTCTGGATGCTTGACACACATCTTCCCCTTGGCAGCAAATAATATCTATACAATCAGCATGGTTTCAAGATGGACACCCAAAGTGAGTGTCACCCATTTAGTATCTGACCAAATGTCTTCTGTTCCTCAGATAGTATATGAGTAATGGCCAGATAAGTGTTTTTGCAGAACATTATGATGTCACAGTACAGTTGACCTTTGGATATCAAATGTCAGCACTTTCATTATATCCTATTAGACCTGTCAAATTTTAGTCATAATTAGCACAAGAACTCTTGAGATAGGGCCAAAAATATGTCAGTCATTTATTTTTTCAGTCCAAATGGACATTTACAGTATGCCAAATTTAAAGAAATGCCTTCTAGGTGCTCTTGAGATATCATGCTCATGAGAATGTGCCAAACAAGGTCACGGTGAGTGAGTCTGACCTTTGATCATTAAATTGTAATTATTTCAACTGTGACTCTAAGTGGATGTTTTGGCAAATTTAAAGAAATTCCCTGAAGGTGTTCTTGAGATATCGTGATCACGAGAATGCGACAGTTGGATGAACAGATGAACAACCCAAAAACATAATGCCACTAACTACGGCTATCGCTGTACTATAATAACTCAAAGTAAATTCAATGTACATTTTACAGCAATGTTTCCACTCGCCACTCTGTTGGTCTCAGTTTCTTTCAGAAATACTGTTCTTATTTATAAAGAATGAATCCTATCCTTTCAAACCTGAAACAGAAAATCAAAAAAACAAAACAAATTTGGTGTATAAACTCACTCAGAGAGCATGGACAGTATGTGAGCGACAGCCTGCATGGCCACAGCCGATCCTTGACTGCTCTGCACGGACCATACCCAGCGCTGGTGCAGGAAGTAGCGTGACAGAGATGCCAGGGTGGAGGAGGCTGTCCGGTTGGCTGCCATGCTTAGGGGGACGGAACTGTTGGAGGGCTGAGGAAAGTTCTCCATGTTGAAAATGAAAGGAGTCCTGAAGTCCAGTGGGAGCTTCTCATACCTGCAAAACAGCAACGGTTTGATTCATTAAAATGTGTCCAACTGGCAGCCTCCTTTCACACAGAGGAGACACTGTTGGAACTTGTTTGGTCTCTTTACACAACACATTTAAATTCATGGGTAGTCACAACCAGGTGTAACCAAAACCTTTAACGAAGGAATTTTAGCAATACAAGCAAAAATAAATGCATATTGTGTTTTATGACACTCGTTCTTTACTCGGTGACATGATATGCTATTCTAATGCCCGGCTATCATATCCACTGACCTTATAAGCAGCTTCTCTAGAGGCTTATTGAGCACCACCACACAGGGTCTGTCTGACAGTGCAGGTTTGGGAGCAGGGATGGATGGAGATTTGGATGGTGATGGATGACCAACAACCTTCCTCTTGGTCTTCGGCGTCGCCTCTTTGTTCTGAACACGATGGGGGAAGCGAAGTTTGAGGATCTGCTCTCGCAGCTCATCTACAATCTGATGGAAAACACAAAAGTCAGGATGAGTTAGTGCAGAAAAAATATATCATTCAGACACACACTGCCTGTACAGATGAGGGAGGCATGCTAATCAACCGTACGTATGTCTACCGCTGTATTATTTTCAACACTACTAAATACAAACACTAATGCAACATGCAATCCAATACATTACCAGCACCTACAGTCAGCGTGGGCACCAAACACTGACATTGTCATCTTCATAAGGACAGGATTCCTGCAGAGACGCTGGTTTGGATTGTCCCTGATACTGTTTTAATCTGTTGTGTATTTGCCTCTCAGTACCTTGTTTCTAACATGGGCTGGTGTCCCAATAGGGAAGCCCAGACGCAGGACCATGCAAGGCGTCTTGGAGATGAGACGGACCAGATAGAAGGAGGTTGGAGGCTGGTCCAACGCACTGCAGAGACAGAATTGATTTAACTCAGGAATAGAATTATGTCTAACAGAGTTGATGTAACATGGACTTCTCATTTTAAAGAGCACAAAGTGCTGTGACTTTAAGCAGTGTTACCCAACCATTTTGGCTTGTGGCCACTTTAAACAAGTTAAATACTTGCAATATTTTGGCCTTAGCCTAACTGTGGACATGAGTTACAAGCACTTTGACAAAAGTCTTTTTTTTCTTAATGGATGATTGGATTTTTAAAATCGTACAGATATCAAAGTATCTAGTAGCATCATGTTCAACACCAATGAAGTCAGTTGATAAATCAAGCTTTTGCCAAATCCAGTTGGAAGAACAGCGAAAACGTCTTTCCTCCAAGAAACTCGGCAAGCGCATACTCTTGTTCTTGAGTACTTGATATTATTGCCTCTATTTCTGCAACAACTTCACTATTTGCTGTGTTTACTCTGCTAACGTTGGAGTTAATGCTTGTTGCTTCGAAAGCCGCCATTACTGTTCTGCAAGCTGTGGTCTGCATTTTACATCATCAACTACAACACAGTCCCTAAATGGCTGCTTACATTGTCAACTACAGCGCAGATCCCTGATTGGTCCTGACTGGATTTTAATTTTTTGAAAGTCAGTACGTTTACATGACATTAGAGAAAATGGATTTATTGTTTTAGTCCGACTAAAACCAGACATGTAAGTCCAACTCAAATCCTACTAAATCGAATTTCTCAAAGTCAGACCAACACACCCACATAATGCGATTGGGAGTCGAATTCCTCCTGCATGTATACAGTCAACCGGACCCCAAATGGCTGAGGCGCTGTCCGCGTTCTCTACAGTTTCCGTTTTGACCCGGAAGTCAAATAGCATTAAATGTGTAACAGAAGAAGAGGGCGGTAACAACATGGTGAAATCTACATTCAGAGCTGTGCATTTTGGATGGACGAGGACACACAGTTCATGCTTTGTCAGCTGAAAGGGTTAAATACTTTAAAATACATAGATGGGAGGAAAACACAGAATGGCAATTGATGGCCTGTGACATAATGGGTCAACCTGGAAAAGGTCCAATACTAACAAGCTGAAAGGGGGCATATCACCATCTATCGTAGCGGAGTCAGTCTGTGTTTGTATACTAGGACAAGGACCGTAGTCCAATTAAATGGCCTAGTCCAGTTATAATCGATCGAGCTTGACTTGACTGTGCATGTAAATGTACTGAGAGTTTGGGGCGGCATAGAATTCAGACTGATTCATAAAAGCAAAAATTTGTTGTGCTCATGTCTTAAGGATGGTCTAACTAGGCTTCTTGTCCTCATACGGTATTTCCAGCTGTAGATAAATGGCAGCTATCAGTGCTGGGGTTTTTTTTTGCATCCACTGTCTCACCTGTATATGAGTTTAACATATGAGTATCCCTCCACCAACACGAAGCTGCTCCAGTCCCTCAGCAGTGATGTGAGGGCAGAGTGGGAGATCCGACACTGAATGGTGCTGTAACGCCCATTGTTTCCAGCTGTGTGCAGATGTTTGGGGACAGGCCTGCAGGGACAAAATGGTTAATGTAACAAAGGATTAGAAAATTTGACAGATAATGAGGCTTAACAACAAGCATTTGTAAACTCTGGATCTACATCCACACAAGCCTCTTTTTTTCTTTCAAATTTATCTTCAAACATCCCTCTTGTCTCTGGGAAGAGTTGATATGAGTAAAGCGGTTATCTGTGGTCCGGGCTGTGCAAATCATCCTTCAGTAGTAAAACACAGCTATATGTTTCTCACATGTCATGTTCAAGGATGATAGCAATGCGATGCATGTGCAGCCATCTCTGCCAGAAGTTGGCATCCATGGAAAGGATGGGCTTCCAATAGGAAGCAAACTGGGATTGAGAGGAGTCTTTGGATCCGCTGTGCTGCAAGGACAGGACCTGGGAAAACAGGAGCTCATTCAGTCCAAGAAAACAGAACAAAACTAAAGAAAGGCTGAGAGGTTACAATGATTATGGAGCCAACTTAATTACCATTAACAGGGCAAGGCAGACTGGAGATGGGGAATATGCATTGGCCATGGTTCTTTTAATTATTGTCATTTAAGCTTTTTGATGCTTCCAAGATAAAGATGGTATTTTCTTTCTTAATGTCAACAAATCCCATGAAAAGACCACATTGGTACTATAAACTAGAAAGGACAGCAGAGGAGATAACAACACACCAGTGTAACTGGGCTAGGAAGCCACAAAAAGGCCTACCGGCTGAGATCAATGCAAAAAATGTTGTGTATTTAAGATATCTATGCACAAAAAAGGTGCTCAAAGTGCAAAACAAGCTGTGCCACTGCACTCTGTGTTTCTGTGGCAGTGAGGTAGTTAACCCTAGCTGCAGACATACAGATCTGGAAACAAAACTTACTTCAGTGTGAAAGCAGATAGATCCTTCTTCTCAAAACTGAACAGCCTTTAGGCCTGAATGACACACTTAATTTGTCTTCTTTTTTTATAGGCATCTGCATGTACCAGCATGGCCTTGTGGGGCATGCTCTGTCATATTTTTTTCCTTTCTTTTCTATCATTCTGTGTCTTGTTGTGTTTGTACATTTGTATATTCTTATTGCTGCTATCATATTAGTGTTTGAGGATGATGTGAATAGTGTAATTCTTGGATGACAGGTTATTGTGATTTGGTAAAGTAAAAGTAAAATTTATTTGTGCTTCTCACAGAGAGGGCTCACAAAGTGCTTCACAGGATTAAAATACAAACAAGAATACATACATACAAACATACAGGTCACATACAGAGACACAAAAAAATGAAACAGTTGTTGCAAAACTAAATCACTTAAGACAAGTTAAAGAATGCCTGCATATACAGATAGGTTTTAAGATGCTTCTTAAAAATATCAACCGATGCTGCGGCTCTAAAATTCTGTGGGAGGGCGTTCCACAATCTGGGCGCAATGGACTCAAAGGCCCGGTCACCTCTAGTTCTAAGACTAGTGCGAGGAACTGCCAACAGACCGTGATCGGCGGTGGAAAGGTGGAAAAAGTGAATGTGTTTATCAAAGTGCATGGCCTTGTCAAAAATCACTCCAAGATTTCTCAGGTTAGAGCGGATATTTGAATTCAGGGACCCAATACAGCTCGCCACCCTAGAAACAGTACAGTCAGGAGCGACAATAAGGACCTCGGTCTTAGCAGCATTAAGCTGGAGGAAATTGTTGACCATCCAGTCATTAATTGCAGACAAACAGTCATGCAGTACATTCAGACTGTCAGGATTAAAGGAAAAATACAGCTGAATATCATCTGTGTACATATGATAAGATACACCCTCAAACCTGTTGATAATGATTCCAAGAAGGAGCATATACAGAGCAAACAAATTGGACCCAACACTGAGCCCTGAGGTACCCCACAAGAAAGGGGGACGGACTTGGACATAAAAAGGACCAGATGCTACAGAGAAACTTCTACCAGAGAGGTAGGAGGCAAACCAGTCAAGGGCACTGCCTGAAATGCCAACACAGTCACTAAGCCTATCTCACAGGATGTGGTGATCCACAGTCTCGAAGGCTGCGCTAAGGTCAAGCAGCACTAGGATGGTACATTTACCAGTGTCAGAGGCCATCATGATGTCATTAGACACTCTAAGAAGTGCTGTCTCAGTGGAATGCTGCTGACAGTAACCAGATTGAAATTTGTCATAAATACAATGCTTATTTAGGGCAGGGACTAGTTGGTTAGCAACGACTTTTTCTAAGATCTTTGAAATGAAAGGCAATTTAGAAATGGTAGTCATGCTTCTACATCTCAGAGTTAATCTCACCCAATTAGTGGCACCAGCTGATTGATTTATGACACCTGGTAGGAATCTGTCTGTGTCTATATCTGTTGTGTGAACCACTCATGTCAGCAGCACTGATGATAGTCAAGGACTGAAACATTTGCTGCTGTTGTTTTCTGCACTTTGAGGACCTTTTCTTTGGGCACAAATGTCTTCAATAAATTGACTATTTTTGCTGTCTAGCCCAGTTACATTGGTGTGCCGAATCTCCTCTGCCACGAACTAGAGGAAGAAATCACAAAAAGTAAAAACATCAGGCAGTTTAAAATGATATCCAAAAAAATAAATTCTGAGAGGTATAGCAATGAATAAGGGGAATGTAAATATCTAATGGAGATATTGATGTTATTAGTTTTCTTTATTATTTTTTGGGTAGTGTTGTTGATTGTGTATGTATATGCAGGGCATAAACAGAGAGGTATAATTGTGGGGATGGATGCTGGGGTGGAGATTTAGCTTATGAGACTGACTGTGTATTGATGAGTTTGGGGCTGGAGAGGACAAGCTGTTTGCTTCTTCCTTCTTTTTGGACATGAAATGTTAATTCATGTTACTTATTGACAAGTCTGTTATATATTTTCACCCTGATTTTGTTTCTTGCTTTTACATAGACATAGTATCTTATTTCATTACATAACTTAAATGTTTGAAATAAAGCACATTCAATTCCATCAATTTTTGGTGCTCTAGTGAGCATGTATGGCAGCAGGACGGTGTATGCGAGCATGAGTTAAAAATGACTACAGTGTTGCATGACATTAGGGAAAACGGATTTATTGTGTTCATCCGACTAAAACCAGACTTTTAAAATTCATGTAAGCATGTTAGTCCGACTGAAATCGTACTAAATCGATTTCTCAAAGTGGGACTAAAACACCCAGATAATGTGATTGGGAGTCAAATTACTCCTGCATGTATACAGTCAATCAGACCAAAACTGGCCTAGGTGTTTCACACACGCTCCACAGTTTCCACCCCAGGTTTTGACCGGAAGTCAAACAGCATTAAATGTGTAACAGAAGAAGAGCCCTGTAGCAACATGGTGAAATCAACATCGAGGCCGTGCATTTTTGGACAGACTAGGAGACACAGTTCATGCTGTGTCAGCTGAAAGAGTTCAACATTTTAAAATACATGGATGGGAGGAAAACACGTAATTGCGATTGTTTGGTCTGTGTTGTAATACGTCAACTGGAAAAAGGTCCAATACTAACAAGCTAAAAGGGAGCATATCACCACCTATCGTAGCATAGTTAGATATACTTGGGTCAATAAATCAATTCCCCTCCCGTGCTTGTACACCGGGACTAGGACAGTAGTCCAATTAAATGACCTAGTCAAGCTATAATTGTAGCTCCACTTAACTGTGTATGGAATTGTACTGAGTGTGGCTCATTGATGTGTTTTAATCATTTTTAGACAGTGGAGCTCAATGGCACAGATGGAGAAGATACATCAGGCTCAAGATACATATAAAATACTTTGTAGTTGATACATTCAATGTTCATCTGCACATGACATTTGATGACAGTAAGAAAAATATTGTATATCATCAGACTCAGTTCCTTTCTAATCTGGTAATGAACAGGGTGTGGTAAGGTTAGCTAACGGGCTGCTTTGTAGAATTACAAACCCCCAGGATATTCCTCTCCTCAAATTTCTGACCTGAACCATGAATTACTCAAAACACATCTTCATGCCACTTTTAATACTTCAATAACAGCAGCAACCTCTGACACCACTGTGTCAAATTTGATTTTCGCAAAATTGTTTTTCTTTGTTTAGAACCATTTCTGCTGTAGATTCTGTACTATTTTCTACAACTGCTTTGAGCCACTAGTGGTAGTACCAAATAAGACACTGGAGAATTTACACTACTACTTTTAACACAGAGTGGATTTGATGGAAGCTGTTATCATACAAAATACATTTTCATGAAAAAGCTCACAAAAGCCAGCTATAGATTTACATATTGCTTCACTGGAGTGGACATTCGCTTGGACCAGAATGTCTACATGTTCCTAACAAAGTATTTAAATATGATCAGGGAAGGTCTGTACCGGAGTGGTAGAGCCAGGAGGGATGTAGAACAGAGGAACTCCATTTTTGGTGCTCTCAGGAATTGTGTAGTTCTCAGGAATTGAATTAAATGACTGGAGGTGCACCAACATCTGATCAGTCTGGTTGATGCTGAAAGGACACACAGCCCATGCAGTAAGGTAACAACACACTCTCTTTCAGATGCATCATCATTACTTAATGTCCTACATGATGGTGGAATTGCACACAAATTGCACAGAGAATTTCTCTTTGCCGGCCAAAAAAGGTGTACCTCTGCAGTGTGTTCCAGAAGCGTCGGATGACAGATGTGCGGTATGGGCTGGTGATGGGTTTCCTCTGGGTGCAGCTGATGTCATGCAGGATGTCGTAGCTTCCCTCCATAGTCACCTCCACTCTAGTGGTTCTTTTGGAGGGGTCCAACGGCCATGAGGCAGCTACCAGGTACTCAATATGCATGTTGTGTTTCCATAACAGCACCAGCTTCACCTCGAGCTGAGTCCCACCTGAAGGAACCAAGACTAAGGTCTTACACTACACTATCCTGTTGAGCTACTTGCTCTCAGAATTTTCAAATATGTCAGACTTTAGTGAAGACAGATGTTTACCTTTAGTGAGGCTGATCTCTCTGATGGTATAGCCCTCTCTCAGTCGCACAGACACCACACTGATTAAATGAGCATGGACTTCCTTCTCTGCATGCTTTTTCCTCCTCATGACCAGGGCAGGGTTACCACTAGCTGACACCAGGTGCTCATTGAACAGCTTGTGCTGGGAAACTACAAAACAGTGAAGTAGTCACTAAGTAGGCCTATTTATTTTCATCCTCATACTCATCATAATCATCATCAACATTACCAAATAAACCTATTTTGCATTCAATTTTACCTGGAAACTAATGTCAACAGCTCAACATTCTATTGCGCTCTCTGTATTAGTTTGGACTCAAACACTTTCAGTGGGTGGGAGTACTCGCCTTGATAGACAAACTCCTTCAGCCAATCAGCTAACAAAACACCAGAGAACATCTTCTTCATCACCAACGGAGCCAGTTGATAAATCAAGCTTTTGCCAAATCCAGTTGGAGGGAACAGCAAAATCATCTTTTACGCCAACAAATTCTGTGACTGCATACTCCTGCTCTTGTTTAATTGTTGTTATAGGTTGTTATTCTGCAATTACTTCACTAATTAATGTGTTTATTAACATAAGAGTTAGTGCTTGTTGCTTCAGGACCTCGTGTGCCAAGTAGGCGGAGTCTGCACATCATTTGACAGTTATCAAAGCCAGCAAATATGCCAGATTTGCAACTAAATTTTAGCAGCGCAAGCAGCAAATATGTCATCACAATTACATGGCTCATACAAACACAAACAAGTCAAGGGAGGCCGACACTGTTGTTTGTTTCACCAGCTGATAGTTATGTGGTTGCTGTTCAGGCTGACACATTACACTCCACTTAAATAACTTTTTCTTTTCTACTGTGTTTTATTAGGAAAGAAAACACTGCCTAATTTTCTTGTTTGACTACATTGAAAAATCTATTTAAAATTTAAAATTCATTTCACATTTCAAATTAGCTTTACAATGAAATGGGCCAATCAGTAAACCCAGCCTTCTTTGGAACCCACTTCCATTTACAGAACACAACTTTTTTGAACAACAAAATTAAACTGAAATTTTCAGAACACTTTGCATTCATTTGTCTGTGTCTGTAAATCCGACACCTGTTGCCTGTATCATTGTTATTGAGTGTGTTTGTAATAACCTTCACACAGACTCAGGATTTAAAAGTTTGCATAGCTGTCTCACCACAGAAGTACTCAGAGTTCAAAGACTCTGGAATGTTAAGGAAGGAGTAGGTTAAGAAGGCCTTGTGGTAGGTATTCATCTGCCGGCTGTTAAGATCCACATCAGGACAGCTGGGCAGATATGATCCAAAGGTGGCTAATGAGATGAACTTCATTAGCTCTACGTTGGGGATGTAGCCAAAGCTGCAGTCGTAGGAGTATGCACCGCCAACCTGAAATAAGACAAACACAATTCCAAGAGGAGCAGTCAGAGGCTTCAGAGTAATGTCTACTCCATTCTGGATCGAGACTATGGAAGAGTCACAGAAACAGTTCTTTAAGTTAGAGTTATTGAGTGTGTCACCATATACACACTTATTCAGTTTTATATTCCATATATTCATATTCAAGATAAAACATTTTCAACAAATGGAGAGCACAGAGCAACATAGTTCTCCATATCTTTGCATGCATGATTCAAACATAACCCTAAACATCTCAGCCTTTTGCTGTAATTTTCTGTATTGTCAAAGTTACAGAGGCAGTTGAGAGTAAATCCACCCACCCTGAATAAAACCTGTAATATTGTCATGCAAGTACCCCTTTAAAACAACAAAGACAGCTATGGATACTGACAAAAGCCCTTGAGACCCGATTACACAGAAAGCTTTTTGGCAGCTGGACGCAGCTTTTTAATACCTGTTTTTAATAAGAATCAAGCTCTTTGCTTGCAGTTTTTGCTTTACGATGTACCTTGTGTTTCTGTGCTTGAGGCGCCTGGTGTTTTTGCTCGAGCGCTTTGCAACCTACACAACGCTTTCTGTGTGATTGGAGCCTTATACATCATAAGCACACAATGAAAACGCTGTGTCAGAAATATATTTAGCATTCCATTTAAAACTAAATTTAGAGACGCTAGACAAAAACAAAGTCAGAGTTTCAAACAGAGAGATGTTACTGTCTTTACCTGCACAAAGGAGCAGGCAATGGTTCCACTCCTGAGCTGGTTCAACAGGGTTTCACACACAGCAACATCAGGAACACTCGTCACTCCATCTGTGATTATAATGATACCTAGAACACACAAATTGTGACACAGGTATATTCCCAAATTTATTCCCAAATGACAAAAGTACGAGTTGGGCACCAGACAAGAGAACAAACACAATCCAACGCTGTGACTCTATGAAAAATATTCATTTAAACAGTTGGGAGATTAGATATTCCTAGTATCTGGCTACCCCCCCTGCTAAATGCGAAGAGATCGAAACACCACCTATCTGTTCATCATCAATTACATCTCTTTGTATCTATCCCAAAATATCATCAAATCAAATGATTATGGTTAATAAAAACAAAATCTTACACACCAAATGCCCATCACATTAAAAGAAACAAAATTCAAATTCTGAGACAAGCTCTGAAAATTAAATGTCCTTCAAATAAATGAATAAAAGTAGGACTCTTGATCATTTCGATTCAGTGAGTGTCAATGTGCATGTATGCGTGTGGCTTGAGCTCAAACCAATTCAGTTCAGTGAGTGTATGTGTGGGGTAAACTGATTCAAGAGTAAAGTAACGAGGACGAGGGGTAATATAAATTGCTTAAGAGAGAAGCCTGGCGAGGGTAGTACAGGGAAACTTACAGTATCTGATGGCTACCAATGCATCCAGACAGGTTTCAGAGGTACTTGAACAAGAGTCCCTCCCTTCTACCTGCCCCAGGTATCATCACACCTTCAGTAGCTTTGGTGTCCAGAAACGTTCACATTGTCCAACTGGTCCTTGTTTTAACTGCTGCTTGCTTTACTTTTCTTTTTCCCGATTTAGTTTTAAAGTGAAGTAAACCTTAAATCATCTTCTCCTTGAGTCCCTCTTACTCCTGTTCTACCCTTTTTCCATTTCCCCTTTCTGCTACAGTCAAAATACTAATTCTCTTAATTTTCTTGTAAAAAAACAAAATGATGCAATTCGTTCTGTTAACACTGCCATGTTGACCTGAAAAGCATGAGTAAAATAATGGAATGGAACCAGCGTCAACTTCAAGCCATAAGAGTTCACACTAAACTTAAAGGCAATCAATCCGTCAATCAATTCCTGTGAAATGTTATCCTGTAAGTTCCTTTAATGTGTGCATGAAAAAAGACTTGCTAATAGTGTAAGCTAGTGTCTTTAGTTAGGATCCTTGTATCCTAAGGGTAGAAGCTCCTCCTGAGGCTACCAGCACTGCCTGGTGTATCCAGTACCTTCCTTCCTAACCTCAGCAGGGAGAAAAGGCTGTTCAAAGGTTGGGATCTTTTGTGACTTTCCTGGCCCTAAATTTGCAGCACCATTTAAACAGGATGATTTTTCTATATGCCAATCTGACAGAGCAGAGGACTCTGGTAAGAGAGGGAGAGGAGGGGTGTGCTTTACGGTGAGTAAGGACCGATGTGATGGTGAAAAAATATGAGGTGCTGTCCAGTTTCTGCTGTAGACCACTGCTATACGCCATTCAGAGGTGAATGCGGCGCTGCCTGTGTTCAAGTGGAGTAACCATATGGCCATCTTGCTGAAGTCGGAATGTGTCGACTGTGTAATCATTCCACAGCCCGAGACCACGGATTGGCAAAACCATCCCGAAACGTGGACAATTATAAAGCAGCAGCCAAAAATGCAAATTAGCAAAAAAGGACAAATTTAGGAACACAAGTTAAAGGAGCTGATAGGATCACATTTCACTGGAGCTGGACCTTATATAATTCCATGTAACAAATGATTGATTGATTGATTGATTGATATATATAGAGGAGCTGTTTCGTGAAATTTAAACTTAAATATTTTCCACAATTCATTACCTTTCTTTGCTGCTGTTTTTTAAAGCATTGTATTAGTGTACATATATATTTTAAAATAACTGTACATTTCTAATGTGCCAACAAATAAACAAAAATAAACAAAGATGCAGCAGCTACCCAGTCAAAAGCCTGGTTTTTAGAGGGATTTGGACTCCTTCAAAGAGCTTGTATGAAAAAAAATTGCGACTCTGCAAGGGAGGAACTCCTAACCTTGTAGATAGAGCCTTAATTGAGAAACTAAATGACAGCTCTGAGTAAATAAATCAAACCTACCTGCACTGGAGTTTGGGGGCAGCAACTGGAGGGCCAGGATGCCCTGGCGTACCATGCTGACCAGACCCATATCAGCTGACACCATGGAAATCCCTTGCTTCCTGTGGGGCTGATAATCCAGGTTGTTGCTATAGAGGTCTGAGCTTTGGACTGGCTCCACAGACTAAAGGCACAGGGAAAAAAAATACATTACTCTGTATTACTAACAAATACAAATAAAGATTTGCCACACTCCTTACACCAACCAGTAAATGGTAGCAGCCACAACAACATGGTAAACTGAGACAGTCTCTCAAGAGCAGTGGTGGGTGAACAGTAATGATACCCAAGTAAAAGGATTCTTAATTCATAATTAAACTGACTCAAGTAGAAGTAAAAGTACTCTACTTGAGTAAGAGTCAAGAAGTAGCTCATAAAAAAGATCTAATAAAAAACCTACTCAAGTAGTTCAACTTCTTTAGATGCAATTTACTACATTAATATATATTGATTCAAGCAGGTCCTTAACAGGTAGTAACACATGTGAAGTGCATGTTAAATGTCATTAAAGCGCCAAATCCAGAACAAGACAAATGACAAAACGTGCTGTAGATGTAGAACTCATGAGGGTCAAGATGTTCACCAGTTTGGGTTGACAAAGTTCTTCCTTGTCATTTGAAAGACAACCAGGGTGCCTCCTCTGAAAGAGCCAAGAGTCCTTTCATCTTCTGCCAAGATCTTGAACTGTAGTCAATTGGAGAGGGATCGTGGATAGAGAAGGGCCACACCTCTGCCCCATCTGCAGTGCTAATAATAGGGCTCAAAAGGGTGACGTAGCGGAGGTGGAAAAAATGTGATGCATTGTGGGCTTTGCGGGCAATTGGAAAGTTGTTTACATGTCGCGACGCTACGCTTGCATTCTGTTGTTGTTTTAGCATTTTAAAAATAATTGTATCATTTGAAAATGGTGCACACTTGCTGTGTCATTAACTGCCACAATCGTTATCACGATCACTACGGAAGAAGATCGATGGGCTATATTATGCAATATATTTTGATAGCAAAAATAGAATTAGGGACAAATCTAACACAGCTGTGCAGTCAGGACTTTTAATCCTGTTTTTAAAGAAAGAAAAACAAAGTACACATCTTGATGTCACTAAAAACATTGTTTCTCAGTTTTCTCCACAGGAGTAAACTTGTCCTAAATTGTGGTTAAGAAGTTAAAGTTAAAAATAAAGATAAACTCCATGTTGTGCCCAACCATGTATGGCGATGGAGAGTTAAGAGATTTATGGTGTGAAAATGCCCTAATTCTGAAATAAATAACCGAGAAGCCCATACATATTTACCACATAAATGCAGAGTGGATTTCAGGCTTCAAAATATTTTTTCATTCATATAAATTGGTCCAGTAGACACCAAGATATGTTAGTCAAAACCTTAGCAAGCAAACAGGCAGCACCACACAGAAGTGGGACACAGTGAGGCTTGTAAAGTTTACATACCTCTGAAATGACGATAGTCTTCTCTTTAAGGCATAAAATTCGGAGGTCCTGCACCCACCCCAAGTTTGCTTGCCCATGAGCCCTTAAAAATGTGGCATTCCTAAATTCGTCGCCGGTATAATAACTTATACCATTGACGAGAAAGAGGACAAGCTCAGCTTCAGTCAAAGCCGGCAGGGCTTTTAAATCCCGAGTCCAGTCTCCGTGCTCATACGGATCCACTCCACCTATTTTCTGGATTTTGTCAAGGTACTAAGCCTTTGGATCAGGGTCCAGCTTGTCTCGGTACCGTGCGACACACTTTTCCTTTGCCCGGTCCATTTAAATCTCTCGCTTCACGTCTCTCTCCCGGCGCAACGCTGGTTACACACAATGCACTGCAAAGTCACGTGCCCTTTTGAGCCCTATTGGTTAGGCTGCACTCAGCAACTCAAGCACTTCCCAGGGTGCTTCATGTATCACACCTCAGTGTGACATCCTGCCCATGGACCAAGCTTCAAACATGATTGGCCATTGTGACGTGTGACCCCATGGAAGGTCACTAAAGGTCCATTTCCACCGCAGGAACTTCGGGGTAATTTTACGGGGCCGAGGCCGTTGGTGCGTGTCTCCACTGCAGGAACCACCCCCGAAGGACAGAGTTCCAGAACTTTTACAGGGGCTAAACAAGTCCCTGCCAAGGAGTAGGTACTCAGAATGGCCCCGAGAAACTCCTGGCTGGGGCTTGGGGATTACTTGGTGCTGACTGGATATACTCAAGGCAGGATGTGACGTTTTGTAAATAACATGGTTATCGTAGATTAGCTGGGCTAACCGTTAGCTGTTAGCGGTGTCTGTAATAGCTCAATAAACGGTGCGTGAAATAAATATTTTTTCCAGCGGATATCTTAGTTACAACATGATTGAGCTAGCAAAGCAGTTTTGTGTTGCTATGTGTGGTATTTATTCAGTTTTGGGAAATCGCGATGTCTAGAAAGCATCAGCTGACTGGGACGGCTAACAGCAGCAGCAAAGCTAACATCAGGACGTCATCTGTTAAAAGCCTCCCGTTGTCGGATATGACATGAAACTACTCCAGTTAGCGCAATCATGCTGTAACCAAGACATCCGCTGGAAAAAAAAAA
>CM069303.1:1050000-1122500 GCA_035609425.1 Epinephelus awoara | reverse complement strand
TTGAGGCTTTGGGATTATGAGCTGTGAGGGCAAGAAGATGAAGATACGCAAAAGTCATAGCTCTATTAGCATCTACTGCTGGTGGTTCTGTGTGGAGAGATGCGTGGGTGCAGTTGAAGAGGAGTCAAGAGCGGTAGGGCCATGAAGTGGAGGGGTTCACAAATCCTCCGAACTTCATGATATCCAGGGCAACATTCCAATATCTCTTTCCACGCCTCAAAACAACACTGTTACTGCATGCAGGCAATCTGTCCCTATCAGAAAGCTTTTGGCAGTCAGGCTCTACTGGCTGGTAAACTGGGGCAACCTACCACAACAGCAGTGCAGCTACAGAAGCCCTCTGTAGGTTCAGTGGACCACTCCTGACACAGTATGGTGAGTGAAATATCATGAGTGTATGGGAAAAACAGACCTGAATTCAGATATGACCATTCTCCCAGCATTCAGTGATCAGATATGTGTCAGATTTAGGACCACATATGAAAGTAGCCCAGATCTGATTTTTTTTTTTTCTAAAAATTGTATCTGTATCTAATCAAATCTGTCACATGAGAGCAAAAAAACTGGATTTGGGTCACATTTGCTTGTAATGGGAACATAGTCTTAAACCAGGGTTTTCCCTGCCTATCTAAGACAAAAGCGGGCCACCTGTGGGATTTTGGCCGCCGCCTTGGTTAAAGCGTGTGTGTGCATGGGGGTGCATTCAGGTGTAGCATCTTTTGCGCGCACAAACCCATTACTTTCAATGCTGATGCGCATCATACACGCTCGCAACCCAAAGCGACGCCGTAGCGGCACACATTCGGTGCGATGCGCTAATGTTTTCGCCTGGAACACAGCTCCATGGACCTGCTTCTCCCTCCAGTGTTGTGTCAGATACCGGGTCCCCCTCGGGCTGTGTCTTTCCTACTGTTTCCGACAGCACTCTGCCCCATTTCAAAGGCGAAGGAAGCCCTTATGTGGAAAGAAGTCGCCTCCGAGATGTAGAATGTGCATTATAGAAGAGAAACACACATTTTAGGACCGCTGACTTGTATCATCAGAATAGACGTGTCCTGTGATTTTCAGCCTCCTTTCATATTTAATAGAAGGGGGACAATGCCTGACAGTAATATTCTCAGCTGTCAGGATGTGCCTGCTGTAAAGGGTAAATATAATCATAGAGGGCTGAAAATCACAGGACATGTCTATTCTGATTATACAAGTCAGCAGTGTAAAGTTCAAGCATGTGGGGGCCTCCTTTCAATTTTAATAGAGGGGGAGACCGTATCTAAAAGTACAGCTGTCAAGATGACCCCCGCCACAGGCCTTTGCCACCTTGGTCTCGAAAAAACCCAGGGGAAACCCTGTAAGCTGATTTATACTTCTGCATCAAATCAGTGCCATACCTACAGTGTAGCCTCTGCATCAACCATACACTGTAGCCTGACACTCACCTACCCAGAAATATAACTACACGTCGCAGCAACGCAGACTTCCTGTCTATTTTTGTAAGATGAAAACCATTTTCCTCAGCGGAAACTAGGCTTTTATCTACTTTTATTTTACAGATAAGAAACAATGAATTGTGAAGACAATAAAGCCTCAACAAAATAGCATTTTAAGTCTTATGTGGTAGAGGAAATCTCCACTAGTCATGTGGCTAATTTATACAATGTAAAATACCTAGGCCTGTGCCAATAATGCATGTTGTATCTGTCTGGAAAACGTGTTTAGTATATGACAGTTGTTTTGTCAGTGAACCTTTTGAGTTGTTATGGAGCCTAATTTTGTAAAGTTACCTTTGTTAAATGTTGCTGTTGTTCCTGACTTCATACGAGTAGAGGAAATCTCTGCTTGCCACTAAGCTTATTTATGCAATGTAAAATGACATAAGCTTGTGCTACTAACTTTAGCATGATTTATTTGTGGGGGAAATGTGACCAGCAAAAGACAAGTGTTTTGTCTGTGAATCCTGTGAATTACAATGAAGCCAATTTGTGTACTTATGTTTGAAATTGTCTCTATTAAGCCATGTTTATGTGTGTTTTGGGTGTGTCTTGAATCAACTAAACTTTACAGCACTACACAGAAACCCCACCACTGACCAGTGTTTTAAAAGGGTGACTGCAGAGTGACATAGGCACACTGCCGCACAAGTATAAAACGCTCACAATGGCATAGGCCACGTGCTTAGGTTCTACTTAGAGCTGACGCACGAGTATAAATCCGCCTTTAGATATTCATTCTAGATCATTTATTCCAAGGCCTTTGAACCTTTTTTGGGATATTTGGATACATAAATGTGTACATAAAACACCAGGGGACAAAAACAGGATGACAAGTAAGCTACTATAATGACCTGATGGGAAGTGAGGCCAATAATTGATGAATACGCCAAGATGGTAATGAAGATCTTTGGCTTGAAAAGTTGATCAGTTCCAGGAACTTTGAATGGTTGAGCAAGACCAGCCAGACACCTCGACAGAGCGTGAAACACCTCATCGAAGATCATTTCTCCTGTGCTGTCATCCTGAACAAGAGAAAACAATACATGCCTCATTTCATTTCTGCACTCAGCAACCTCTGTTTTGTCAGAGGGTATTACTCTTGTGAGTTAAGGTCCATAAAAAAAAACACACACAGCAGCTGTCCAACAGTAACATTAACAAAGAATCCCAAACTGCTTTAGTTTTGACACTGGACAGAGCAAATAATAGGTTGACACAGAGTAAAATGCTCTATCCACCAGCAAAACACTGTTCACATTAGACTCTGACCAATACAGTTTTATCAATGCATATACCAATATTAGAAAGCAGAGCTGAGCAATGTGGACAGAAATTTATATCTCAGTATTTTCAGGCTGAAAGGCGATACACAATGTATATCTATCTCAGTAATTTCTATGAAATGGGCTATATGTTCTGTTGCAAGTCAAAGCCACATTTGAGATGTCACCAGCTCTTTTATAAAAACAGACTGGGATCAACACAAAAAAAGCAAAAACAGGGATTTTTCCCTGTTTGAAAATATACAGCTGTATAACATGTAAATGAAAAATGATTTCAAATAAATAGGGCTGTATGTTAACTTGGAGCTGGAGCTAAAGAGGTTAACTGGATAACTGGACCCCATTTCCCTGTGTAAATTGGTCAAAGAGACTATGTGAACAATTGTTGAAAGTGGTCCAGTATTAAGTATGGCTGCACCCATGGGCAACTCAGCAGAGGACAACTAAGATTTTATATTGGATATTCTGTAGATATTATGGATACAAATAGATATTAGGGCTGTCAAAAGCACCATGAAATTGATTTCGAATATTTTAGAATTAATTTAGTAGAGTTCGAATAATATTCAAATTTATTATTAATTTTTTTATTAATTTATTATTATAATATTTTTTTTATTATTGAAAAAAAACAAAAAAAAAACACAAATATAAATAAGATGCTTATTGCTAGCGCAATATGAACGCGACACTCGGATGAAAACACCCGTTCTGACTGCAATGTTTGGATACTTAAGTGCGCCTGTAGTTTTCCACCACAAGAGTGGATCCTGTTCGGCCCGTAGTGGTGTCTCATTCTGGTAACGTTTCATCTCTTCTTCAAAAAGGGTAGGCAGGGAGGCAGCAGGTGCACCACTCTCCCTGTATGTCTCCCCGAACAGGTCACACATCGCAGACAGCGCAATGGGTGCTGTTGGCGCAGCGGGTCCTCCGTCCGTGCCTCTCCCTCCGTCTCTCGCCGGAACGCCACTGGATGCGGGACTGTTGCGGAACGGCTGTGCTAGTTATCTGCTGCGTGCACAGACACAACCAACACGCATCTGGTGGAATTTGGGGGTCTGCGTCCCTCTCTGGCCCAGCTTGTGTGCGAGCCTTTTCTGCCCGAACGGGATTCGCCGTGATATACAACGTTATTAATAGTAAGAATTATTAATGATATTCGAATTATCAAATGTAGGTTCGAACTTATAAAAATATATATATATATATATTCGAATATATTTCGAACTTCGAATTTTTTTTGACAGCCCTAATAGATATTTTTTCACTGTGAAGAATTTACAGGACAAATATTGCAAGTGCATTCATTCAGTAAAAAGTGAATTTCCCCTCAGGGGGATTAATAAAAGTATATAAAGTAAAATATAAATAAATAAATAAAGTCACCAGCCATTAAAGTGTGTTTAAGTCTTACCACAATTCCTGTGGAGGGGCTGAGGTCCAGCTCGATGATGAAACGGTACCTCCGGGCCAGGAAGGTGGCTCGAGTGGATGGCATCAACTTGTAGGGGTACATGGTGGGGGAGAAATCTGCCTGCCATCCTTTAGGTAAAATACTAAGCAAGTCTAATTCATTCTCTGAGTTGAGCTGTAAATGAAGTTAGAATGAAACATTAATGTGGTTCAGGAATTTTGTACTTCATTGTTCTTCAAATGTTAGAATGAATGTGGAGGACAGAGGCCACCAGAGTGACATTGAGACTGAAAGGTGAATAATAGCTAATGTCAGTGTTGGCTTTGTGGAGTCATTCATGTTCCACTACTGCGGGTACCACTCTTTACTAGAATACACCGATATATGCCACTTTTTTTTTATGGGTGCTTTCACAACTGTAGTTGGGTTCATTTGGTCACACTTTGGTTTGGTTCCTGTTCACACTGACTTTTTGCAAACAAACCAAGGGGAGTAAATATGAAGTCCTGCTGACTGACAGGCAACTATTTGACAGACAATTTTGATGTTTGTTTGTCCATAGGTACTAACCGGAGAGTCGCCTGTTCGAGTCCCCATCCGGACCAAAATATGGAGCGTTGACTGGTGGCTGGAGAGGTGCCAGTTCACCTCCTGGGCACTGCCAAGGTGCCTTTGAGCACAGCACCAAACCCCCCAACTGCTTGGGGCGCCTCACCAGGGGCAGCCCCCTCACTCTGACATCTCTCCACTTTGTGCATGTATAGGTCCTGTTTGTGCATGTGTGTGTCTTTCGGACCTGTGTGTAATTGACAAGCAAGAGTGAATTTCCCCTCAGGGGGATTAATAAAGTAAATAAACTTAAACCTAAACTTAAACATAATCAGGACCCACGTAGGGAAAACTTATTCTGGTGACCGACTTAGGTTTATGCAGCAGCACGTTAATGCTTTAAAGTGTTTATATTTATGTTCTCTGGTTTCATAAAAAACTCAGAGAAAGAACTGATTGTGAGCATTAGTAGTAGGCTATTATTAGACTGCAAGGCAATGGCATGTTATGAATGATGACTAACACAGAGACAGGATGAAAAGGCGGTGTATTGTACCGTAATGATCCAGGGCTTAATACCTTGGAATCACTGTCACGCACTTTTTAATGGACTTCATGAACAGAAAAAGTACACGGAGCAGGATACAATGATGGCAGATTTAACAGCATTTTAATCAGGGAAAATACCTTCACTGGCGTGCATATGTGTTACCATGGTTACGCGTTAGCATATACAAGTTATGGGATATACGTGGCTTTTATCAGAGTCAGTAGTCCTTTTTAGAAAGGAATTGTGCAAATTTGCAGGAAAGCCCTATCAGTCTTCTTTCAGCATTGGCAGTATAAAAACAAAATCGGGGAGTGCGGCAAAACGCTGCCTGCCTACTTTTGTTTATACAGAATGTGCCTTTTTTGGGGCAATGGGGGGGCGTGAGCAAGTAACAAAACGTGTAGCTCAGTGTGTGACAGTGACAGTGACGTGGAAGGGAAGCCGTGGCTACTCAGTCCTTCACCATCCCCATCACTTGATGATCAATGGCCTCTGTTTGCGAGGACAAGGAGGGCGCGCAGTTCTTTGTCTCCCCAGTTGCTCATCTTTACTGTAGTGTCTGTCAGGTTTGCATTTCCCTCTTGCTACCAGTACTAGCTGCTAATTCCTGCTATCAGCTGTTTCTTGTTTATCCACCGCCAGTGACTCGCACATGCGGCGTCATCAACAGCCGCGAGGCGAAAAATTGGGCACCTTGGATCAACTCGTCAATCCGGCTCTGTGCTTGCAGCTTGCCGGCAAAGCGGCGCAACATTCACAGAAAATCTGGCAGTGTAAAAGGGGCTAATGATGAGATCATGGATAGATTTCATGATCAGTGGATGGATTTATTATTGGTTTAACTGTTGCTGAAATCGCATATCTGCTATCATAAAATCCTGTGGTTGGTTCCTTTTCTTTAAAGCCACAGTGTGTAGGAATTTTTCCCATCTAACGTTGAAATCATACATTGCATTCAAACGGATAGCGCACTCTAGCGCCTCACTGTTTCAAATGCTAATTGCAACAACGGTAGCCGCTGTGTACCAAAAAGCTATAACATTGATGAAACCATGTCATCCGGTACTTCATGGAGTATTCATTCAAGCTCCTACACAGACACACGTGACGCGAGTTGACAAACCCCCTCCTCACCATGCTGGCTGTGTTTACAACGTAGGACTGTTTGGGCAGGAGTAAATCAAAACCAACCAATCACGTCTTGTCTTTTGACAACTGAGAAGTGGCTCAACCTCACGCACCTCATCCCTCTCCTCGCATCACCACTGTTAGCTGCTGTTAGCTAACAGCCACCCGCCCAAACAGTCCTACGTTGTAAACACAGCCAGCGTATCACTAACAGCTAAGAGCGCGCTGGCCTGTAATTGCATTACCTTTCTCCTTCAGCAGCTCTCTTCACCTGGGAAAGGCTACCCCGATGTTGACCCTCGTTTTTTGAATTCGCCAGTCACTAGGGCTGTCCCGAATGCCGCTGACGCTGCCTTTTTGATTCCCTTTTGCACTTTCTTGGTGACGAGGATTCCGTCTCCCCTGATGCTGCATAATACATGATCCTGCATTATGCTCAAAGAGTGGGACTTTGTTATGCGGCAGTAGTGCCGCTGGCCACTAACAGCTGTTTCAATTTACATCCGCCCCAACAGTCCTACGTTGTAAACACAGCCAGCATGGTGAGGAGGGGGTTTGTCACGTGTGTCTGTGCAGGAGCCTGAATGAATACTCCATGTAGTATCAGATGACATGGTTTCATCAGTGTTATCATAGCTTTTTGGTACACAGCGGCTACAGTTGTTGCAATACGTGTTTGAAACAGTGAGGCGCTAGAGTGCGCCATCTGTTTGAATGCAATATATGATTTCAAGTTAGATGGGAGAAATTCCTACACACTGTGGCTTTAATATATGGACCTTTGGCAGAATTTATAATGAATATTCGTTCCTGACGTGCAGGCGGGGTGGGGGGGTGGGGGTGCGCGTGCCGTGGCAGTGCTGTGCTCTTGAGTTTTACACCAGACTCGGCTCCTTTCAAAGACTCAATGCGAAGCACTCCTCCGGGGTTTTTTCGGACCTAATTGTATTGCGGAGTTTTGCACAGTGGCGACCGGATATTTGCTCTCAGACCACAAAAAATGTGATGGCACAACCGTCTCCTTCAGTACATTATTCTATGCTTTCTTTTGATTTTCACATTGGCTAGTCATCCTGTTTAATTTGTTTTCTGATTAAATCAGAACTGTTGAAACAAGTTGTAGGAAGCCCCTCCAAGTAATTGGTTGCTGGCAGACACTCTGTGCTGCAATAAAATGGTTAATCAGCAGTGACGTGCACTGTAGAGCCAATGCGCTGCTGGTTCTGCCGGCATGAATGGAATATAATGTCTATAGCCTTACTGTTGTGTACAGCCTTTATAGACTGAGCTGAGTAGCGATGCGCGGGTCGACCCGTAACCCACTTGACCCGCAAATGGACCTGCGGGTCGGGCAGCAGTGATCGTCTGTTAAATCACTCTGTAAATGATATTTTGACATTATTATTATTATCTATTAATCTATAATTTATTACTGTCATGGCATCCGAAGATACTGATGCGTTGAGCAGGTGACAGTCCGCAGCCGTTTTCAAAACACACTTGTGTCATGCACTCCAAAAGAAACTTGTCGAAACTTTAAACAATAATTTATTGTACAAAACTTGGGAAACAAACATTGACAAACACGGCTCCATAATTCCTATTAAATTCAAAAGATAACGAGAAAATAGCTACAAGTTAGAGGGAATAGTGATAATTGATCCACAGCCTCAGACGGATACACTCGAGCTGCCGTGCGCACTAGCACCGTTGGTAGGCTATACTATTTTTTCACATTTTTAACAATGCAATTTAAAAGTTTTGATTTTTTTTTTTTTTTAAACTTTATTTTTCATTTTCATATGATAACAGAACATTTGAAAGAAAAGAAAAAAAAAACACAAAACCCTAAGGGGAGGGTTGGGGAGACACTACTTTCTCTTAAATGTATACCATTTTTCCCATCGTTGTTGATGAATCTCTTCTTTAGTTTTCAGACAATAAGTCATTCTTTCCATGGAACATAATTGATCCACAATATCCATCCATAATGTCTGTTCAGGAGGTTCACTTTTCAGCCAGTTCTTTGTGATGGCTTTTTTAGCCGCAAGTGTCAGGATTTTGAACAAGTAGATGTCCTCTTTTCCTATTATATCCTCTGGTATCAGACCCAAATATACAACCCGGGGGTCACGAGGAATTCCATAACCCAAGATTGCCTCCAACTTTTGAAGGACCATTTCCCAGAATGTTTTTATTTTCACACATGTCCAAAAGATATGTAAGTGACTGGCACTCTGATGTCCGCATAGTCTCCAACAGTACTGCTGTTTGCCCAGCTGTTTAGTTTTAATGTGAGGTGTAATGAAAAATCGAATTCAATTTTTCCATCCAAATTCCCTCCATCCTTTAGAGCTGGTTGAAGTGTGCTAGGTCCTGCACATAGACTGCCAGTCACTCACAGACAATTCAGAATTCAATTCTGATTCCCACTTCATTTTTATATGCAGTGTATTATTTCCATTTAGTTTTTGCAGACCTTTGTACAATTTGGAGACAATTCTTGAAGGTAATTGTTTATAGGCACCTGTAAACAGTTCTATAATCACATTTCCTTCTATCGAAATTCCTTTCTTAATTTCTGAGTCATAAAAGTTTCTTAACTGAAAATATCTGAAAAGGTCTCCATTATCTAGGTCAAACTCCTTCTTAAGTTTTTCAAAGGATTTGAGATGTTGTCCTTCTACAATTGTGCACATAGCTGTCATTCCTTTGTCTTTCCACCTTCCAAAGGTCCTATCAATTACTGCAGGCTTAAAGTTATGAGTTTGAAATGGCCATATTAGAAGTTTACTATCATCTGTCAGATTGTATTTTTTCACCACTTCATACCATATTCTAAACGTTTCTTTCAATGTTGAATTTTCTTCCCTAGAATCTATGTGTTGTTTTTCAACTAACCTGGCTTGGGGGGGAGCTTGACCCAGTTTCATCTCAATGTCCTTCCATCTAGCTTGATAGTGAGGGGAGCACCAGTAAACAATATACCTCAATTGGGCCGCATAATAATACTCTTTAAATTTTGGCAGCGCTAGTCCCCCATTTTCCTTGTCTATTTGGAGGGTCCTCAATTTTATCCTCGGCCTAGCTCCTGCCCAGATGAACCTAGATATCAGTTTATCCCAAATTTCGAATTGTGAATGTGGTACTCTAACCGGGAGGGATAAGAAAAGATACAGCAACCTTGGTAATAGGTTCATTTTTACCACTTCAATCCTTGAATTGAAATCCAATATTAATGTAGACCATTTTGTCATGTCCTCCTGTATCTTATCATTTATTACCTTGTAGTTAGTACTGTAAATAGTCTCAACTTCCTGAGTGATGAGTAAACCCAAATATTTTATTGATTTTACATCCCATCTTAATTTATACTGCTTCCTTATTGCCTTATTTGGTTTGTAGTTTAAAGAGAGTACCTGTGTCTTTGTGATATTCAATTTATAACCTGACATTAGTCCGTAGTCCTCCATGATTTTTACAAGTTTGGGAAACGTTGTATTTGGATTTTGGAGGTACATGATGATGTCATCCGCAAAAAGCCCTATCTTGTGTTCATCTCCTGATATAGTGATTCCTGTCAGCTCTTCATCCTGTCTGATGGTTTGAGCAAGCGGCTCTATGAAAATTGCAAAGAGGGCGGGGCTAGCGCAACAGCCCTGACGAGTGCCTCTGAACAGCTTAAAGCTGTCTGTCAGGTGGCCATTTATCTTTATTCTGGCAGACGGGTCGCAATACAGAGACTGTAAACACCTAATAAATTGGGCATTAAACCCCATTCTCTCTAACACTTTATACAGAAAAAGCCAATTTACCCGGTCAAATGCTTTTTCCGCATCGAGACTGATCAGAGCAGCATTCAAATTATGATTGTTGACATGTTCTATGATATGAAACGTTCGTCTGATGTTATCATGTGTTTGTCGACCTCTTATAAATCCTGTTTGATCCTCATGTATCAGATCGGGTAGAAAACATTCCAATCTTTTGGTTATAATTGATGTGAACAATTTGTAGTCCACATTCAAAATAGAAATCGGGCGAAAGGATTCGCAATGTTCTTTATTTTTACCTTCTTTGGGAATAACTGATATAACGGCGTCCCTCCATGATGGTGGTGCCACTGCTTTTTCAAGTGTCCAATTAAATGAATCTAATATTACTGGGGCGAGTTCTTCTTTAAACTTCTTATACCACTCATTCGGAAAGCCGTCACTCCCCGGACTCTTATTTGCCTTCAACCTACCTATGGCTTTATCTAAATCTTCTTTTGTGATAGGGGCAATTAAACACTCGTTCTGGACCCTCCCTAAAGAGGGGAGGTCCAGTGATGCTAAGAATTGTCCTATAATGTCTTCATTGGTCATCTCAGGTTGTGAGTAAAGAGTTTCGTAGTAACCTTTGAAGATTTTATCAATTTCTTCTGGTTCATATGTTATATTATTCGTTAAAGGGTCTCTAATCTTGTGTATCGAATTTGTAATTTGTTGAGTTCTGAGACGCCTTGCTAACAATCTTGTCGCCCTCGGGCCTGATTCATAGTAAGTTTGTTTGTTAAATCTCAATTTTTTTTCTAATTCGTCAGTAACAATGTTTTCTATTTGTTTTTTAAGTTCTTTGATTCAGGATATTGAGTCCTTGTTCTTGTCTCTAGATTGTTTTTTCTCCAGTTTCCTCAGTTCTTTCTCTAATTCACTGTATTTTGCCCTTCTCTGTTTCTTTAAAAATGCTGTTCTTGAGATTAGTTTCCCTCTCATTATCGCTTTGACTGTGT
This sequence comes from Epinephelus awoara, assembly GCA_035609425.1. NCBI lineage: Eukaryota > Metazoa > Chordata > Actinopteri > Perciformes > Serranidae > Epinephelus > Epinephelus awoara. The sequence continues at coordinate 1,111,312 of CM069303.1, read as the reverse complement.
CCCATAATATGGTTGGATCAACCTGGCTATTCTTGTTATCAGTTATACACTGACCAATTTCTATCTTGATTTCATCTACCACATTCTTATTATTTAAAATTCCTGTATTTAGTCTCCAAAGTGTGTTTTTGGGCCTGATATTTAACTGAATGCTTAGGTAAACTATATTATGGTCAGATACATCCGCTGTTCCTATTGAGCACTCTTTTACTCCATGTCTGTCAATAATATTCATTAGAAAGAAGTCCAATCTGGAGTGCACTTGATGAGTGGCCGAGTAATGAGTGTATTCTTTATTTTGAGGGTGTAAATTTCTCCAGACATCAAGTAAGCCTGACTCTTTTATCAAGATTCTCAGGTCTTTTGATCTTTGAGTTTTGTATGTGTTTTTACTAGTTGTATCCAAATAGTAATTCTGAATTGTGTTCCAGTCACCGGCACAGACTAGGATTTCCTCGCTTTCTGAAATTATGATCTCAAACAGTGATTTGAAGAATTTTCTATCGCTCTCCGGTGGGGCGTACACATTTACAAACGTGACCAAAGTATTATCTATCCTGCCTTTAACAATTATGTATGTACCTTCTTTATCTCTCTTTTCATTAATCAGGCTGAAATTAAGTGACTTAGAAATTAATGTGGCCACCCCTCTCTTTCGACGATTTCTACTTGAACTAAAATATGAATTTAGATAGCCAAATTTTTTTAATTTTTCGTGTTCTTGTGGTGTCATATGTGTCTCCTGTAGAAATACGACTTGTGTCTTATCCCTTCTCATTTTCGCAAGCACCCTACTCCTCTTGACCGGATTGTTCAAACCATTCACATTTAAAGAAGCAATTTTCAAGTCATGTGACCTTGTCATACATGTTCCAAGTACAGAGTTTGTTAGTAGTGTCATCCTCCCAGAACAAAATAATAACATGAACAGTAACAGTTGAACAAAAACATGAACAGACCTCCAAACTAGGAGGAGGGTCTCTTAACTCCTCCTCTCTGACTCCGTTGGCAAGTCGAGGGTAAAGCCTCTCACTAAGAGGGGGCCCTAAAAAAAAGGTGGCTGGATAGTCTAAAGAAACTAACCTCACCATCCTATAAGTCCAACGTATCCTCTCATAAATGGAACCACTGCTCACAGACAGTTAGTAATGAACAAAATGAGGCAAAAATGCAACTCTAACAGTCATTCTGGACATAGTCATCTAGTCAATTTATAGTGTATCTTTATATTTCCCTTACTCCACGAGGCTTCTCCTCCTCTAGGTACCTCCTCTCTGACCGGTGCGTTCGCTCTGGAAACTCTGTAGTTTCTCCCGCGCTCTTTGGGCAACATCTGATCCTCCCTTGCGCTGGTCCGCCGCCTTTTGCCAAGATCCCAACCGCTCATGCAACCGTGCTCCCAGTCGGCTCTCTCCCTCGGTCGGCTCCGGCAACCCGGCTGCGAGTCTGCGTCTCTTTAACTCCAGCCAAGCCTCCTGTGCGCTGCCATAAGTCCGGACTCCCGTGTCCCAGTGAATCTTAATACTTGTATATGGAGTTTGAAAGCGGATCCCTCCCGCTTTTAGAGCTTTCTTTACCCCATTATAGTCTTTGCGCTTCTTGACGATCTCTGCCGCGTAATCGTGATCAAAGTAAAGGATCCTGTTGCTCAGCTGTATTTTCCCCGTCTTACTTTTCTGCCACGCTTCCTTCAGTACCAACTCCTTGGTTGTGAATTCCTGGAAATTGATGATAATAGGTCTCGGGGGTTTATCCGGAGGGGGCTTCTGCGTCAGTGACCGGTGTGCGCGTTGTATTTTCAGATTCAGCTCCGCCGGTATAGGCAGCTTGCTTCTCAGGAGTGTCTCAATAAACTCCGGTACCGGATTGTCTCCCTCTTCTCCTTCCGCCACACCAAAGATGCGTATATTATTTCGTCTGGATCGGGACTCGAGATCAGTTAGTTTAGACTGCAAAACTCTTTGCTGATTCAGGCAGGTGCTCAGCGCCGCTGTCGCCTCCTCCGCCCATCCCTCCACCTGCTCTATACGGGACTCTGCTTCTCCGACTTGGTCAGACACAGTCTGAATTTCGGTCACAAGGTTGTCGAGTTTGCCGTTGATTTCTTGTCCCCAGTGATTGAATTCTTGTCTCAGGCAATCATTGCCCCCTTTGAGTTCAGTTTTTAATTCGTTAATGGCCTTGACTATATCTGCGGACTCCATGCTCGTTCCAGAGCTCCCGTCCGGGCTAGCTTGATCTGCTATATTGTTGTTAGCTTTAGTCGTCTCGTCACATACAGCCGGTCCTTCGAGTTTGTTTTCATAATTTTTTTTGCCTCTTGTTTTCCTTCTCCCGCTCATCTATCTTCTCCTCCAACTGGTGTTTAAGTTTTCGAGTTAGTTTGCGGGTGAATTGCGAAAAGTCTGAGAGAGCAGCTCCTCGTGCGTCCTACTACTCCATCAGCCAAACCGGAAGTCGACCAAAAGTTTTGATTTTTACTGATAACCTACATTTACCAACATCAAAAAGAACACATTTAGCACCAAAAAAATATGTAAAAAATAATAATAATAAAAACTGTTTTTTAAAAAATAAGTAAAAAAAAAAAACGAATATCGAATACCAAATTTTCATAACGAATACCTACCCATGGAAACGAATATTCAAATATCCGAATATTGGGTACAGCCCTACCAGTCACATTGCCTTTTTGATTACCTTTTGCGCTTTCTTGGCGACAAGAATTCCGTCTCCCGTGATGCTGCATATGCATGATCCTGCATTATGCTCAAAGAGTGGGACTTTGTTATGCTGCAGTAGTGCCGGGGTAGTAACGAAGCGGCTTTTGCTCCTCTCCTTCGGCTTCTCAGTCACACAGCGCTGGCCTGGCTCTCAACGAAAACGCAGAAGGCAGTGCTGTATGTCCCTTGCTGGCGGATGTATTCTCAAGATGGCGAAACGTCATGGAACCCCCCAGACGACTTGCCCGCACAACGTACAAACAAATCCGAAATTCTCCTTTTACGAGAATAAGTCAGATTATAATAATACACCAGTGACGACATATTTATGAACACAGACATCAATTTTTGGCAATAAACAAGTGAAAATGTTACACAATGTCCCTTTAACACCACAAATGTACCGCACTAGAATCTGTTTGGAAGCTGACCAAGACCCACCTTTTGGAGCGGTCTCCATTTGGTTGTTTGGTCGGCACCAGGGTCCTAATGACAGCTGTAACACTAGCCCAAAAGAACCAAACTAACTGTGCAAACAGACCCGGGTTCATTTAAACCGAACCAAACATGTTAGGTGTGAAAGCATCCCAAGTGTCATATGCCAGCTCTTAGTGGTATGCCACTTTGTATGATAGTGGTATGGCATTGGTGTTTTACTGCCAGAGCACACACAAACAACACACATCACACCCATTCAAGTATGTGCCAATGACATATGCCAATCCTTACTGTCCTATGCCACTATGCTCCATTAACACAGACTGTTTTAACTGACACCCACCATATAAAACTAGTACCTTTTGCCATGGCGTATCTTCCATGCCCCATACAGCAGCAAAAGATTATAATCTGCAGTGGTATATACCAGTGAAAAAAGCAGCAGCACAGTAATGGCCAACAGTGAGGAACTATTCAGAATGTACAACTTCCAACAGGAGTGGCACACCATGAGCCACTTTCCAATCATGATGCTGTCAGGCTCGATGGGGACAGGAAACTTACCAGTTCAGGCTTTGATGCTGGCCAGATGACTTGGTTAAGTTTACCAAGGAACCACGCCAGACGGACATTCCTAGAGATCCGATACTCCTCCTTCATCAGCAGGTAGATCTGATCAGCCTCCTCCACCTTCCCATGGAAGACATATTACATTAGTACGTATTTAGAGTTAAGCAGTAGAGTACTTTTTACCCACTAATAAGAATTAGCAAGTTTCTTGACAATGGCTAAAATACACAGCATTTGATTTAACTTGTTCATGCTTTAATTCAAGCAGACTGGACTACTGTAATGCCTTGTTCTCAGGCCTCTCGAAGAAACCTTTTTACAAACTTCAGATGATCCAAAACGCAGCAGTATGTCTGCTCACCAAGACTAAATATCAAAAACACACTACTCTAGTTTCAAAGGCTCTTCAGTGGCTTCCTGTTCTTTTCAGAATTAATCTTAAAATTTTGCTTTTAGTTTTTAAATCACTTAATGGAATGGCTCCTGACTACTTATCTAATATGTTGGTCAAATACGTTCCCTCGAGATTCCTTAGATCCTCCACCTCTGGTCTACCAAAGTTCCACGCCACACTTCATACACACATACTCACTTACAGTACCTAGCGGGGCAGCCGTCCCCCTCTCTGCTCCAACACTGACTGACAGCTGACTCCACTCATAGCACTCATAACGCTGGCGATCTGAACCGGTCAGTGGCGAAAAAAAGCACTTTTAATGCGCAAACTTATACGGGATGCATTTGCCCCCGTTACCATTTTAGCTCGTTTCGCGGCTCCAGTTGTATCCGCCTCCCTCAATACTGAACCAATTTTAGGACGAGTTGTACCCATGAATCATACACACAGATACACATGGGGAAATAGTGCCCAGGTTGAAAAATACCTTTAAAGTTCAGAGTGTAGCTACCCCCAACCCACTGACCAGCATCTTCCTCAATCAAATTTCTACTTTTGATATAGTCTTTTGTTATCTAATGTCAACCCTCTGTACCATGTCAACACTGACACAAAGTGTGTGCCATTTCAAGTTAAGATTTTTCTCAAATACTGGGGTTGCAACAGTATGAGATTTTCACAGTACAATTACGTCTCAAAAAATACTGCAGTTTCAAGGTATCACTGCATTAGAGAATTATTATAATTATCCATCAAAATGCCCCTTAAATGAATGAAAACAAATGGATTATTTTGGTTAAACACAGAGCCGGCCCAAGACATAAGCAAACTAAGCACCTGCTTAGGGCCCAGTAACCACTAGGGGGGCCCCAAGAGCAATTAACTTCAAAAAAGAAAATAATAATAATTTATTATTTTTTTCCATGTGTGAGTGATGATGATTCATATATTATCAATTGTACGTTCTTGTACAAAAAGATAATATTATGTTAACAGAGTGTAGTTTCCTACTGCCTCTCTGCTCTAGACTAAATGTCAGAGCACTGCTAGTAAGGTGTGCACCCAGCCGTGCAGTGCGCAGTGCGCATCCACGGAGCTAGGAGCAGGTGGCTAATAATGTCCCAACAAAGGACATAACCTTCGGGGGCAGAAAAACAGAAAAATAAAGAAAGAGGAAGAGGAGAAAAGGCAACAAGATAAAGGTATGTTTGCATCTTGGTAATGTAACATCTCTGTCACAGAGATTTTGGAAAGTTTCCTCAAATTAGGAAAGTCCCTAATTATTGTTGATATTTCGTTCCAACTATGTTAGCCTATAATAGCAAAGCCAGAGAAACTTCTGTTTTAACTGGGAGGTTAGATAGCTTACTATTCAGGCTAACGTTTTCGTGTTTGTGTATGAATAAGGCTATATATATTCTGGGTTGCTTTTTGCCATCAAAAAATGTTTTTGATAACATTTGATAGCAAATGTTTAATAACAACTAACATTATTAATTACAGACATGGTGACGTTTGCTAGCGATATGGTTTTCGATTGATGAATTAATTTAGTTAACTTTATAGTTTGAGATATGTTGTTTGCTGCAGAGCATATTAATTTATATGAGTAAATAAACATATTCCTTTTACATCAACTCCCTATTATGCTCATGAGTTATATGAAACTTCCCCAGGAGCACTGTTAAAGTATTTTAGAGGAGGTACTGATTCAGCCCAGGGGCAGTCCACCTCCTCAGGCTCAGTAATGAAACAGGTGAGGGAAAAACTGTCACCATATATATTTAATTTCTAGTCAAATTATCTCATTAAGATATAGTAGGGCATTAACGACTTTGATTTTTTTCACGTCGACTTATCTGTCAATAAAGTCGAAGTTGAGTCGACAAGTCATTTGATGACGTCATCATATTGACACAGCGGAGGAAAGTGAAGTATCTCCACACATGTGATGTGTGTCTGTGAAGGCCCGAACATACTCGGGCGGAACGTACACAGAACGAACTCTGCGGACGTCCGCAAGCCCTGTACACGCAAAGCTCAAGGCCTGAACATACTCGGGCATACTATAAGCAGAGCGGACTCCGCGAGGAATGTCCGCAGTCATTCGGGCTTCCATAGTCAAGCGCACTTCTGCGTCGTAGTTTCCTGTAAAAATGTCCGTGAAAAATCCCCTGTGAAAAATACATGCCGAGCACGAGGCTGAAGTTGGCATCCGATTCACAGCTTCTGACTGGAATTTTCCGGTCCACCTTAAAAGTGTCATAACGCCTGTAGATGGCGGGATTCAGTCGTTTTCCTAATTCATGAACTGAGAGCATGAAACATTGTGGGAGGATGAAAAGAGAATCAACCCTTCATTGCAACGGTATTTAATTCATCTAAAAACCAGGATTTTATTTATTTTAGTTGTAGATCTACTCTGTAATATGTGTAACTCACAGTAAAATGTAAATGATGTATTTCTATGTCTTTTTCTGATCTACATCACATTAGACCTGTTCCTGATATAAAACCACAAGACTTAGACTCCTCAAATCTGGACTAGATTATTAAACAGGGTCTATACATTCATAAAAACACTGTCTCTGATTTGTGAAACCTTTATTTTATTTGTGAAAATGCAAAAAAGGCGCATTTCACTGCTTTTTTCTCATCTAGACCACATTAGACCAGGTCCAGGTCTACAACCGCTACACTTAGACTCCTCAAATCTGAACTGAATTATTCTACAGGGTCTATACATTCATAAAAACACTGTCTCTGATTTGTGAAACCTTTATTTTATTTGTGAAAATGCAAAAAAGGCACATTTCACGGCTTCTTTTTCATCTAGACCACATTAGACCAGATCCAGGTCTACAACCACTACACTTAGACTCCTCAAATCTGGACTGAATTATTCTACAGGGTCTATACATTCATAAAAACACAGTCTCTGATTTGTGAAACCTTTATTCCATTTGTGAAAATGGAAAAAATTTGCATTTCATGGCTTTTTTCTCATCTAGACCACAATAGACCAGGTCCAGGTCTACAACCACTACACTTCCTCAAATCTGGACTGAATTATTCTACAGGGTCTATACATTCATAAAAACACTGTCTCTGATTTGTGAAACCTTTATTCTATTTGTGAAAATGCAAAAAAGGCGCATTTCACGGCTTTTTTCTCATCTAGACCACATTAGACCAGGTCCAGGTCTACAACCGCTACACTTAACCACCTCAAATCTGGACTGAATTATTCTACAGGGTCTATACATTCATAAAAACACTGTCTCTGATTTGTGAAACCTTTATTTTGTTTGTGAAAATGCAAAAAAGGCGCATTTCACGGCTTTTTTCTCATCTAGACCACATTAGACCAGGTCCAGGTCTACAACCGCTACACTTAGACTCCTCAAATCTGGACTGAATTATTCTACAGGGTCTATACATTCATAACAACACTGTCTCTGATTTGTGAAACCTTTATTTTATTTGTGAAAATGCAAAAAAGGCGCATTTCACGGCTTTTTTCTCATCTAGACCACATTAGACCAGGTCCAGGTCTACAACCGCTACACTTAGACTCCTCAAATCTGGACTGAATTATTCTACAGGGTCTATACATTCATAAAAACACAGTCTCTGATTTGTGAAACCTTTATTCTATTTGTGAAAATGCAACAAAGGTGCATTTCACTGCTTCTTTTTCATCTAGACCACATTAGACCAGGTCCAGGTCTACAACCACTACACTTAGACTCCTCAAATCTGGACTGAATTATTCTACAGGGTCTATACATTCATAAAAACACTGTCTCTGATTTGTGAAACCTTTATTCTATTTGTGAAAATGGAAAAAATTTGCATTTCATGGCTTTTTTCTCATCTAGACCACAATAGACCAGGTCCAGGTCTACAACCACTACACTTAGACTCCTCAAATCTGGACTGAATTATTCTACAGGGTCTATACATTCATAAAAACACTGTCTCTGATTTGTGAAACCTTTATTCTATTTGTGAAAATGGAAAAAATTTGCATTTCACAGCTTTTTTCTCATCTAGACCACATTAGACCAGGTCCAGGTCTACAACCGCTACACTTAGACTCCTCAAATCTGGACTGAATTATTCTACAGGGTCTATACATTCATAGAAACACTGTCTCTGATTTGTGAAACCTTTATTTTATTTGTGAAAATGCAAAAAAGGCGCATTTCACTGCTTTTTTCTCATCTAGACCACATTAGACCAGGTCCAGGTCTACAACCACTACACTTAGACTCCTCAAATCTGGACTGAATTATTCTACAGGGTCTATACATTCATAAAAACACTGTCTCTGATTTGTGAAACCTTTATTTTATTTGTGAAAATGCAAAAAAGGCGCATTTCACGGCTTTTTTCTCATCTAGACCACAATAGACCAGGTCCAGGTCTACAACCGCTACACTTAGACTCCTCAAATCTGGACTGAATTATTCTACAGGGTCTATACATTCATAAAAACACAGTCTCTGATTTGTGAAACCTTTATTTTATTTGTGAAAATGCAAAAAAGGCGCATTTCACGGCTTCTTTTTCATCTAGACCACATTAGACCAGGTCCAGGTCTACAACCGCTACACTTAGACTCCTCAAATCTGGACTGAATTATTCTACAGGGTCTATACATTCATAACAACACTGTCTCTGATTTGTGAAACCTTTATTCTATTTGTGAAAATGCAAAAAAGGCACATTTCACGGCTTCTTTTTCATCTAGACCACATTAGACCAGGTCCAGGTCTACAACCACTACACTTAGACTCCTCAAATCTGGACTGAATTATTCTACAGGGTCTATACATTCATAAAAACACTGTCTCTGATTTGTGAAACCTTTATTCTATTTGTGAAAATGGAAAAAATTTGCATTTCATGGCTTTTTTCTCATCTAGACCACAATAGACCAGGTCCAGGTCTACAACCACTACACTTAGACTCCTCAAATCTGGACTGAATTATTCTACAGGGTCTATACATTCATAAAAACACTGTCTCTGATTTGTGAAACCTTTATTCTATTTGTGAAAATGGAAAAAATTAGCATTTCACAGCTTTTTTCTCATCTAGACCACATTAGACCAGGTCCAGGTCTACAACCGCTACACTTAGACTCCTCAAATCTGGACTGAATTATTCTACAGGGTCTATACATTCATAGAAACACTGTCTCTGATTTGTGAAACCTTTATTTTATTTGTGAAAATGCAAAAAAGGCGCATTTCACTGCTTTTTTCTCATCTAGACCACATTAGACCAGGTCCAGGTCTACAACCACTACACTTAGACTCCTCAAATCTGGACTGAATTATTCTACAGGGTCTATACATTCATAAAAACACTGTCTCTGATTTGTGAAACCTTTATTTTATTTGTGAAAATGGAAAAAAAGGCGCATTTCACGGCTTTTTTCTCATCTAGACCACAATAGACCAGGTCCAGGTCTACAACCGCTACACTTAGACTCCTCAAATCTGGACTGAATTATTCTACAGGGTCTATACATTCATAACAACACTGTCTCTGATTTGTGAAACCTTTATTCTATTTGTGAAAATGCAAAAAAGGCACATTTCACAGCTTCTTTTTCATCTAGACCACATTAGACCAGGTCCAGGTCTACAACCACTACACTTAGACTCCTCAAATCTGGACTGAATTATTCTACAGGGTCTATACATTCATAAAAACACAGTCTCTGATTTGTGAAACCTTTATTCTATTTGTGAAAATGGAAAAAATTTGCATTTCATGGCTTTTTTCTCATCTAGACCACAATAGACCAGGTCCAGGTCTACAACCACTACACTTAGACTCCTCAAATCTGGACTGAATTATTCTACAGGGTCTATACATTCATAAAAACACTGTCTCTGATTTGTGAAACCTTTATTCTATTTGTGAAAATGCAAAAAAGGCGCATTTCACGGCTTTTTTCTCATCTAGACCACATTAGACCAGGTCCAGGTCTACAACCGCTACACTTAACCACCTCAAATCTGGACTGAATTATTCTACAGGGTCTATACATTCATAAAAACACTGTCTCTGATTTGTGAAACCTTTATTTTATTTGTGAAAATGCAAAAAAGGCGCATTTCACGGCTTTTTTCTCATCTAGACCACATTAGACCAGGTCCAGGTCTACAACCGCTACACTTAGACTCCTCAAATCTGGACTGAATTATTCTACAGGGTCTATACATTCATAAAAACACTGTCTCTGATTTGTGAAACCTTTATTCTATTTGTGAAAATGCAAAAAAGGCGCATTTCACGGCTTTTTTCTCATCTAGACCACAATAGACCAGGTCCAGGTCTACAACCGCTACACTTAGACTCCTCAAATCTGGACTGAATTATTCTACAGGGTCTATACATTCATAAAAACACAGTCTCTGATTTGTGAAACCTTTATTTTATTTGTGAAAATGCAAAAAAGGCGCATTTCACGGCTTTTTTCTCATCTAGACCACATTAGACCAGGTCCAGGTCTACAACCGCTACACTTAGACTCCTCAAATCTGGACTGAATTATTCTACAGGGTCTATACATTCATAAAAACACTGTCTCTGATTTGTGAAACCTTTATTCTATTTGTGAAAATGCAAAAAAGGCGCATTTCACGGCTTTTTTCTCATCTAGACCACATTAGACCAGGTCCAGGTCTACAACCGCTACACTTAGCCTCCTCAAATCTGGACTGAATTATTCTACAGGGTCTATACATTCATAAAAACACTGTCTCTGATTTGTGAAACCTTTATTTTATTTGTGAAAATGCAAAAAAGGCGCATTTCACGGCTTTTTTCTCATCTAGAGCACATTAGACGAGGTCCAGGTCTACAACCGCTACACTTAGACTCCTCAAATCTGGACTGAATTATTCTACAGGGTCTATACATTCATAAAAACACAGTCTCTGATTTGTGAAACCTTTATTCTATTTGTGAAAATGCAACAAAGGTGCATTTCACTGCTTCTTTTTCATCTAGACCACATTAGACCAGGTCCAGGTCTACAACCGCTACACTTAGACTCCTCAAATCTGGACTGAATTATTCTACAGGGTCTATACATTCATAAAAACACTGTCTCTGATTTGTGAAACCTTTATTCTATTTGTGAAAATGCAAAAAAGGCGCATTTCACGGTTTTTTTCTCATCTAGACCACAATAGACCAGGTCCAGGTCTAGAACCACTACACTTAGACTCCTCAAATCTGGACTGAATTATTCTACAGGGTCTATACATTCATAAAAACACAGTCTCTGATTTGTGAAACCTTTATTCTATTTGTGAAAATGCAAAAAAGGCGCATTTCACGGCTTCTTTTTCATCTAGACCACATTAGACCAGGTCCAGGTCTACAACCGCTACACTTAGACTCCTCAAATCTGGACTGAATTATTCTACAGGGTCTATACATTCATAACAACACTGTCTCTGATTTGTGAAACCTTTATTCTATTTGTGAAAATGCAAAAAAAGGCACAGTTCAGTATTTCTTAATATCTTTATTTTCATTTTTATTATTTTCTTTTTTATTATTGGTGAGATTTGAGGAGTCTAAGTGTAGCGGTTGTAGACCTGGACCTGGTCTAATGTGGTCTAGATGAAAAAGAAGCAGTGAAATGCACCTTTGTTGCATTTTCACAAATAGAATAAAGGTTTCACAAATCAGAGACGGTGTTTTTATGAATGTATAGACCCTGTAGAATAATTCAGTCCAGATTTGAGGAGTCTAAGTGTCGCGGTTGTAGACCTGGACCTGGTCTATTGTGGTCTAGATGAGAAAAAAAACGTGAAATGCGCCTTTTTTGCATTTTCACAAATAGAATAAAGGTTTCACAAATCAGAGACAGTGTTTTTATGAATGTATAGACCCTGTAGAATAATTCAGTCCAGATTTGAGGAGTCTAAGTGTAGCGGTTGTAGACCTGGACCTGGTCTATTGTGGTCTAGATGAAAAAGAAGCTGTGAAATGCACATTTTTTCCATTTTCACAAATAGAATAAAGGTTTCACAAATCAGAGACAGTGTTTTTATGAATGTATAGACCCTGTAGAATAATTCAGTCCAGATTTGAGGAGTCTAAGTGTAGCGGTTGTAGACCTGGACCTGGTCTATTGTGGTCTAGATGAAAAAGAAGCAGTGAAATGCACCTTTTTTGCATTTTCACAAATAAAATAAAGGTTTCACAAATCAGAGACAGTGTTTTTATGAATGTATTGACTCTGTTTAATAATCTAGTCCAGATTTGAGGAGTCTAAGTCTTGTGGTTTTATATCAGGAACAGGTCTAATGTGATGTAGATCAGAAAAAGACATAGAAATACATCATTTACATTTTACTGTGAGTTACACATATTAGAGAGTAGATCTACAACTAAAATAAATAAAATCCTGGTTTTTAGATGTATTAAATACCGTTGCAATGAAGGGTTGATTCTCTTTTCATCCTCCCACAATGTTTCATGCTCTCAGTTCATGAATTAGGAAAACGACTGAATACCGCCGGACCTCTGTGGACTACGCTCCGCGCACCAGTGACTGCTCGGCATGTATTTTTCACAAAGGGGGATTTTTCACGGACATTTTTACAGGAAACTACAACGCGGAAGTGCGCTCGACTATAAAAGCCCGAATACTGCGGACATTCCTCACGGAGTCTGCTCCGCTTATAGTACGCCCGAGTATGTTCACTTAGTCAAGGATGAAGTATCAGCGTAAGCACAGAGAGAGGAAAAAAACACACGACTTGTCGACTCCTCCCGGGGGGCGTCGACTTGTGCCACTGACGTCGAAGCGTCGACAAATCGACTTTTCTGTTAATGCCCTAAGATATACTAATATAACAAGACATAATCATATGACAAGGGACATGTTTTTCATCTTAGATCCATTTCCATCCGCTGTGCCCACTGTCTCCTCTGTGTCTGCTACAACCTCAGCTCTACCTTGTAAGTTAACAACAAAACAGCCTTTGTAATTGCTCAGTGTACTGCAGAACATTCTGAGATGAATCATTTTGTCCAAAAATATTAATTTAATTTCCCTATATTTTACTGCTTATTTATTTAGAAAATAAGCAGCATAATTTTCAAGTGTAATATGACATCTAACATGGCTAGCTTTTGTTGTTGTTGTTGTTTTTCATCTTAGATCCATCTCCATCCTCTGACCCATCCTCTGCGCCCACTGTCCCCTCTGTGTCTGCTACAACCTCAGCTCTACCTGGGGCCTGTATCACGAAGCAGGATTAATGTCTCAGCGAGGTAACTTCAGGGTTAACCCTGGGTTTTCGGTCTCACGAAGCCGGTTCAGTTCTTATCGGGGTAGATCACCATGGTAACTTACTCTGAACGGCTATCCTGCTCCGGTGCAGGGTAAGTTCAGGGTTGAATCTGATCCTATAAAAAGCACCACCCACTGGCCAATCAGCTGTTCGGAAAAAAATGACTCCGCTGACAGAAATGCAGCCCAGTCATGACGGGAAGTTCAATTAATTTGATTGATTTTGATTTGAAAGTTTATTTTGAACATTAAAAAAAGAAAAGAAAGCAACAACAACAGACAATGAAAAGATTGTTCACAAAGGAGTGGAAAGAAGTCCAAATTTCATCCCACCCCTTCATAAGAAAGAAACTGATCATTTGCGGACACTTAATAGCATCATTAATTAGTGCCAACATTTTTTTTTTTGTTGGAGGAAATGATCCCTGTTAAAGATAATGGGCCTAATTGACAGCTTTGCTGCTGGAAATGTGGAAAGTAGCCTATCATGTCTACACTTCATGGTGTTTGAGGGATTTTCCTTTTTGTTTTTTAAAGAGGGAGACTAGGTTTATTTTTGCGCAGCTGTTAATTTCTAACACAGCTCAATATCAGGATAATTTTATTCAGACTATCAGTTTGGTGTTGATATGATTTAATTGTGGCGTATACAACGTTATGACAAAGAAGACCAGTTTATCAGACGCAGTGATATTAGACGATAATTGTAATACACGCAATTCATCTGCGCAGCATTGATTTCATGGGATTCAAGGGTGTGATCAGTGTCAGATGTACAGGTACAGGTACTGTAGCTACTTGAACCGGTGATGAGTAATTTAACCTACACATAATTTTATTTGCTCCCTTGTGTTGTCTTGATTTTTCCCTCTCTCCTCCTCTATTTCTTCTTTCCTGACCCGTTTTTTTCTTCTTCTCTATTATGTGATTTCATTGATGTTTTGACAGGGGAATTTCTTTGATAAGCTTTTAGTGGCTTCTAACCTCTCCGGCACTTTTCTTTTTTTAAATCTTGTAAATTTTATACTGTCTGTTTTAACATTATGCGCAAATAAACTAATCTAAACTAAAACTAAACATTATTCATCCCGTTATGCGTTGCCACGCATGTTTCCTCCTCCTGCAGCTGCCACGGTGTTGGCCTTTTCTGTAATGTTGCTTTTCTCCTTCCTTATATTTTAGTAGAGTTAATCTCTGATCCTCACATGAGAAATACTTTTGTTCCTCACTTACGGCGCTCTGTGACGCTCAGTGACGCTGCGCTTCTCTCATGATTGTGATTGGTCCGCTGCGTGCGCGTTCACGGCTCTTGGTAAAGCAACCCTGGGTTGAGTTACCGAGTTGATATCCAGCGTCGTGATACCGATTATCCTGATTGCCATTGTTAGGGTTAGTCAACCCAGGATAGGTCTGGGTAACCCAGGAAAGGTTGATCTCGCTTCGTGATACAGGCCCCTGGTAAGTTAACAACAAAACAGCCTTTGTAATTTCATTTTTATTTGTAAACCATTTTTGTTACCTTGTTTCAGGTGCCACTGTTCATTTACATCATTATTTAAGTATATGTTTGATATTTTTTTAAATTGCATTTAATACTGTCTGTTTTTGTGCATTTGCTGTTGCAGTTTATTAAAAAAAAAACAAAAAAAAAACAATAAAGCAAAGTGTTTACAGTAAAGACTGGTGTATTTTGTTACTCTTAGTTGGCCTAGATGACATTTGGTATCCCACTTAATACTATCACTTTGCATATTAAGTGTAAATCACCCCAGGCTGCTCTTGTAGCTGAATTTGCTACCATTTCAGATTAAAAACCATAGATGGGTAAAACATGCCAGGCTGCTCTTTGAGGTTTTATGTATTGATTCTCTGTGTGACCAGTAGGGGGAGTTGCTGACTTTGCCAAATATTAATTGAAAGATTTTTCTGCAAGTTTGAAAATCTGTTATCTGCTTCAATGGCCTTAATCACTGTGGATTACAATCTAACTACAAGAGAAAGTTCTCACCTCTGGTTTTACAAGTGAAGACCGAGTAGAACATGAAATAACTTACAGTAGGTGTGTGAATGATCGATAATCAGTATTATTGGCAGTTATAGAGGGCCCCAAAATCAAATTTTGTTTAGGGCCCCATGGAGGCTTGGGCCGGCCCTGGTTTAACAGATGTTTTATTACTATATTTGAAACTTGAAACCATTTTTAATGGAAGTATGTGTAAAAAGTCTCTCTTTTGAAAATAACAAAGACAATTTTTTTGGAAGTTGCATTTTTTTTTTTTAAGATAAGCAAATGTATACGGTATTTTAACTGTCAATTTCAATATCATGGCATACCGTTGCAACTCCATTAAATACAATGCACTTTAACGGGTAGCTTGTACGCCGAGTTCACCAAAAGGTCTAAGTAATTTGCTAAACGTCGATTATGATATGATAATTAAAATCATTGTTAGCCGTTTAACAAAACAACACTAAAATCCCTTTATTTGTCGGGCTAATTTGATGCTGGAAGATAACTTTGTTTACCAAGGCGCTGCATGGTCTAGCTCGATTAACCGATGGTCTATCGTTAATCTGCATTGGTCTGAGCAGTGGACTGATGGGGCAGAAACACACAGAACATCTCTTAACTTTTGATGTGACGAGGGACCTGAAGTTAAGGTGGCTCGTGTTTTAACGTGCAGCTGAGCGGTCAACGCTAGCAGCCGAGCTAACGTAGCGCTAACACGAGTTTATATTCGTCCGTAGGTGTTAGCAAAGCTCTGTTTGCTGCCTGGAGGCTGTTTTTATCTTTACGTCACTTCACACAAGACTTTATCGAGATGTGACGGTTAGGAAACACAATCAAATGAAAAACGTGCGCTTATTTCCTCACCCCCTGTACTTTTTACTGCAGATTAAAGGCACTGTTAACGTTAAGTTACCTCATTGTCCTGTCTCTCTGCCATGCCGTGTTTCGCATAGGGACTGCAGGGACGTTAGCGAGCCTCCGCTGATTAATATTCACTTTGGTTTCTGTGAAACCGTCTGTTCCAATACTTGTTTATCAACTGTCCTGTCTAATGACCAGACGTTTGTGGAGTACTATCAGCTTCCACCGGGTTACAGAGCATATATTTCCGGTCAGATCTTTCAAAATAAAACCTATGAGACGAACGTGAATACAGGGGCTGCACCCCAAGTCTCTTATTTGTATACTGCCAACCATAGACATATATACGTAGGGGTGCGTACCCCAAGTCTCTTATTTTTATAGTGCTACTGCTAGCTCCTCGCTTGAACCGGAAGTCGTTCGAGGTCCGCCATCTTCTAGGCCGTCCCAAGTCTCTGATTTGTGCAGCGAGGAGCTAGCGCTAAGAGCTAGCAGCAAGCTTTAAGCAGCTACTAGCTAGGACCCAAGTCTCTTATTTGTGCAGCGAGGAGGTAGCGCTAGGAGCTAGCAGAATGCTTTTAGCAGCTACGCGCTAAAGTATGGTCGAGAGCTTCCTATCCGGAAGAGTTTTTCAGCTGAACGCCGTGACGTATAAATACCAATTTACATATACATAGACGCCGCATTGACTGCCGCTGCCTATTATTATTATTATTATTATTATTATTATTATTTTAATCAACACAAGGAGGTTATACAGAGTGTTAACTGAAAGTGATCATAGGAAATGACACAAAATGCAAACATCAACTTAATCAAATTACAGTGTAAACACAAAGAGTCATGTAAATTACAAACATATATATAAAGTAACAAACCACATTCATCCATATTGTGAGCAGAAGAGGGTGAAATTAAATAATAAAAACACATTTTATATCAACTCAGGGAATTTTAAGTATTTGATAAACAAGTCTGATATTTTTATGGCTTTGTTGTTTGATGATGTTGTTATTGTATTAAAGTATTGTTTGAGTTAATTTTCAAAGTATTTTCCATTTGGTTTTTTCTTTGCCCATTTTGTTTTGTGAATGTGAAATTTGCCCAGCATGATAATAGTCTGTAACAAGAGGGAGAGGTCGTGAGGTATGGAGGGGTTTTCAAAGTGAAAGAGGATGTGGCTTTCCTGGGCCCTGTATCACGAAGCAGGATTAATGTCTCAGCGAGGTAACTTCAGGGTTAACCCTGGGTTTTCGTTCTCACGAAGCCGGTTCAGTTCTTATCGGGGTAGATCACCATGGTAACTTAATCTGAACGGCTATCCTGCTCCGGTGCAGGGTAAGTTCAGGGTTGAATCTGATCCTATAAAAAGCACCACCCACTGGCCAATCAGCTGTTCGGAAAAAAATGACTCCGCTGACAGAAATGCAGCGGAGTCATGACTGGTCATGACGGGAAGTTTAATTAATTTGATTGATTTTGATTTGAAAGTTTATTTTGAACATTAAAAAGAAAAGAACACAACAACAACAACAGACAATGAAAAGATTGTTCAAAAAGGAGTGGAAAGAAGTCCAAATCTCATCCCACCCCTTCATAAGAAAGAAACTGATCATTATAATAATTTTGTTTGGTGGAACATCCAGTACCATAGCTGTATAGACCAGTCGGGATAACCCTTCACTTTTCGATAATAGGATTCGTCCACTGATTGATAAATCTCTTAATAACCACAAGTCATTTTTTTAAATATATTTTCAATCAGTGGATCAAAATTCATGTCAACCCTCTTTTGTTGATCCCGACAAATCTTGATACCCAGATATGATATAACATCTCTAATACCAATACCCTCTATTTCTGTCAAGACATTCAGGTTGTCTTTTAAAGCAAAAAGATCACATTTGTTAATATTAACTTTCAAACCTGACACCATAGAGAATGCAGCGAGACAATCAATTGCTTTTTTTTACCTTTTTTTCATTTTTCAAAAGAATAGTGGTATCATCCGCTAGTTGACAGCATTTCAATTCATTTTCTGCAAGTTGAATGCCTCTAAAGTTATCCTTGTTAATATGAAGTGCCATAGTTTGCATGATTAGTAAGAACAAGAAGGGTGCAATAGGGTCCCCTTGTTTAATCCCTCTCTCTATATTAAAGCTACGAGTGGCTCCATTTAACAACTTCACTGAACTGCTGCAACTATTATATAATGTTTGAATTGCAGATTTAAAGTAAAAGCCAAAACCAAAAAATTTCAAAGTTTTAAACAAGAAAGAATGTTCTTATAGTAATCTATGAATAATATGAAGCTATTGTCTTCAATAAGTTCATGATAGTCAATTAAGTCAAGAATTAAATGCACATTGTTACTTATATGTCTCCCAATCATAAAACCAGACTGACAATCATCAATTATTGTTTGAAGACAAGGTTTAAGCCTTTGAGTGAAGACAAGAGACAGTAACTTAGCATCATTATTAATTAAGGTAATTGGCCTCCAATTTTCGATGCATGTTGAATCTTTCCCAGGCTTGGGAATTAAGGTAATGAGGCCTTGAGACATTGATGGCGGCAATCTTCCCATAGACAATGCTTCCCTGTAAACATTCAACAGAAATTCTGAGACATCATCTTTGAAAATTGGTTTTCAAAGATGGCTGGTTAGACCGTCATTCCCAGGGGACTTGTTATCCTTTAACTTAAAGATACATGAATAAATTTCTTCTTGAGTGATATCCTGATCACACATCTTTTCCTGTTCTTCATCTATTCGCTTAACTTCCCCATCTATATAACTAAAAAAAGACATTGAATCACACAGATTTTCTTTTTTCTTGTACAGATTCTCAAAAAAAGTCTTGACAAAGTTAGATATTTCCATGGGATTGTCTGTAATTTGACCATTAATATTTAATTTAATTATTGAGGAGATTGCTGCATTCCTTTTTTCCAAATTAAAAAAATATTGTGTGTTCTTTTCACCCTCCTCCATCCATTTTCTTCTGGATCTAACAAAAGCCCCCCTTGCTTTGTTTTCATAAATTTGATCTAGTTGTAGAGTTGTCAAATGTTGTTGTTCTTGTTGGTTTATAACTGGATTTTCATATATGATAATTATTTTTTTTGTTATATTATCCTCCATGGCCCGTTTGTCTTTTGCCATTTCTTTCCCTCTATAGATTGCTAATCTCCTAATTTGATATTTCATAAATTCCCATTGTTTCCCAAACAAGTTCAGTGTCTTAGCTTTACTCCGATTTTCTTTAATAATTGACTTTGCCTTACATATGAATTGTTTGTCTTCTAACAGAGTGTTGTTTAATTTCCAATAACTTGTTCTAATCCTTTGATCTTGCCCTTTTATGTTGTTAAAATCAAATGAGATATATATAAATTTATGGTCTGTAAGTACAGAAGGTTCAATATAAACATCCATAACTTCTTTCTCCATAGCTGTAGATATCAACCAGAAATCAATTCGTGATTGTTTGCTCAAGTCTTTTGTTTGCCAAGTAAACTGACTCTTATCAGGATTCCTATACCTCCATATATCAAAACAGTTTAAATTAAAGCACATTTGATCAATTCCTG
The DNA here is from genome assembly GCA_035609425.1 of Epinephelus awoara. Lineage (NCBI taxonomy): Eukaryota > Metazoa > Chordata > Actinopteri > Perciformes > Serranidae > Epinephelus > Epinephelus awoara. The sequence goes on along the minus strand of CM069303.1, from coordinate 1,091,384 downwards.
CAGTTTTATCAACTCTCACCGGACGCGGTGGCACACAGTCCAAAAGTGGATTTTTAATAGAGTTCCAGTCCCCTCCAAGAATTAATTTTGCACTGGCGAATACCCTCAGGGACAAACAAATTTCTTCCTCTACCTCTTCGAATAAGGCACGATTCCTGGCACTATTATTTGTGCCATAAATATTGTACATAACAAAAATATTGTCCATAAATTCCACAACCAAGATAATCCATCGACCAAACACATGAATTTTATTCTTCAAAACTTTGCCTTTAAACTTCCCTTTTAGAATGGCTACACCTGCTGAATTATTACTGCCATAGGACAACCAGATGTCCCCTCCCCATTGCTGCTTCCAAAATTTATAATCAGCCACTGAAGCATGGGTCTCTTGCAAAAAATAAAAATCAGCTTTAAATTTTTTACAGTAAAGAAAAACAGCCTTCCTCTTTAAATTATTTCGAATACCCCTCACATTCAATGAGCACAGTGATAGGGGCAGTGTCACTTGTCTCACACTCCAAGAGAGAGTAAAGAATAAATAAAAAGAAAAAAAAACGAGAAAAAAAAAAAGATTTTAACACTTACGTATTTTAACAGTCTACTTTGATGTTATACTTGGTCATCGATGTCAAGTCCTCCTACTTGCTGTCATCCGTCATGTCGCAGCTCCTTGCCATCAATTATGGCTTTGGCCCCCTTGAAGAAGGCTTTCTTTCCCTCTTTGCGTGCAGCTTCAATGTGGGGCCACAGCATGTTCCTAGTCTCTTTGTCTCTCGCTGTCAGGTCCTCTCCAAATCTGATTTTTCTGGCCATGAGATAGTCTGCATTCTTGGCGTTTTTCCATATCGTTTCTTTGGTTGCTCTGGAAGTGAAGCGTATGATAATTGGTCGAAACTTATCTTCAGATCTTCTCCCAACCCTGTGAGTGATCCCCCAGTTCTGGAACAACAGCTCGGCATATATCCACCCCTCTCTGCTTGACGTCTTCTCCTTCTTGTTCTGGTAATCCGTGGAGTCTCAGGTTCCAGCGCCTCTGATAGCGCTCAGCATCATTCACCTTGGCCTCCAATTCAGTAATCCTTTTTTCATGGTCAGAAGTTACCTTCTTCACTGTAGTTACATCTTTTTTCATGTCCTGAATTTCTTTGAAGAGGAACTCAGCATTTTCCTTCAAGGCATCGATATTTGCTGCGTTGTGTTGAATCAGCTTCTCCAGGCCATCTGCTTTCTTTTCCAAACCATCCGCTCTTTCATCAATTTTTTTTTCCAGTAACTTTATAATGTTGTCTTGTACGTCGGCCAGAGTCAACTCAGGTTTCACCTTTTTCGAAGCGGGAGTACTCGGCATGGAATCAGGTAATGGCACACAGTCGGGGCTTGGAGGCCGTGTATAGGAATGTAAATCTGTGTGGCTGATTTCCATCTCTGCGCCGACAGTAGGAATATTATTTAGGACCGTGAAAAGATTCCTATCCACCTTAATTGAGCGTGCTCTTCCTCTGTCTTTTCCTCTTCTCCCAGCCATGGTGGTAGGACTAATGTCAGTCTCACAGGTGTTACCACTCGTCAGATTGATTGACGCCGGCAGAGATATACTTTCCCTTTTTTCTTAATCTTGCCTGAGAGTTGAGAATGTTATCTCTATCTCTTGATTAGCCTAAGTCTTGGTGTTGCTCAGTGCTGCCGTTTGTAATTGGTATAACTAATAAGAAAAGTCTTTAGGTGTTAAAATTCGGAGCTCTCTCAGTCGCGTGCAACCATCCCCGAGCTCTCCGCGATGGGCACTACTGAGTTTTCCCCCTTACATACGGCGCTCTGTGAGGACGCTCAGTGACGCTCAGTGACGCTGCGCTTCTCTCATGATTGTGATTGGTCCGCTGCGTGCGCATTCACGGTTCTTGATAGCAACCCTGGGTTGAGTTACCGAGTTGACATCCAGGGTCGTGATACCGATTATCCTGATTGCCATTGTTAGGGTTAGGGTTAGGCGGAATCTGGAAATACGGAACCGGAAATGCGTTCCTACCACGCAAACCAATCACAGCCGTGCCAGTCTGCGCTGGGTCTGCGTCGCCTCGACGCGTAGTTACATTTTTGGAGAGGTGCACGTCAGGCTACGCCGGGGGCTACGGCGAGCCTTCTGCGTAGCCCCGTACCCTACAACGTAGCGACGTCGTCGATTCAGCGCACGATAGGTCTGGGTAACCCAGGAAAGGTTGATCTCGCTTCGTGATACAGGCCCCTGGAGGCCGATCCTGTGTCTGGTTTTGTTATGGATTAGGTTTTGTATGAGTCCAGAGGTTTTTACTGTAGGCCTATGAGCACTGATAAAAGAGGTGGATAATGGTTTCTGGTTCTGTTTGGCAAAAATCAGTTATAGTCTATGTTTAATTTAAATCTCTCCAGGGTTTTTTTTGCCAGATATAAATTATGACAGATTTTGTATGATATTTCTTTGACTTTGTTGTGAATGAGCAGCTTCTCACCAACCAGCCACGCCCCTCTCCAGTTTATTTCCCCATACAGTGAATTCCAGTAAGAGTTGGCTGCCGGTTGATTTGAGGGTTGAATGAGATTCCTGATAAATTTATTTGAGCAGATTTTAGTTGTTATATCTATGTTATGGATGAATAGTTTGGTATCATTTTTCTGTGTAAGAGGATGGAACTGGGAACCTTTCAGGAGCTGTAAAATTTCCATTGGTATTGTATTGGAAACTGTAGTGTATTCTGTTTGTGAGACTGTGAAATGGTATTTATTGATAAATTGGTTGTAAGATAAGATTTGTCCTTGTTCATCAATTAACTGATTAACCCATAATATCCCCTGATCAAACCAAGATTTGTAAAATATTGTTTTGTTTCTGTGCTGTATGTGTTGGTTGTTCCAGATGTAGCAGCTGGTTGGCGAGAAGAAACGTCTGTAGATCAGCCCCCAGGAAAGCAACGCCTGTTTATGGAAGTTTGATAACTTAATTGGTATTATGTCAATTTTAAAATTACACTTGAGTAAAAAATGAATTCCTCCTAATTTATTAAATAGATAATTTGGAATTGCATTCCACATATTGACATTTTCTCTGACGAGGCGACATAACCACTTAATTTTGAACATATTATTCATAGTTTCAAAACTTAAAACTTCCAACCCTCCATTTCCCCTCTGGTTACAGAGAATCTCTTTTTTTAGATAATGGGCTTTGTTTCTCCATATGAAATTAAAAAGCATTTCATCCAGTTCTTTACATATGTTTACAGGTAAATCCACTGACAAAGACATGTATACAGACCTTGATATTCCTTCAGCTTTAGCTAATAAAACTCTACCATAAATGGACAAATCTCGCATTAACCACATATTAAACCTTTTCTTTACTTGATTTATGATGGAGTTGAAGTTCAGTTCAGATCGATTGGATTGGTTGTTTATTGTTACCCCAAGGTAAGTAACTGTGTTCTTGACAGGAATACCACAGACTTCTGGCAAGCTACAGGTTTTAAGTGGCAACAATACAGATTTTCCTAAATTCATAGTTAAGCCAGATACATCAGAGAATTCTCTAATACAATTTACTACTTTACTTACTTCTGTTTGCGTCTTAATAAAAATGGCAGTGTCATCTGCCAGTTGTAATATTTTAAATTCTCTGTCAAAAGCACAGATACTGTGAAAGTTTGTCATTTTAGCTTATGTAGCCAACGTCTGTGCTACAAGGAAGAACAGGTACGGGCTTAGAGGACAGCCCTGTTTTATTCCTCTGTCAATATTGAATCTAGGAGAGGTTCTATGTTGTAGTTTTACTGAGCTGTTGCATCCCTTGTATAAAGTTCCAATGATATCGATAAATCGTTCTCCAAATCCAAAGGTATTGAGTGTTTTTACTGTGAATTGGTGGTTTACTGTATCAAATGCTTTGTAAAAGTCAACAAACAAAACAAGACTGTCCTCGTTTATGTATTCATTGTAATCTATTAAGTCCAATATTAATCTTACATTATTAATTATACTTCTACCTGCCATAATCCCAGATTGTTCCTCATCAATAATTTCTCCCAATCCCACTTTTAGTCTCTGCGCAAAGATGGAGGCAAATATCTTAGCATCATTGTTTACTAAGGTTATTGGCCTCCCGTTTTCTATATTCATTTTGTCTTTATTTGGTTTGGGTATTAATTTTATAAGTCCTTGCTGCATAGAAGGTGGGAGTTTGCCTTTGGTGATTGATTCTTCAAAAGTACATGCAAGAAACGGGGTATGGGCATCCTTGAAGCTTTTAGAATTCGCCAGTAATGCCGTCGTTTCCGGGAGATTTATTATCTTTTAGTGAATCTATAGCTTTAAGTATTTCATAATTAAAGATTTTTTGGTCACACAAGTCCTTAGGTTTGTTATCAATTTTTTTAATATTTTGATTTATATTTTGACAATACAGATCCATTTGATTTTCATCAAGAGTTTGTCTGGAGTACAGTTTTTCATAGAAGTTAGCCACATAGTTAGAGATTATTGATTCATCTTCACAAATCGTACCATTAATTTTAAGTTTGCTCGCAGAAGACATTTCAACATTTCTTTTTTCAAGGTTAAAGAAATACTTAGAGCACTTCTCGCCTTGCTCTAGCCATTTTCTACTGGATCTAATGAAAGCACCTCTAGCCTTTTCTTCATAAATTAAATCCAACGCAGATTGCAGTGAGGCAAGTTCAGTGGCCTCATCCTCAGACTGGTTTTCTTTTTCAGTTAAGTTCATAATTTTTGTAACAATTTGGAGTTCTTTTTCTCTTGTTGTTTTAGACATGTTTTGCCCAATGCAATCTTCTGATTTCATATTTTAATAACTCCCAGGACTCTCCATACAGGTTGGTAGTCACTGCTTGTCTCCAGTACTTCTCAATAAGCTTTTTTATTTGGTTTTGAAAGTCATGATTTTGAATTAGTGTTTTATTTAATTTCCAATACTCTGTGTTAATTTTTGGTCTTTTTGACAGGTTTATCCTAATTGAAATTGCTTTGTGGTCTGTGAAAATAGTGGGTTCAATCTCTGTTCTCTCTACATTATCAGTTGTGCTGGCTGAGACCAGCCAGAAGTCAATACGAGACTGTAAGGATTTATATTTATTACTCCATGTATACATTTTGTCATTTGGATGTTTATGCCTCCATATGTCAATTAAATTTAATCTATTACATACATTATCTAGCTCATTCATTGCTCCTTTATTTTTTGTAGGAAATCTATCAATTTCATCATTCATAACTGCATTGAAATCCCCACCCCAGATAATCTTAGCCAAAGGATATGTTGACAACCATCCATTGATTGCATCTTCTATAGCCAAGAACAGGTTAACATTTTCTTTTTTTATTATTGGTTGCATAAATGTTTACCAAAATAAATTGTGAATGATCTGTGCTTAATAACAACATAATCCATCCTGAGGCAGAGCTGGGTTTCAGGAGCAGGCATCCAGGCGAGCATGCCGGTGGTGTGAGAAACCGTGTAATGCACCTAACTCAAACTGACATTTGGATTACCTTGAAAGGGCTTTAATAAGATACAAAGGGTCTCATTCATGAAACGTGAGCAGAAGGAATTTGTGTGTAAACTGTTCGCAGACGGAAATTTACGTGCATGTCCGCATTCATCAATATTTTAGTAGCTCCGATCTTTTCGTAGCTACTAACAAAATCTAGTCCTGCTCCTGACCACTGGTAGTGCTTGTGTAAATTTAGTAAAGCACATAAATATTGCTTTTTACTATTGGAAATGACAATTTTAATTCGTATTGCGCTTTGTTATGTAGACAATACACAGATGCCTTTGAAACACGTAATCTAAACATGACAAAATATTAAAAATATAACACATTTAGTTAAATTATTTGGCAATTAGCAGGTTTAAGATCCAGATTAGGTTCATGATTGTGAATTATCTATGTAAATCGACTCAATAGATTACACGTTCTTTCTACACGTTGAATGATGATAATAAAAATATCCGTAAGGACAGCCGGATCACAGCCTCTTCGGCCTCGATGCCTGGGTTCAGCAGGGGCAGCAGGTGGAAGGAGGACGATCGTTTGAATGAATAAATCTGATTTGATAATGATTAATTTACATTGTATCAAACAGAGCTTTAGGCTATTAAGATTCAAATAATTTGAGGACGATGCATACAGACTGCTGTAGGCTATATGTTATCCGTATCATTTGATAAAATAAATGTTAAATAGCTCTACATTCCGACAGCCATGACTGATTTAGAGTTTATCCATTATGCACAAAACATCCCGTTCCCGTTCCCACTTCATTCAAAACCCCACAAATGAATCTTCTGTTTGTTTGGTGACTGCTGTATTTTTGTGTGTGTGTGCTTATGCGTTTCTTTGCCTCCAGTTTCATATCAAGCCATTTACTTCTTTCTCTGCGCCATGACTGACAGGTCGACAGGATGCACCTACACCTCCTTATATGGTGGTCATTGGCTATTCGTGGGCGGGGATTTATGCTAATTGCTGATTACCGGGAGCGCGCTGTCACTTTACGATGGACTGGCATTCATGATCATACACACGTGTTTACGATCAAATCTGAGTTTCCCACGGCGTTCCTGAATCCGGAGTAGGTTTTTAGTAGAGTAGGCTTTTATGTGCAAATCTACACACAGATTTACTCACTTTGAAAGGAACGCAGCCTCCTACCGCTCTTGCAGTGAATTGCACCGCGACGAAACGGAGTGACAGGTTCACGACGGCGTCACGGCAACCACGTAGCGATGTCGTCGATTCAACGCACGACCATAAATCAGGCTTTAGGAAAGCTCCAGGATTTCCATATACCCACTTAAAAATGTGCAAATATCGTAACAGTATAGTTTTGTGACAGATCTTTAACTTCAGTGATTTTGTTTCGCAAATACCGGGTAAATAACTGCAATAAAATACATTTTGCATGGGAATGCGTCTCCTCTTTTCCCCTCCATTCATAAAATTCACCCTGTGCGCTAGAGCCCTGCGTGGGACTGTTTTCTTCAAGCCGCTCCTGAATTTCTGACCATTACCGCCCGCAATTATATTTATTTTTCTACCTTTATATACTAATCACGCAGTGATTGAGGTTAAGGCAAGCCCGGCACCAGGATGACGTTACTGAGGGGGGCAAATCTTTATTATGCAACATAGGTTCACACAGTGAGTTATAAAGAGCGCGCATCCGTGCGTAATTGTCGCGCGTAATGAGAGCTCGTCGCCGGTGAAACACAATAAACTGCACGTCTTCATTCATGTTTGTCTCATGACAGATGGAGCTGACAGACACAGACAGACAGACAGGTGGAGCAAGCGGCAAATTGGTTTTCTTTTTCTTTCTCGCAACATACAGCAATAACAGATCATCAATATCCATTTATCCATCACTCTGCTCCCCTGCAGTGCAGTGCAGTGCAGTGTGTGTTTGGCGTAACCTAGCAACACAACGATATCGTTCATTGGTGTGGATGCTGCCATTGTTATCGTTATAGTTAACGTTACAGTTATAGTTCTTGGTGTGGACGGCCCTTTAGAGTGAATGGAGATGACACGACTCTCTCTTATAGGGCTCTGGGCTTGACCAAGCAGCAACCTCCAGGGGTGACGAGTGACGGTTTTGGTCTCTATAGTTAATTTCCCCTTTCATGACAACGGGGGGATTTATATCTCATCCGTTTCAATGTTATTAAGGTTTAAAATTGCACATAATTAAGGGCGTCGCCACTTTGAGTGACAGGTGGCACTGTCACGGGTGGCTAACTAGCATGCTAACTAGCTGCTGGCTCCTCTGTGCGGAGCTGAGCTCAGACTCGCCGAGCATCTCAGCCAGTTCGTGCCCATGTTCAAGGCATTGAACCTGCCCTCTCAGCCGTGTCTGTGCCTTCTGGATATTTTTCCAGGCAAATATTGGAGTAATATGGCTTGCTGTTCGATTAATTATACCAACAGACCGTCCAAGAAGTCCGTGCTCCAGGTTTTTCGGAAAGTGAAATTCGGAAATCCTAGTATTATTTTAATTATGTTTATATGTTAGCACTAATTAGCGGGTATCGGTGTCTGCGGTCACCACCTAGTTTGTCAGCTTCTTGTTATTATTATTAAAGCCTTTGGAAACACAGCCTGAAATAGTAAAAATGCATATATTATATCAAAGTCGAGTGTCTCATTAATCATCCACAAAAGTCTGAGTGAAAATAACCATTCAAAACTATTAGAAAACCTGGTTTAAAAACAGCTCATTTTGCTGTTTAGACCACTTGCCAGGACAGAGTGGGCGTGGCAGATAACGCTCTGACTGACAGCTCCCTCGTTTTGATTGACATCTCCCTGGCTCAGCAACGGCTGCCATAAATTTAATCCAGCCATACATGTTTGAGCCCTCTGATGATTCAGAGGACGAAGCAGAAGCTGAAAATTATTCCTTTCAGGTGGTCAATGAATAATAAGTTTCAAAATGTTTTGTGATTCATATTAATGTTACTTCGTAGAATAGTTAGCATAACTTTTACATGCAATGTTAGCTGAGATGAATGACAGCGGGAGGCTGGCGCTTTCCCTTTCTTCACTGAGATACGTTTTCATTGAAAACATAAATCTGCTCCGTTTTTCTGATAATAGCCTTTTTCATTCAAACACATCCAGTCTTAATAGATTAAATATGTCTTTACTCTGACACACACACAGACCCTCAAAGTGGGAGAGACCGGTGCCGGCCGGCCGTCTCTCTGGCGTTGTGTAGAAGTATTTGTCCGCCTCAAATAATGTTCCCCTCCGGCTAAAATTATGTTGTTTCCCGCAGCATCACCTCCGCGATTGGGGATATGTTTAGGCGTAGCAAAGCTAACTGCTTGAGGTTGGGGTTAGGGGTGAGGAAGGGTGCACATTACGTCCCCTCCCCGCGAGCCGACACCGGCACCGGACCCGGGGGGCAAGCCCAGCCGCTCACAAGCCATAGATAGATAGATAGATAGATAGATAGATGGAAAGATAGATAACGTTAGCTAGCTAGATCGCTAACGATCGATAGATAGATAGCTAGCTAACGTTAGATAGACAGACAGACACAGACAGACAGATAGATAGATAGATAGATAGATAGATAGATAGATAGATAGATAGATAGATAGATAGGCTATATAAAATTAGTTGGGTGGCTAATCGCAAATGGCTATGAAGAGACGAGTTGGCTCAGACTCAAAGAGGCAGATTTAGTTGGAGCAGAAAGGTTTTGTTGCGCTGCCACTGGGGGGCGGGATGACACAACTGACAGATGATTTAAATCTGAGAGATAACCACGGCCCAATCAAACCCAATTTCAAGAATGTACAAAAACTTAAAAGACAAATATTTCGAATTTGGATGGAAACTGATTTCTAATTGTTTTACATGTTTAATATTATGTGCATAAGACCCTAAATTACATAGTTAGAAGGCTATTGTGGATTTGGGTTTCCAGAGGCTTTAAGCCTTTATTTAGGACATGTAAAATCACGTTGATACCAGAGGTCTCATTTTCAAGTGCGACCTGTATCACAGCAGCAACATCCACATCAAGTTACAGAGCCACAGAGAATACGATACGATACAACACAAGCTTAACTCCTTAACTAGCTAACCAGCCAGCTAACGGTTAGCCTTTGAGCAAGACGCCAGTCCGGGATGCATTGAAGTCAGAGCCTGACAGAGAAGTGTTAGGAAATATAGTGGTGATTTAAACCTTTAACAAAATATAATAGTTATTAATGGCATCTTAATGTTTTCATTTAGGTTTTAACATTTACCCAAGTTTGCATTTATCTCAGCAAAATGTAAAGAAAAAATGAAAAGCTGATGTTATGTGCTGGTTTTGTTTGAACATTTCTTTAAGACAAATGAAGAAAATTCACTGAATAACGATTCTCAAGGAAATATCTGCAGACTCAATAGTTTTAAGCCCCGTGATAGGTATTATTTATTTGTGACATTGTGACATGAGAAGGTTCTGCTCGTATTGAGGCTTATATAGTGAGGTTAAAAAAAAACATAACCCAATTGGCTGATTATGTTTCTATTTGCCTCACTATAAAAACATCACAGTACCTTTTGCCTGATGGAGACCCTCTCAGAGTTGGCGAACAAGTGATACCTTGGGGGCTTCAAAACTGTTGTGTCCAGCTATTTGTTTATTTTTCACTTTGAGCCCTTTTATCCAGTCACATTCTTCTGTGTTAAAACTAGACTTCTAACAGAGCAGCAAACAAAGGTTACTCTCCAAAATCTTCTCAGGCTCTGTTGCTGGGTCTAAGGTGCTTAGTTACCCTCAAGTACAAAGTTAAAATAATCAGGCCCACACAGAAATGGACTGCTGAAATTTTAAACAAGTTATAGATGAATATCAAAAACTCAACATTGGCCATGACAGCCTGGGCTATGTTCAGGCCTAACAAAATGTGTCCTAAAGGCCAAATTCAATTAACTAATTTACTTAAAAACATTTCATTTTCCCTAGGTGTGAAATGAACTCCATCTTTCAAAAATACCCCCTGTCATGTCTGATGTGAGGGTGCTCAATTATGGCACCATTTAAACTATGAACAAATGTAGCCATAACACTGTAAACACATTTCTTGGCCTTATCAATCTTTGCTGGATTGCCACCAGCCTCCCACCTGCACCTTTGGGCCAATGAAGAAAATATTATCTTAATGCCAGGATGCTGGAGGTGAAGCTGGTGCAGGTCCTCCTTCATCATGCTGAACAGCTCGACACTGCTGACCTTCCCCATGTCATTGCCGCCACAGTGGATGATGAGGACATCTGATGCTGCTCTTCCTCGCAGGGAGTGGGGAAAGAAGGGGAGAAGGCCTCTCTGCAGTCCACCCCAGCCAAACCAGCAGACATGGACACCTGGCATGCTGAGGTTGCTTCCCAGAGTCTCTGCAGCTCTCTGACATAGCTGTCACCAATGATGCACACTGTGCCTATGAAAGTAAAATGAGTGTAATAACTGCTTTAGGTAATAAAAAACAAAGTTAACTATAAAGGGTGAATCACTCCTTTTTGTTGACAATGCTATTATGTCGCATCTGTAGGGTAAAATAAAACAGGGAGCAACACCTCAAAATATAGATGACTTGATGATGTCTTTTAAATGCTTTTTTTGTCCTTGGAAGACAATGTAATATTAGCTGTCTAAAGTCAAGTAGCTAAAACTGGTACTTACAGTTTCTGCTGTGTGTAGCTGGCGTGGTGCAGACGTCACAAGTCGCCATGACCTCAACACCGGCGATGCACTGAAAGAAATTAACATCTTGTAACAAGTATAACACTGCCTTTCTTTCACAACTTCTACATTTCTTTAACATGTTCTATGTTCATAACAGTAACGTACATTTCAGTCCCCTACGGACTTTAATCAATGTCAAAATCATAAATATGTGCAACAGCGGTGTGGGTACAGGGATATAATCTTTAATGTCAGCCGTTATGCACACTGCAAATCCAACTACTAACTTGAATTTCTTGTTTGCTATCGACAAAACATTCATGGTAAGAAAGAACACTACCGTTAAATGGGTAACATCACATGTGACTTGTAGACTAGCTCCGGCACTTGTTGCTGCATTGCTAAAATGATAGCTGAAACAATGCTAACGTGCTAGTCGCCTATTGTAATTGTAAACATGATTTGTTTATGCTCGCTGACGAAACAAAACGTTCCTACAAAGTAGCTGTAACATTAACAACAGTTAAAAAAGGTCGTTAAAATATATGGTAAAATGCCAAATTACCATATTTGTCCCAGTCATATCCATGGTCAAACCAGTATGGGTCAAGGCCATGGTCAAGGCGAGCAAGCGCTTCTTCCTATGTGCTCAAAAACGTAGGTGCTGATTGGCTGAAGAGGAGTCCTGTGTATCTGCGCTCGATTGCTCTTCCTTCGTCCTTAAACGACCCGGATGTCTGTCACAGTAAATTGAATTTGAATTGTGAGAACTGAATTTGAATATATAAAGAAATGAATTCAATTTAAATTATACTATTCAGATTCAGTTTTTCAATGCAATGATTCAAATTAACAATACAATTTCAACTTATCTGATTCAAATTCAGTTTCTAGTAATTCAAATTCAGTTTCTAGTAATTCAAATATAAATGATTCAATTTCAAATGATGTAATTCAAATTCAGTTTCTCGTGGCACATATTTCAGCCCATAGTTAACAAGCTAAGCTTGTGTTGTATCGTATTGTCTGTTGCTCTGTAACTTGATGTGGATGTTGCTGCTGTGATACAGGTCGCACTTGAAAATGAGACCTCCGGTATCAACGTGATCTTACAGGGTCCATGTCATTGGTTCGACCTCCCATTGGTTCGACCTCCCATTGGTTCGACCTCCCATTGGTTCGACCTGTCTGATCTGTTCGTACTAATGGGAGGTCCCATAAGTCCGACTGTCCGTTCTGACTGTTCACCTCCATTCGGCCGCGGGAGTGAAAGGCATGCACTGTATCTAGAGGCTGTGACATATTATTAGCAACCACCAATCTGATCTATTGAGAGTTTATAGTACTGTAGTGACACATAGCCTAATTCCCGACAGCAAGATTGGTTTTTAAAATAATAAAAAGTCAGTTAAGCCTCAGAAGTCAAAGCGGCAGCTTTCATATTTTGCAGAATATCTCTAAAACCAAGCAACGGAATTTAATGGGTTAAATTGTGCTCAGCAGCTGATGTGTTGGTTGTTAAAAGATGAGCTCGGGGCGATTATAACCTTTCCACAAAGTTTTTAATCCAGCCGTGAAGTGCGGCGTTTTTTCGATAACTTCATAAAGTAAAGGCACTGCGGTATCGCCGTGATACTGTGATTATTTACAGTGTTGGGCAGTAGCGTCACTACAGTAGCGGATGTTGGTAGTTTAACTACATTTCTCAGTAGCTTGGTGGTAGCGTCGCTGTTTTCTGAATCAAGTAGCCTAACTTCTCAGTAGTTAAGCTCTTTTATTGATCACTTAGCGCGGTAGCGTCCACACGAGCTACATTTCCAAAATCATTTCAACGAGGCGGAGATTTCCGTTATGTTCTGAACGACCCCCACTCCGAAATTGATTTTCAAGTCCATATCAGTTTCCTGCATCAAACACTGCCGCCCGCTCTCCGGCCGCACTCGCACAATTCTGACCAGAATTGAACTGAATTTGAATTGTGAGAACTGAATGTGAATATATAGAGAAATGAATTCAATTTCAAATTATACTATTCAGATTCAGTTTTTCAATGCAATGATTCAAATTAACAATACAATTTCAAATTATGTGATTCAAATTCAGTTTCTAGTAATTCAAATTCAAATATAAATGATTCAATTTCAAATTATGTAATTCAAATTCAGTTTCTAGTGGCACATATTTCAGCCCATAATTTCAGCCCATATCAGGGTGTCACCCAGAAAATATCAGGTCAATCTGATGTAGCATTTCAGAATAAAAGCCCTGTGAACTGTCATATTTTACTGTACTCCTTGTACATTAAGATTAATATTTTTAAAAAAACGACCTGTTATTACTCAACCGTTCCACTTCAGACTGATAGTACACGACCTCAGAGTGTCACCCAGAAAATATCAGGTCAAACTGATGTAGCATTTCAGAATAAAAGCCCTGTGAACTGTCATATTTTACTGTACTCATACATTGAGAATTTTTTTTTTTTTTTTTAAACTACCTGTTATTACTCAACCGTTCCACTTCAGACTGATAGTACATGACCTCAGGGTTTCACCCAGAAAATATCAGGTCAATCTGATGTAGCATTTCAGAATAAAAGCCCTCTGAACTGTCATATTTTACTGTACTCCTTGCACATTAAAATTAATATTTAAAAAACCTACTTGTTATTACTCAACCGTTCCACTTCAGACTGATCGTACACAACCTCAGGGTGTCACCCAGAAAATATCAGGTCAATCTGATGTAGCATTTCCGAATAAAAGCCCTCTGAACTGTCATATTTTACTGTACTCCTTGTACATTAAGATTAATATTTAAAAAAAACTACCTGTTATTACTCGACTGTTCCACTTCAGACTGATAGTACACGACCTCAGGGTGTCACCAGGAATATATCAGGGCAATCTGATGTAGCATTTCAGAATAAAAGCCCTCTGAACTGTCACATTTTACTGTACTCCTTGTACATTAAGATTAATATATATATATTTTTAAACTACCCGTTATTACTCCAGTGTTGCACTTCTGAGTGATAGTACACAACCTCAGGGTGTCACCCAGAAAATATCAGGTCAATCTGGTGTAGCATTTCAGAAAAAGAAAAACTCAGAACTGTGACATTTTACTGTACACCTTGTTCATTAAGAATAACATTTAAAAAAAACAACTTTTTTGTTGCATTTTTGTATCCATTTGAACTCAGGTCTCATCAAAATGTTTGAAAGCTGGACATCAAAGATTCCTGTGAAGTTCTGCTAAGAGTTGGTGGAAAGTTTGGCAAGAAACAAGTGATTGGAGCTTTTTGTTTATGATGTATTTGAATGATTAACTTCCTTTTAGGGCATTTTAGTCTGTAAAATAAATAGTGAAATAGTGAGTATTACAGTTTTTCTCAATCGCTTTGGTGCATTTCTCACATCACTATTAACATTTGCATAAGAGTTAGTGCATTTCTCAAAACAATTAGTGCAAACTGCAAAACCTATAGCTGACAACCTGCAAAATTGTGTCACTTGCTCAAAATGGATAGTTCATTCCTCAAAAGCAAGTATTCATGTCAATGAAAGTGTCATTGTCATCAAAATGAAAAGTCCTGACACCATTATTATGAACAACAGAGTCAAATGGCTTTGTCATGTTTTCATTATGACAGCTTACTCTGTAAGTGTTTTCCAATGCAAAAATGTCAGATCTTGGTGACACTACCTGAAAATACTCAAAACAGCACTATACACTATTTGCACAGCCATTTGAAAACTACAGTAAAGTTAAACATTACTGTATTTAGTGAGGTAACTGAGTACAAGACACTGAATATGTATGTTTCACATTTTTACTGCAATTCTCATTTGTTCATAGCATTGTGCAAAAGAAAAATACACACTTACTTACTGACAACAAACATAACCACCCTTTGGTAGAGCTGTGCATAACTGCATAACTGCACAAATGCACAAATGCACAACAGTAAACAATATTGCAGTACATATTGGATACACAGTATCATTCACGCACATCCAGACGTTCCTGTCTGTTTGGCCACATATTCTCATCTACATCACACCAAATATCACCCCTCTTCCACGACGTTGATCCTCCATTTCTGTGTCGTAGAAATGGTACACACTATGTCCTGCTTGGTGCATATACAGTATGTTTGCCAAGTGAAGGTTCATGATTCAGCTTTAAGTGACTGTGGAGAAGTGGCTTATCATTGGTTACAACTAATGCTTCACACACTCCTCCTCATCAGTGAAAGCTGAGGTTCATCTGAGAGAAATTGTTCAATTTAGGAGACATTTTCAGGAAAAAATGATAAAGAAATGTATAAAATTTGTTTGACAGATTTTGACTATTCAGCATTCATGAATGTAGTTCATTTTGACTGACATGGCATAAGCAAATGATAATGTTATAAATGTCCAAAAGCATTTGCAATTTGTTGGAAGGAATGAGAAAGTGCTATTATGATGTGCACAAATGACTAAATGTTGTGGAGGTTGAACTAATAGTTATGAGAATTTTAATTCTGATCAGACAAATGCACCAAAGCAACTGAGAAAAACTGTAATGTTCCTTATTGGATTGAAGTTTGATCTGTGTCATACATGTCAGACAATTCTCATCTACAAGATGATAATATAAATGTATACTTGCTGTTTGATAATTAATGGACTTATAGTAGGGTTTCATGTTTGGTCAATTAAGAATGAATTGCAGATGTTTTGGGTCCATGACTTGAATGTGAATATGGTGCTTTTTTGCTTTTTTTTTTGCAATATCTCAGAATTATACATGGAAGTTACCAGACTTAACATTTTAACTTGCCAAACAATAGACATGTCATATATGGGTCTTGATAAAACCCATGTAATGTGAATAAAAAGCAAACTATGGATATAGTCCATTGACAGAAGATTTAAAAGTATAAATGCTAATCCTATTAAGCATTTTCCATAGATAAAACAGTTAAATAGATACCGAGACAGAGAATGAATTACATTGATGTGGATAGCACTTAAATGATTATTCCATTAAATCAATTAGCCAACAATAATTTTGATATTTGATTAATCATCAGTGTCATTTTAATGCAAAAATGCCATATATTTTCTGGGTCCAGGATCTGAAATGTGAATATTTACTACTTTTCTTTCCTTGTTATATTAATCTCTTTAAGTTTTCCAACACATGTAAGCATGACAGTTTGTTTTTTTTTTTTTTATACTTTGGGCTCTAGTTTCGCAGACCGGGCACAGCGCACCTGCGCCTCGCCAACTGGGTGTGGCAAGGCGGACACCGCCCTGGCGCAGCTACTCCTCTATTCCACCTCCGTTCCTCCTACTGGCGCAAGTCGGAAAGAGGGAGGAGACAAGGCGTGGAGTGGGTTTTACACACATCACACCAATCAAATGAGCCCCTCTCCTCGCCCTTAAATGCGCCGCGCGAAGGCATAATGCGTTTACTCAATTCGCCATGGCAAAAGAGAGCAGCAGCGTCAAACGGCCAAACTCCTCCCAGGAGGAAACTGATGTTTTGGTCCGGGAGGTCCAAGCTCGCACTGTCCGAATATACAGAACTGCGAGCAGACCTCCACGGGCTGATGATGCAAAGGTAGCCTGGGAGGAGGTCACCACAACTGTAAACTCTCTCTTTCTCTCTCGCAGTCTCACTCTGCTTCTTTTCATTTGACTTGTCTAAGATGACAGATGCTGAATATATACTCCCTATCTGATACTCTGGCTGTTTGTTGGTTGGCTGAGAGGGATGTGAACTCATTAGTTTGTAACTGTGTTAATCAAATCAGGCTGGGTTTCCATTACGCGTGCCAAACAGTGCCAATCCCCTTTGATCTGACATCAGATGTGACGGGACATTCGATATAGAGATCCATTTATGTGCTGATTGCAGATAGTTGCATTGAATAGTGGTGTTTGTGGATATTTATTGCATCGTTAATGTGCCTGACATACTAGAAACCTGCCTGTGAGGTTTTGTTGACGTGTGCGCACTGTCCGCCGGTCAGCCAAACTTCGGCTTACACCGGCTCCGCTCCACCTGCGCTGACAGTAGATGTGGTTTCAGTTGGCGAGCTTTTAGCGCACCTTCGGCGAAGCCTTTTGGCATGAGACTGTCACTGCGCCAAGCTGGATCTGTCGACACCTCCCCCAGCTGCACCGCCACACCCATCTCAGCGCACCTCGGTCTGCCAAACTGCCAAACTGAGCGCGCCTCGGGTTGCGCTGCTCGACACTAGCTCTGCGCGGGGTTCGCCACCCTGCGCCACCCAGCGCTGCGCCCGGAAACTAGAGCCCTCTGTATAGACAAAAGCTGGCAGGCGGCATTTTGCTACACTCCCCGATTTTGTTTTTATACTGCCAATGCTGAAAAAAAACTGATTGGGCTTTCCTGCAAATTTGCACAATTCCTATTTAAAAAGAGTGATAGACAGTGCAGGCAGTGCTGCTGCACTGGGACCCTTGAGGCAGGGGGGTCCATAGAGAGAGTTGGCCCTCCAACAATGTGTTGGGTGAAGAATGGACCCCTCATGAGTGATTGCCACCTTGGAAAAATGCCTGTTTCGTAGAAGAACTCTCATTTGCTAATGCCATTTGCTAATATGCCTTTGGAAACAGCAAACTCATCTTTGTCATGTTTTTTTTTTTTAATAAAAATAGTCAGTAGCATCTACAACAAAAATATATGCTTATTTCAAGTAAACTATTATAAACCATTAAAATTGTTAGATGAAATGAATAATTTCTTGTGATTTACAGATATCCAGTGATGATTGCTGGGTAATATATATGTAAATGTTATCCAGTGTCAAGTCTCAGATCGTGTAACAATATGATATCTGCACAATAGCATGCACTGGGATCCGTCGTGGCTACATTACACCACTGGTTCCTTCTTAAAGCTGGTATTTAGTATGTGTGCTGTCTCAGACCATCTATTGTAGTAACAAATGCACCGTCTCATTCCAGGGACTGTCTTTGGAAATAATCAAGTAACTGCAGGACCTGTACAACAAAGCATTACGAAGCAGATAGTATGCCCAATGTCCCACCAAACCAAGCAAAAATTACAAATATCACTAGAATATATTTAGATCGAAGAAAACATGGTGTGTTAAACAATAAAACAAAATGTTATATACTTAGTTACTTCAATAGGCCCTTTGTTTGAGTAAAGATTACTGCTTGGTACTCACAACCAAAATACAAGCCATGGGGAGACTATTCTTTCACAAAGTCACCTAATTTTGTTTGCAACACATTAGTACCACCAAGAAAAACCTGACAGTAATTCTTAGTTTTTAGTGATAATATTTTTTATTTTATGTGAAACTTCACAATTAAAAAGTACACATAAACATGAATCCGATAAGATTTACCTTAAAATTACAAATAAAAATGGCAAGGCAGATATTGCTGGCACATTAAGTTCTCAGTTGCCAACGCTGATATTTGCACCTGGGGTGTAAAAAGCCAATGTTGCCATTTTCACCAAGGTTTTTATTCCTGGCCGTCCCAGCAATGGCAAAATATGACACTCACAAACGAGTCTATTTCTCCTGATGTTTATGTAAACTGTGTGCAGTCAGCAGCTTTATACATCCTTAAAACTGAAAATAATAAGTCAACTAAATATGCCAAAACTCACTCACACCCTGGCCTCTTGTGTGAAAGTCAAGTGCTTAACCCCTTCATTCATCACACATCTGTACACTATTGTTCTTTTACACTACATCACCTTACTAGCAGTGCATTTGTGATTTTTTCCCCGTACATCTGGTAAGGTGATTGGAGAAACTAACACAGAGTGAATAGAGTGTGTGTGTGGAAGTCAAGAGGTCTTTTGACTACTTTAGGTTCACGCTTTGGGTTGTTCGGGGACAATTGCTTGTACTTTTCACAATAATGTTTAACCGTTCATCTTTTCAGTCATTAGAACTCATCTTTTCACCCTCCGTAACTAATGTAATTAACATGTTCAAACTTTTTAATGAATCTGAATATTTAATTGCTGTGTGTGTGTGTGTGTGTGTGAGACAAAGAGAAAGAGAAAAAAAGAAGATGGTGAGGACATGTACTGAGACTTTGATGATGATGTTTCCAATTTAACCTCCTTTCTACATCACTATATCGTGATTTTGTGAATCACGAATATCACGAACATACAAACATCATTATTGTGCCTTTTTTAACCTCTTCTTTTCCCCTTCCCAACATCTTGAGTTCCAACATCTAAACAAACGGCGTTAACCCGGTGTTCACCCCGAAGGAAGGAGTGATGTGAATACCTGAACATCAGAGTTATTGTGCCTTTTTAACCTCCCTGTTTACTTCATCAACATGCTTTCTGTAGGTCGATGGTGGAAGGTCATAGGTCACCATCCATCATTTTGACAGAAGTGGAATTATACTACTCTCTCCTGAAGCCAGAAGGAGATACCCTTCGAGGGTAAACAGACGACCTCCTCAAAGACTTTTGACTGAACTGTAGCAAAGGCTATGAAAAGTGATGAGACATTGATAAGTTCCCACTACAGCCCCTCAGTTAGACACAAAAACACAATGCTGAGAAAACTTCAGGAGAGGGAAACACGCCTCTTTCTCCACACGGTGACACTAGGTGACTACCTGAGGGGAAAGAAGATCCCAAGGGGCCTCAGAATCATCAAGATACCCATGATAGGTAAAGACAATGAGAGTTTCTGTGAACTCTGGTGCGAAATTCTGAATAAATGCTCCTTCGACCTGATGGCCTTGACTATAGCTACAAGAGGTCTCATCACAGCTCACTAATGTACGGGATGAAATTACCGCACAAAAATGGCTTTTGGCGGAGAATATTCCTGACAAAGATAGAGTTTCAAAACTCTTGGAGGAGTGTGATCTTTACAAAAAAGAATTGGAAAAGAAATCACAGCCTACAAAAAAAAGAAATTCGACGGAGGACTATTAGAGGGCCGCTGTTTACAGATGGTGCATGACGACCCCCAACCCAGCGGACGTTACGTCAGGAGGGACGCAGAGACGCGGGCATGCTAACAGACGAAGATGGAGTGGCAAAGCTGTGTCGACATAGAGCTCCTCCATGGACTACAATGGCAATTGGGCCATCATACTGTACTAACTATAAGAGGAGCCTCTATCTAACTAAATAAACCATCCTGTCAGGAGGTGTGTAACACTAATGAAAAAACAACAATATTAGTAAGGACAAGGAGTTATGAGTTGTTAAGACAGTGTACATTCAGAGAAAAGGACGAATATCAAAGTCTTCATTAAGGCCTTTAGGGGCTAATGTGCCCAATGTGTGTATCCAAAATAGTTCACGTCTTAACAACAAAAAATTGATGTCACCCCCTCTCCGTGGACATTTCAATGATTAAATCGATTGCGATTTAATCATTGAAATGTCCATTTCTCTAAGGCTAAACATAGCATTTCTACCCTTAGATATATTGATATCTAAGGGTAGAAATGCTATGTTTAGCCTTAGAGAAATGTACAGCCACTGGGCTGGAAGTTACCTTGTTCCTGATGGTACTGCGATGTTCAGCTATTCTGGTTTTTAAAGCTCGGGTAGTCTTGCCGACATATGCCAGACCACGTGGACATTTTAACATATATATCACATTAGCTGTGGAGCATGTAATAATGCCTTTAATATTATATTTTTTTACCAGAGTGCAGATGATTAAGTGTGACAGTTTTCTGTGTGAAATGGCATTGTTGGCAGGGACCACAAGGATAATTACCAGAAGGTACAGAAACCAGGAAATGTGAAGGGGGTGAAGGGGAAGGAGGGGGAGGAGGGGGGAGATCAGCTCTCACCAGCATATTACGCAGGTTAGGAGGTCTCTTGTAGACCACCCTAGGCAGTTTAGGGAAAATATTTTTCAGGGCCGGGTCCATGTCAATAATGTGCCAATGTTGTTTAATTATATTGGCAATGTCCCTGGAAACAGGTGAGTATTGTATGGCACAAACCACTCTGTGTTCGGTCTCCCTGGGCCTGTTGTTAATGAGGCATTCAGTTTGAGACATGTTAGAGAAACGTGATGCAGCATCTTGGATCCAAGACTCTCTATACCCACTACGTCTGAAACAGTTCATCACACATTGGTTTGCATATTAAAGGTCTCATTGGAGCCACAGATCACTCTGAAATGTGTAGTTTTGCTTTATTGGGGGGGTCTGGGGGGGTCAGAAAGCCAGTCAGTATCTGGTGTGACCACCATTTGCCTCACACAGTGCAACACATCTCCTTCGCATAGAGTTGATCAGGTTGTTGATTGTGGCCTGTGGAATGTTGGTCCACTCCTCTTTAATTGCTCTGCGAAGTTGCTGGATATTGTCAGGAACTGAAACACACTGTTGTGTACGCCAATCCAGAGCATCCCAAACATGCTCAATGAGTGACATGTCCAGTGAGTATGCTGGCCATGCAAGAACTGGGCTTCCAGGAATTGTGTACAGATTTTTGCAACATGAGGCCGTGCATTATCATGTTGCAACATGAGGTGATGGTTGTGGATGAATGGCACAACAATGGGCCTCAGGATCTCATCACGTTATCTCTGTGCATTCAAAATGCCATCAATAAAATGCATCTGTGTTCGTTGTCCATAACATACGCCTGCCCATACAATAACCCCACCGCCACCATGGGCCACTCGATCCACAATGTTGACATCAGCAAACCGCTCACCCACACAACGCCACACATGCTGTCTGCCATCTGCCTTGAACAGTGAAAACCGGGATTTATCCGGAAATTCTTTGGTTATGCAAACCGATTGTTGCAGCAGCTGTCTGGGTGGCTGGTCTCAGACGATCTTGGAGGTGAACATGCTGGATGTGGAGGTCCTCGGCTAGTGTGGTTACATATGTGTGTATGTATGTATATATATGTGCTCCA
This sequence comes from Epinephelus awoara, assembly GCA_035609425.1. NCBI lineage: Eukaryota > Metazoa > Chordata > Actinopteri > Perciformes > Serranidae > Epinephelus > Epinephelus awoara. Next base: position 1,069,214 of record CM069303.1, on the reverse strand, counting down.
CTGTACTGCCAGATACTAATATATACTTTCAACATATTGTACCACAGTAGCCAGAACTATAACGATAATATTATTATTGTGTTTTTGGGGGAGTTTTTCCTTATCCGCTGTGAGGGTCCAAAGGACAGAGGGATGTCATATACTGTAAAGCCCTGTAAGGCAAATTGTGATTTGTGATATTGGGCTTTATAAATAAAATTGATTGATTGATTGATTGATTGATTGATATATTCAGTATGTATATGTATATGTATGCATGTGTATATGTATATGTATGTGTATGTATGTGTCTACATGTGTATGTATGTATATGTATATATGCACAATGTTGTACTATTTATAATTATATCGAAAAGAATGGTGGATATGCGACATGTTTTTGTATTTGATCATGTTCATGTAGGGCTGCAACAACCTGACCCATATTCTGTATCTCCTGAACCTTATGCAGTGGGATGTTGCAGCTCTATATGCATATAAAATCCTCAACATATTGTTTTACACAATATATTTTTCTGCATAGTATATTTGTTTACACAGTACACTGTGTTGTCTTATTGTTCCTTTTGTGTGTGTGTGTGTGTGTGTGTGTGTGTGTGTGTGTGTGTGTGTGTGTGTGTGTGTGTGTGTGTTTGGTACTTCATGTACTTTCATTGTTATTTGACACTGTTGTTAAGCACTTTGGGTGCCTTTGGGTTTTGTAAAGGGCTATAAAAATAATGTTGATTGACTGATTGATTGAGGCGAAACAGGAGGGAGGAAGTTAAATTAACAAGACTAAGATTTGATCACACAGGACTTAATCAGACATTATTCATGATAGGGAAATCACAGTCAGGTGAATGTTTACAGTGTAAAAAGACAGGAACTACAGAACACATAATTATGGAATGCAATAAATACATCGAGGAGAGAAAACAGCTGCAAAGACAGATCAGGGAGGTAGGAAGGAGTGTAGTCTAGAGGGTGACGTATGGAGATGGGGATAAAAGGTGCCCAGAAAGCCTTGATTCATTTTTTGAAAGAAACACTATTGTATAGAAATATATAGTAGATAAAGAAGAATAGAGTGGGTAATCCTTTTTAAAAAGAAAAAAAAGAATTCATTTATTTTTGTTTCTTTGTTTCTTTGTTTTATCTCGGTTAAACAAGAGCTGCTTTGGGTTTTGTAAAGGGCTATAAAAATAATGTTGACTGACTGATTGATTGAGGCGAAACAGGAGGGAGGAAGTTAAATTAACAAGACTAAGATTTGATCACACAGGACTTAATCAGACATTAGTCATGATAGGGAAATCACAGTCAGGTGAATGTTTACAGTGTAAAAAGACAGGAACTACAGAACACATAATTATGGAATGCAATAAATACATCGAGGAGAGAAAACAGCTGCAAAGACAGATCAGGGAGGTAGGAAGGAGTGTAGTCTAGAGGGTGACGTATGGAGATGGGGATAAAAGGTGCCCAGAAAGCCTTGATTCATTTTTTGAAAGAAACACTATTGTATAGAAATATATAGTAGATAAAGAAGAATAGAGTGGGTAATCCTTTTTAAAAAGAAAAAAAAGAATTCATTTATTTTTGTTTGTTTGTTTCTTTGTTTTATCTCGGTTAAACAAGAGCTGCTTTGGGTTTTGTAAAGGGCTATAAAAATAATGTTGATTGATTGATTGAGGCGAAACAGGAGGGAGGAAGTTAAATTAACAAGACTAAGATTTGATCACACAGGACTTAATCAGACATTATTCATGATAGGGAAATTACAGTCAGGTGAATGTTTACAGTGTAAAAAGACAGGAACTACAGAACACATAATTATGGAATGCAATAAATACATCGAGGAGAGAAAACAGCTGCAAAGACGGATCAGGGAGGTAGGAAGGAGTGTAGTCTAGAGGGTGATGTATGGAGATGGGAAAAGGTGCCCAGAAAGCCTTGATTCATTTTTTGAAAGAAACACTATTGTATAGAAATATATAGTAGATAAAGAAGAATAGAGTGGGTAATCCTTTTTAAAAAGAAAAAAAAGAATTCATTTATTTTTGTTTGTTTGTTTGTTTGTTTTATCTCGGTTAAACAAGAGCTGCGTGAAATAATAGTAACTCATCTGTATACTCCGGTGCAGGAGGTGGCGGTATGCACCTTTTAAAGCCAAGATTGCAATCTGCCATAAAATGAAAAGAAGAACAAGAAAAAAGAAATCTCAGGGGAAGAATGTCTGAAGGTCCTACTTTAAATTTAATTCAATGGAATGTTTCAGACTCGACTCACATCACTTCTTATCTTCCATATCTCCTAGTTGGAAGCTATGACTTTGAGAGTATTAAAATTCTAAAAAAACAATTGGAAAGGTATTTGATGACATCACACACCCTTTATTGTCTTTTCGAAACTCCATCAAACAAAGTTTCTCCAAAGACATTATATATTTTTTGTGCTCTAAAACTTCAAATTTCCCATAAATCCAAAAGCAAAAGAAATCCAGTTCAAAATTTGAAATTATGTGTATCCGTCTGGTGAACTATTACGACAGAGATTTGGTTTTGAAACAAATAAATGTGTGTTTTGTGATGATATTGAAACCTCTGATCGTTTATTTTTTCACTGTATGCTTTCTGAAACACTCTGGACTGATATACATGACTGGCTGGACACAAAGATCCGACTCGAACCCTTTTCTCAAAAGGACATTATTTATGGTGTTGTTATGGACAATAATGAATTGGGACTTTCTGGTAAACAATATAGTCTACTAATCCTTGGAATTTTTTACATACACAAATGTAAATATATGAATGTGTTTCATAACAAGTTTCTTTCCTTCACCAAAGCCCTTAACATAATGAAAGGTAAAAATGCAATGAAACTTTTCAATTTATTTGAAAAATATGATCTACGACAAAAGCCCTAGCTAACTTTTTATTTTATTTATTTCATGGATATTTTATTTTCTCATGTAGTTTGTCTTTTGCATTCTTCCTATGCACCTGCTCCTTTGAAACGTAAAAATGATGCAAGCCATGTTGTTTGTTCATTATTTTGTTAAATAAAGTAAAAAAAAAAAAAAAAAAAAAAGTGTGAAGGTCGCATGGTTATGGCGTCATGCTAGGCGCGACAAAAAACCTGTCTTGTCCACGCTGTTTATTAGGAGGATAGCGTGTGTGTGTTTCACCGTCCTTTCTCCCTGTTTTTATTTTTAATCATGGAGAAAAGAGGCACATGGTCCTCCGGGAAGAAATGTAAGCCCGTGAAAATGAAAGATGGCACCGACCCTGTCAAAGATTTCGAGAAATGGAGGAAAAGATACAACAAGACCAAAGTACAAGTCAAGAGAGACAGAGCGAAGAGGAAGGTTCCTGAGTGGCAGGTCGAACGGGAGTACATCGACAGGCTAGTCAGTAGGTACGGCGACATTAACACCAAGGAGATTGTCAAGTTTTCCGACTTTCCCATTTCAAAGAAGACCCTGTTAGGTCTGCAGGAGGCTCAGTACAGACAGCCCACAGAGATCCAGAGACAGACCATCAGCTTCGCTCTGCTCGGTAAAGATGTCCTCGGCGCAGCTAAGACTGGTTCTGGGAAGACTTTGGCCTTTCTCATACCGGTGCTGGAGTGTCTGTACCGCCAGCAGTGGAGCTCCATTGACGGCCTCGGTGCTCTCATCATATCCCCCACGAGAGAACTCGCCTACCAGACCTTTGAAGTCCTCCGCAAGGTGGGCAGGAACCACGAGCTCTCCGCTGGGCTCATCATCGGCGGGAAGGACCTCAAGAGCGAGTCGGAGAGGATTCACCGCACCAACATTGTCATCTGCACCCCAGGACGGCTGCTCCAGCACATGGACGAAACGGCCACGTTCCACGCCTCTAATCTCCACATGCTCGTTCTGGATGAGGCGGACCGCATCCTGGACATGGGATTTGCCGATACAATCAACGCCATTGTGGAGAACCTTCCGAAGTCCCGACAGACGTTGCTGTTCTCTGCTACACAGACCAAGTCGGTCAAAGACCTGGCCCGGCTCAGCCTTAAAGACCCAGAGTATGTGTGGGTTCACGAAAAGGCAAGGTTCAGTACGCCGGCCACCCTGGAGCAGAGCTATGTAGTGTGTGAACTCTATCAGAAGGTCAATGTGCTCTACTCTTTCATCAGGAGTCACCTGAAGAAGAAGATAATTGTCTTCTTTGCCTGCTGCAAGGAGGTGCAGTACCTGTTCCGGGTCTTTTGTCGCCTCAGACCTGGCATGCCTGTCCTGGCTTTGCATGGCAAACAGCAGCAGATGAAGAGAGTGGAGGTCTATAGGGACTTCCTCAAGAAGCAGAACGCTGTGCTCTTTGCCACCGACATAGCCGCCAGAGGCCTTGACTTCCCTGCCGTCAATTGGGTGCTACAGTTCGACTGCCCAGAGGATGCAGACACCTACATCCACAGGGTGGGCCGGACTGCCAGGTACAAGGAGGGAGGAGAGGCCCTACTGCTGCTGCTTCCCTCTGAAGAGAAGGGCATGGTCAGCCAGCTCCAAGAGAACAAGGTTCCCATCAACAAGATCCAGGTGAGACATCATGCATCCACAGCATCACAAGTCACACCCATTGAGCCGAAAAGTAGAAACCAGTCTACAATGTAGCAATCGAGTACAGTACAGTTCATACCTATGGTCATTTTTTGGTCATAGTTTGTGCTGATGTTATATTGGATTGGAGTTTAATGCCAAAGACACAGGACAATAAAACACACAATACCATCACAACACCCAGACAGCCAGGAGCCTGTCTTGTAATAAAGCACATATAGGAATTAATCAGATCACACATCATATTTAAGAAATAGAAAAAAGAGATGATGCTGTAGGATCTTTTTAAATGTGAATTTTCAGTACTGTAAGCAACGCAAATGAAAAATGCTGATAAATAGGTGAGAAACCCCCCCCACAAACACACACACACATTTGCAAATTTGCTCTCAGTAACATATTGTACATGTGCTATAATAAACATATAAATCAATAATCAATAGAAAGAAAAACAATTACAAATTGACTTGTTCAGGAGAATAAAATGAATGAAACAAATGATGCACTGATTTTGAAATCCTGGGCCAATACTGATACTAATGTTTAAAATTATAGCTGCAACAGTGGTCGGGGCCGGGCAATTTTAGGCAAAATTAGGCAATTCTGAGCAACACACACAAGTTGTGGATGAGTGGCCGAAGTGATCAGACTCATAATATACAAAGGAAAGAAAAAAACTCAAGAACAAGAAAGTAAGAATAACATTACCTGCTAGCAATTATGAACAAACTGGCCTGATCTAGCTTAAAGCTAAACATTATCCATGGTGACAAAGATGAAAACATTTTTTAAAATGTAAAAGTAGCTATTAGATAGACTCTGCATATTGACTGATAGCTAAGCCAAATAAACAGGGAAAAGAGACAAGGGATAACAGGGAAAAGTGTTGATAAAGAGTATTTGTCTCTTTGTGAAACTGCCTGGATCATAATTATTTTAACCTTAGTAGTCTCTAATCCACATAGCATGATGCCTGAACATGGGACTTTCAAATTAAAATGTCCGTAATGCTTTAGCTGAGGCTTGAACTCACAACTTCTAAGACTGAGGTCCGTCTTATACCTCACTGAGCTAATTGGCAAGTGACAGTTCATGTGTGGCTTCACAAATTGACTAAGCCAAGCATCAGGGTGCCAGACAATAGCCATCCATGCCTGGAAAAGCAAATTTCAAATTGAAAGTTCCAAAGCTGTAGCACATATGGTTGATTTGTTATGAATTTTTAAAGTTTTGAAATTTAGAAGCTTGCTGTAGTGCCACCATCAGGACTGTTTTGTGTTTCCAATTGAGGACATCTGGCATGGGACTGGACCTTTATGAAAAGTTTGGGTAGATTTCTCATATGGAAATGTTGCATGAGCTGAGGCTTGAACTCACAATCTTCAACACCAAGAACCGTCCTCTGTGTCACTGAGCTAACTGGCAAACAGAAATGGCACATGTAGCTTCACAAATTGACTAAGCCAGTCACCTGTGTGCAAGACAGCAGCTGTTAGTGTGTAAAGGCAGATTTCAAACGGCTGTCAAAATTTCAGTTATTAAAGGGACATTGTGTAACATTTTCAGTTGTTTATTGGCAAAAATTGATGTCTGCATTCATAACTATGTCATCACGGGTGTACTATCACCTCCACCAATAATCTGCCTTATTCTCGTAAAAGGAGAATTTCGGATTTGTTTGTACATTGTGCGGGTAAGTCGCCTGTGGGGTTCCATTAGAAAAGACAACGTAGCCGACAAATTAAAAAAACGAAGGCCCACATCGGGGTAGCCTTTCCCAGGTAGAGAGAGCTGCTGAGGGAGAATGGTAATGCAATCACAGGCCAGCGCCGCTGTTGGCTGTTAGCCGCTGTTAGCGGCCAGTCGCTAACAGCCTAATCCCTCTCCTCGCATCACTGCGCCGCTGTAAGCTGCTGTTAGCTGCTGTTAGCTGCTGTTAGCTGCTGTTAGCTGTTAGCGGCCAGTCGCTAATAGCCTAATCCCTCTCCTCGCGTCACTGCGCCACTGTTAGCCGCTGTTAGCGCTGGCCTGTGATTGTATTACCTTTTTGATTCCCTTTTGCACTTTCTTGGTGACGAGGATTCCGTCTCCCGTGATCCTGCATTATGCTCAAAGAGTGGGACTTGGTTATGCGGCAGTGGTGCCACTGGTCACTAACAGCTGTTTCAATTTACATCCGCCCCAACAGTCCTACGTTGTAAACACAGCCAGCATGGTGAGGAGGGGGTTTGTCAACTTGCGTCGCGTGTGTCTGTGTAGGAGCCTGAATGAATACTCCATGTAGTATCGGATAACATGGTTTCATCAGTGTTATCATAGCTTTTTGGTACACAGCGGCTACAGTTGTTGCAATACGTGTTTGAAACAGTGAGGCGCTAGAGTGCGCCATCTGTTTGAATGCAATATATGATTTCAATATTAGATGGGAGAAATTCCTACACACTCTGGCTTTAAGACAAAAATCCTAAAATACACAAATTGCATCCAGACAGGATGGAGATGTTGGTAATTTGTTTTTAACAATTGGCTCCATAAGTGAAAACTGATGTTTAAAAATGGCATTTTTGCATTGACGAAATTCAAAATGCTGTAAAAAATTCAGTTTCTGAGATAAAATTCTGATAATTTCCAAACATCATCTACCAAATTTTGTCATTTTTTTTAACATGAACATTGAAAATGCATTAAGCAAGAATTTGCAAGTATATGTTTACAATACCGTTTACAGTCAAACATTTTGATGCACTGTAGGCTCACTTTTTGATAAATCAAAAATCTGTGTGGATCGTTTGTGTAGGACAGTCTGAAGATGCTCCAGTGTTTCCGCTACATTCATTCAGCAGTGGCGGCACGCCGCTGCTAAACTATTGCCGCCGCTGCTGCTCCTTCAAAACATTTATTTTATATTCGACTGAATATTGCGAAAAAACACACATTCGGTATTCGGTGGAATAAGTGAAAAGCAAGGCCGAATAATAGCAGCATGGTTTGATAACGCAATCAAACAACGTGTGGTGACGGACGGAGTAAAATGTTGGCAGTGTGGCGATATTTTACTCCATCTGTCACCGCACTAACATTTGTGGCTCCAGGTGAATAACTTGTTGTCATGACTGCCAAAAAGTACCCAAGAGTACCTGAACAGCTGAGCCATGGCGGCACACAGGTATGTGGCATATCAGAGGAGAAATGAGCTGTTCACATTACTTGTTGTGCCAGGTAATGACCCACAAACCTCACCGCACTTTAGGGACTGTTCTTTACTTATGAAGGGACTTGTCAGGGGAGGAGGGTGGCTGGTTGATTTTTATTCAATTTTTCTTATTTTATTTTGATCCCACCTATGTTAATCACTTATTGATGCTGTTTTTGAACAATGAATAAGTCAATAAGTAATTTATTCCATTGAAATATCATTGATGTATTATAGAAAAGTGATTTATCTTTTTATAAATGACAAAATGCACATCTGCCTCATTTTTGCTGTGGTATCATGATACTACTCAGAACCGTGATACTTTCACTGGTATCGTACCTTGGGTCACAATTTTGGTACCGTGACAACACTAATCTGGAGGGTGTTCATTTGCTAAAACTAAAAAACGACATTTTTTGGCCATGGCCATTTTGTGTTTCTTTTGTTTTTTTGTTATTTATTCCTCTTTTGTGCCAGGGAAACAGAAATCTAAACTGTATAAAAGAAATTAACAGTTTTAAAGTAATTCAGTCCTTCATTACACTTCACACCTTTTTGAATGAGCACAAATTCAGTAATACACATTTATGAAACAACCTTTAACATAACCCTCTTACACATGAAAAAATATGTTTAAAAAAAATAAAAAAATGCCAAAAGCCTTTTTACTATATATGATTCATCATATTCCCTCTCTACCATCTATTTTATAGTGCTATGAAAACATCAAGAGAGAACGTTATAATACAGTGGGTAACAGACTAACTTGGCCACATGATACGTGAGGAGTTGAGGGGGGGTGCACTTGGCAACTGTAGCCGCCAGGTGGCAGCAGAGAGCTTGAATACTGCTAAAAGGGTTTAGAGATAATTCCAACTTCGACCACAATGTCAGTTGCAAAGAAGAGTGGTGCTGTCCATGAATCTGACAGAGTTCAGCAGTCTTCAAAGCCGAATATACAGGAAGTCACAGAAATGTTTACATCCTGTTAGAGAATAAATTAAATGTATCAGTCTACTCAAACTTGTCGCCGGTGCTCGGGTTGAGGGGGGGCAACGACGATGGACTGCTAATATCGTCATAAAAAATGTTGAAAATTGCATTAGCCTAAATCAAAATTTTAAACAATAGTACACTGTAAACTGCCTTCTCAGCAGGGCGGGGGCGCTGGGTGCTCACTGACTCATGACTGCCTTGTGTAATTTTATTCAGGGAAAGATAAAAGTGGCCTAAACTTCATTTTGTGGCTATATTATCGGGGTAATTATTTAATTTAAATAACACTTGTGTGGGGTGGATTTGGTTTGTCTGTTTGATCATAGAAACATGAAAGTGCATGCACAGAGATGGAAAAATGTTTATTTATTCGTTTTGAAGGTAGCCTATAAGTTGAGGATGAATCTTTCAAAGCCTTTGTTTCAATAGCTTGACTTACAATGTGTGAGATGAGGACAGAGTAGCCTATTACAAAATAAAACATGTCAGTTATTTTACAGCACTTCGCTGTAGTGCTTTACGCTTTTTAAGCCTCTCCTACGCACCTTTCCTCTTCAGCTGCGACTGTTGCTCCATTTTTCAATCATGGAAGTTACTACAGGTGAGGGAGGAGGGAGGAGGGGCGCATGTGCAACGTGTGTGTCTCACACACATTCATTCATTTTCTCAGCCCTCCTATCAGCTGATCTGGGGTGTGCCCCGCGTCTAAGCTTGGACATGTTCATTCATCTAATTTAGGCTATTTGTTAACATTGTCAAAAACGGAGGTGCAGCGCAGGTCCGCCGCGCCCTGCGAGCAACACCAATTGTGAAATTGAAAAAATAGTGTGTTTCTTTATACACAGTATTGCAGTTTTTAACTTTCATTTACTCTTCTGCAGCATTGGGTAGTGTTAAAGCAGATATAAAGAGATCCACACAAAAAAAACAAAACATTACATATATAAACTTTATGAAGAGTCTCATGTTTCACTTGCAGTAATGGTGTTTTAATACTGCTGCGAAAACATCATAGAAACACCTTCACTGTTCTCACCTCTAACTGAATCATTACCATCATTCCATGGCTGGGGGTGAATGGGGTGGGGGAGGGTTGCGACAAAGCTGAAATGGCCACGTTTCCCAATAAAGATCGTTCTTAGGATCTTAGCCATGATACTGTTAATTCATGTTCTGTGTTCATCTGGATTTCTGTAATCTCATGTTGTGTGTTAATACCAGAAAAATAATAGGCTATTATAATATAATAGTCATTGGCGCCAACTTCAGGTCAACATTGAACGGTCACAATGTTTTCTTATTCAATCTTGAGGTGAAGTCGGAACAAATATTTGTACTTACACACAGCGTGTTAACATAGATTCAACACAGCTGACGGGAGGAAATGTAATGGTCAAAACTTTAAATTAAAAAAATACCAAAATAATTAGGCTACTTAACACCAGCACTGTATTTGATTAGGTTATTTATTCATCTCTGTTTAACGGTTTTGAATATAATCGCTAATATAAAGAAAACCTGTATTTTCCGGTCAGCGAGCGGTGAGTGAGCCCGATGGGTTGCCTCAGCTCCTTCTGGCACATCACCACCATCACCACCCGCCCGAAAAAGACGAAAAATAAATAAAATGTTTGATAAAACTGTTTGGATTGTCTGTTTCGTGTATTGAAAAGCCTGTATCCGAACATGCATACTGACATTTTAGAAGCGCTGAATGAGGTCCAGTCTCCTTCATATTGTACAGTAGGGGACAATGTGTGTCCTCATGCGCATTTACGCATGATGCATGACACCAGCAGTTAATTGAATATTATTTTTTTTATCTCCAGACACGTCCAGGTTCATACAGTGAAATTGTTCGGAATGAGGCTGCATCATCCTGATAAACACTGACTCATTGAACTATTTATATTTCTGATTTTATCAATAGTTTTAACTTATTTTTACACACATGCACTTTATCTTTGCTGTGACATTTACTTGTTTTTGTTGTCAGTTTTTTATGGAAGCATATCTTGTTGCAGCTAATGTGCATTGTTGTCTGTCATAGTTTTTTAGCGCTGATTGCCAAGTCAAATTCCTGCGTATCTGTCTGATGCATTTGGCGAATGAAGTGATCATGAGACGATTGTACAGTAATGTAATATATATCTAAATGTTGTAGCCTATTTTACATGTAAATCTGGTATCTCAGAGCAGCGACAGCGATTCCAGTTTACAGTATACTATTGTTTAAAATTTTGATTTAGGCTAATGCAATTTTCAACATTTTTTATGACGATATTAGCGGTCCATCTTTAAAACAGGCCATGGCAGAGTTCATTTATGAATATAAACTACATTTTAAACTGTGATCCAGTGTTAAATTTAAACAGACAAGTCAACAACAGACTGCTTAGAATTAGATCTTGGCCTTTGGAGCTTGAAAACGAAGTCTTCTTATTTAAATCGAAATTGAAATCAAGTCCAGCCCTACACGGAATTGTTAATGTTACATTTACTTTCTTTATGTGGCTGGTTATGTGACTTACAGTATCCTACAGAAGCATTCGCTGCAGTACATGTGAACTGCGACTTGAATATTTGTGTATGAATGAATTTATGAATTAGTGATGAATCTGGTGACAGAAGCACAGCGCAGCTCAGCTGCAGCTGTTCCCTCAATATGCGCGAAACCTCCTGAATGTTGAAATAGCAGTAATACCACATTCATTTATAAAATGACACAAGCGATGGGAAGGGGGGGCAGTTTTAGAAGGGGGATGATATTATCTGCTCACATGTACCACCTGGTGGTTGTTTGCGCACACTGCAGCTACTCCTGGATATAGTAATTAACCCCCCTTCCCCCCTGAACTGCCGGCCTCAGATTCTCACGTGTGATTCACGCGGGGATGCGGCCAAATTAGACTTGTACCCACTGTACCTTTGCCCAATACTAATTTTTACTGAATAGAGCTTGAACGCTTCACAATGTAAATCAATACAATCTCTGTGAGTTATTCATTGTGGCCACCAGCAGCTTATAGGTAACGAGAACTAGCTCTCCTCCCATCCACTCCTCTAAGTAGTGTAGTGGTAGTTGTGTGGGCACCAGAGAGCTTTTGTCGTTTCATTTATTTTATTAATCTCTCTTAGAAATACAGTAGTGGATACAGAAAAGTGAGATTACACATCATACATTTTCCTCTTTTTTCCCAACTCCCAAAACTAAACCAGGCCCTCACAAGGGGGACTAACAGTAGGAGCAGTGGAACAGAGTCCAGGGTTTCCTCTACATGTCGTGGCGCACTGCCACGCAAAATAAAAGCCGCCACGCCTTCAGAATGATGATTTTTTTGTTTTTTTTCCAAATGTTAAAACAATGTAAAGTATACTGTGTGAATGGATACATATATATATATATATATATATACATATATACAGTTGTGTGAAAAAGTGTTTGCCCCCTTCCTGATTTCTTACTTTTTTGCACGTTTGTCACATCTAAATGTTTCAGATCATCAAACAAATTTAAACATTAGTCAAAGATAATACAAGTAAACTCAAAATGCAGTTTTTAAATGAAGGGTTTTATTAATGAGGAAGAAAAAAATCCAAAGCTACATGGCCCTGTGTGAAAAAGTGTTTGCCCCCCAGCTCCTGTTAAAACATAACTGTGGTTGATCACACCTGAGTTCAATTTCTGTAGCCACACCCAGGCCTGATTACTGCACACCTGTTCCCAATCTAGAAATCACTTAAATAGGCCCTACCTGACAAAGTGAAGTAGACCAAAAGATCCTCAAAAGCTACAGACATCATGCCGAGATCCAAAGAAATTCAGGAACAAATGAGAAAAAAAGTAATTGAAATCTATCAGTCTGGAAAAGGTTATAAAGCCATTTCTAAAGCTTTGGGACTCCAGCGAACCACAGTGAGAGCCATTATCCACAAATGGCGAAAAACACGGAACAGTGGTGAACCTTCCCAGGAGTGGCCGGCCGCCCAAAAATTACCCCAAGAGCGCAGCGATGACTCATCCAAAAGGTGACAAAAGACCCCACAACAACATCCAAAGAACTGCAGGCATCACTTGCCTCAGTTAAGGTCAGTGTTCATGACTCCACCATAAGAAAAAGACTGGGCAAAAATGGCCTGCATGGCAGAGTTCCAAGACGAAAACCACTGCTATGCAAAAAGAACATTAAGGCTCGTCTCATTTTTGCCAGAAAACATCTTGATGATCCCCAAGACTTTTGGGAAAATATTCTGTGGACTGACGAGACAAAAGTTGAACTTTTTGGAAGGTCTGTGTCCCATTACATCTGGCGTAAAAGTAATACCGCATTTCAGAAAAAGAACATCATACCAATAGTAAAATATGGTGGTGGCAGTGTGATGGTCTGGGGCTGTTTTGCTGCTTCAGGACCTGGAAGACTTGCTGTGATAAATGGAAGCATGAATTCTGCTGCCTACCAAAAAATCCTGAAGGAGAATGTCCGGCCATCTGTTCGTGACCTCAAGCTGAAGCGAACTTTGGTTCTGCAGCAGGACAATGATCCAAAACACACCAGCAAGTCCACCTCTGAATGGTTGAAGAAAAACAAAATGAAGACTTTGGAGTAGGGATCGACCAATAATCGGCACTGCCGATAATATCGGCCGATATTCAGCATTTTTATGATAATCGGCATCGGCCGTTATTTCCACCAATAATCGATAAAATGCATTTATTTTAATTAAAATACGTTTATTTTAATTAAAACACGCTCCTTTGGCTCTCATGCAGCCGTCTCTCTCTGCCTGTCTGCCTGAAGTCTCCACTCTGTGCTGTGTAACAAATGTCCCGCCTACAGCCCCCACTGATTGGCTACACGGCACAAGTGAGTGACAGCCAATCAACACTGAAGGTAGATGCAGGCAGCGCTGCAGCGGCACAGAAAGAGAGGAGGGGAGAGACGTGTGATGTCTGAAGGCAAGGCAACAGAAAATGTCGAAGTTGCAATTTTCATACTGTATCTCAGTGTATGTTCCCCCCCTCACGCGGTTGCTTGCGAGTCGCAACGGGCGGCCATTGGAAACAATAATGTTGTCTAACCCCCAATTTCCACCAGATGCGTGTTGGTTGTATCTCCGCTCCGGCACGGCAACGGAGCCGATTAGATTCAATTCTAGTCAATGTGTGTGTTTCCACCGGCTCCGGCAGTGCTGCGTTCTGGCTCTGTCTCAGCTCCGGCACTCCGGAGGCCTCCGCAACAGACACGCAGCACTTCTATTTTTGCCGGACGCCGGAGCACAACGCAGCAATTCAGCACAGAGCAGATCGTGCGGGGCAGGAAGTCGTGCAGAGAAATACAATAAAACATCCGGTTAATTTTCAAAATAAGATACACAGTGTTCACGGCGGATCATATTTCCCTGCACTACACCTTGAAAACTACATAATGGGCAGAGGCAGGCCTGAAGTCAACAGGTCAGAGGTTTTCAGACGTCATTTCACCCCGTTGACACCGTGGACGAGGAGATATCCATCATGGCAGTGCACCGAGATGTCTTCCGGCGGAGCTGCACCGCTCCGCACAGCAAACGCAGCCGGGGGGTATTGACGGACGGCGGAGCACGCAGCGGATAACCAGCGCTACTGCTCCGCAACGGACACGCATCCAGTGGAAATCCGGGGTAAAACTACTTCACATCGGCTGCTAAAGTAATGGACATGTAGAAGTTTACTTCAGTGCATTTCAGCTGTGTATGGTTGGTATGGCGCTTGCATGTGTGTGTGTGTGTGTGTGTGTGTGTGAGAAGAAACTTGTCTGTGTGCAGCTATGTTGACATGGACTCTGTGTGTGTGTGTGTGTGTGTGGGGGTGTGTGGGTGTGGGTTTGGGTGTGCGTGTGTGTCTGTGTACATGCACGCTAGCTTCAGCAACAGATGTGAAGTTGTTTTGTAGGCTTCATTAGTTCGTTTAGACATGCATTTAAAAAGAATAGAAGAATATCAATTCAATTTACTTGGCATTAAAGTAAAAGTATTCATTTTGCTGAAAAAATTAAATGTGACTGGTATATTAAATACATGTAATTACAAATTACTTAAATAAAAATAAGTCTGGTAACCACTGAAAGTTTAATCTTTATTTTTAAACTAACTATGCTATTTGATGTAAAAAAAAAAAAAAAAAAAACTACTTCGAAACTACTAAAGCTATCAATAAATGAAGTGAGCCAAGGTTCCTGTTCCTGCCACCCTCTTTATTGGTTTGCACTTAATCAGGCTGGATCAGATGTTACTGAGAGAGAACATAATACATCATTAATTAACTGTTCTTTATTTCAGTGAACTTTTGTAAATGGTGTTAGAAGATCCCTGAACGTCGTGTTTTTAGATAATTTAACGAGACTCAAATTTCAGTACTCTGCAGCTCAGTTTTTACTTTGATCTTATAAAAAAATCAGGGAGCCATTTCATTTTCACTGAACTTTAAGAGATCTCTGCACTTTTTGTTTTTATAATAAAACAAACACACATTTCAACCAAGATTTGCATCAGAGTTTGTGTTATTCTACAAGAGTTTAAGGTCTTTTTATCACAGATTTTCAGTGTACAAAAACAGTCTAATCCCAGGTATGTTATTCTAAATTTTGACACCAAAATTGTAATGTTTACTGCAAATGAATATCGGTTCTAAATATCGGTTATCGGTTTCCTTGACTACTAAAAATCGGTATCGGTATCGGCCCTGAAAAACCCATATCGGTCGATCCCTACTTTGGAGTGGCCTAGTCAAAGTCCTGACCTGATTCCTATTGAGATGCTGTGGCATGACCTTAAAAATGCGGTTCATGCTCGAAAACCCTCCAATGTGGCTGAATTACAACAATTCTGCAAAGATGAGTGGGCCAAAATTCCTCCACAGCGTTGTAAAAGACTCATTGCAAGTTATCGCAAACGCTTGATTGCAGTAGTTGCTGCTAAGGGTGGCCCGACCAGTTATTAGGTTTAGGGGGCAAACACTTTTTCACACAGGGCCATGTCGCTTTGGATTTTTTTCTTCCTCATTAATAAAACCATTCATTTAAAAACTGCATTTTGTGTTTACTTGTGTTATCTTTGTCTTATATTTAAATTTGTTTGATGATCTGAAACATTTAAGTGTGGAAAACATGCAAAAAAAGTAAGAAATCAGGAAGGGGGCAAACACTTTTTCACACCACTGTGTGTGTGTGTGTATATATATATGTATATATATATATATATATATATATATATATTCAATGCGTTTTCTTTATTTTCATGACTAATTACATTGTAGATTCTCACGGAAGGCATCAAAACTATGAATGAACACACGTGGAGTTATGTACTTAACAAAAAAAGGTGAACTAACTGAAAACATGTTTTATATTCTAGTTTCTTCAAAATAGCCACCCTTTGCTCTGATTACTGCTTTGCACACTCTTGGCATTCTCTCGATGAGCTTCAAGAGGTAGTCACCTGAAATGGTTTTCCAACAGTCTTGAAGGAGTTCCCAGAGGTGTTTAGCACTTGTTGGCCCCTTTGCCTTCACTCTGCGGTCCAGCTCACCCCGAACCATCTCAATTGGGTTCAGGTGACTGTGGAGGCAAGGTCATCTGCCGCAGCACTCCATCACTCTCCTTCTTGGTCAAATAGCCCTTACACAGCCTGGAGGTGTGTTTGGGGTCATTGTCCTGTTGAAAAATAAATGATCGTCCAACTAAACGCAAACCGGATGGGATGGCATGTCGCTGCAGGATGCTGTGGTAGCCATGCTGGTTCAGTGTGCCTTCAATTTTGAATAAATCCCCAACAGTGTCACCAGCAAAACACCCCCACACCATCACACCTCCTCCTCCATGCTTCACAGTGGGAACCAGGCATGTGGAATCCATCCATTTACCTTTTCTGCGTCTCACAAAGACACGGCAGTTGGAACCAAAGATCTCAAATTTGGACTCATCAGACCAAAGCACAGATTTCCACTGGTCTAATGTCCATTCCTTGTGTTTCTTGGCCCAAACAAATCTCTTCTGCTTGTTGCCTCTCCTTAGCAGTGGTTTCCTAGCAGCTATTTGACCATGAAGGCCTGATTCGCGCAGTCTCCTCTTAACAGTTGTTCTAGAGATGGGTCTGCTGCTAGAACTCTGTGTGCCATTCATCTGGTCTCTGATCAGAGCTGCTGTTAACTTGCGATTTCTGAGGCTGGTGACTCGGATGAACTTATCCTCAGAAGCAGAGGTGACTCTTGGTCTTCCTTTCCTGGGTCGGTCCTCATGTGTGCCAGTTTCGTTGTAGCGCTTGATGGTCTTTGCAACTCCACTTGGGGACACATTTAAAGTTTTTGCAATTTTCCAGACTGACTGACCTTCATTTCTTAACGTAATGATGGCCACTCGTTTTTCTTGAGTTAGCTGATTGGTTCTTGCCATAATATGAATTTTAACAGTTGTCCAATAGGGCTGTCGGCTGTATATTAACCTGACTTCTGCACAACACAACTGATGGTCCCAACCCCATTGATAAAGCAAGAAATTCCACTAATTAACCCTGATAAGGCACACCTGTGAAGTGGAAACCATTTCAGGTGACTACCTCTTGAAGCTCATCGAGAGAATGCCAAGAGTGTGCTACATAGAACGTGTGAGATGGACCGCAACGGACACGCATTCGTCCGTCAATACCCACCGGCTGCGTTTGCTGTGCGGAGCGGTGCAGCTCCGCCGGAAGACATCTCGGTGCACTGCCATGATGGACATCTCCTCTTCCACGGTGTCAACGGGGTGAAATGACGTCTGAAAACCTCTGACCTGTTGACTTCAGGCCTGCCTCTGCCCATTATGTAGTTTTCAAGGTGTAGTGCAGGGAAACATGATCCGCCGTGAACACTGTGTATCTTATTTTGAAAATTAACCGGCGTTGTGCTCCGGCGTCCGGCAAAAATAGAAGTGCTGCGTATCTGTTGTTGTTGTAATTCGAATATATCCGAACGAATTACGAGTCATTTCAAATTCGTTCGAACTTGAGTTTTTGAAAAAGTGACAGCCTTAATATATATATATATATATATATATATATATTAGGGGTGTGAATCTTTCACTCACAAAATGATCCGATTCACAAGCTACAATCCGATTCAGGGACAATTCATAAAAAATAGTTAACGATTTGGTACGATCCGATTCGGTTCAGTTCGATTCAATACAAATGGACAATTTAACCCCAAGTACTTATTTTTACTTTATGTTACTGAGAAGAAAAAGAAAAAAACACAAATGTAATTTCAAAATAGTATCCTTTTGTGTATTTAGTGTCCAAGAGACAATACACCAGGCCTACTGAACATTCAACATAAATTCAGACAACATAAACTTATCTGAGGTTAGATATCAAAAATAATAGTTGTTATAAAACAAAAAAAGTTGCCTATTAAAGACAAAAATTCAGTTCAAAATTCAGAATTTGTACTTCAGTCACTCATGTCAACTTCAGTAACTATAATAGCATACCAAGTGCAACATATCACTGACAACAAGATACATGGATCCAAAACTTTGGTAAGCAGTTATAGAAAATAGCATGTTATATTCAACATGTCTGTAAGGGGGGTGGGGTGTTGAATTTATTACTTCTGTTTACATCTCACAACTCAGAGTTCATTTGTCAAGATTCTTTTGAGGAAAATCAACTGATCAATATGATCATGTCTGAGAACACTGTGCTGCGCTGAAACAACATCCCCTGCTGTGCTAAAAACTCTTTCTGATGCTACGCTGGTTGCTGGTATACAGAGGTATTTTTTTTGCAAGTGATGACAGCAGTGGGAGGTCTGATTGTCCCTTCCACCATTGTAGTGGTCTGTCTTTGAGGGGCAATGGATTACGCTCTCTGTACCTCATTACTTCATCACTGGCCTTCTCTCTTGAAGATCTTGTTGCTGCTTTCACTTCGAAGGTTTCTCGAAACAGTTGGTCCAGCGCTGCACTTTTTTTTTCTTCTTACAGGGAGGCTGGTCATCATCTGAAAATTAAAAGAATACCATAATTACTGGTCTTGTCTGCAATGACCTTAAACGTCTTTTCTTTTGCCTTATTTTATATATGAAGTTAAATTTGCTTACACCCTATTCGGCTCAAAAACACACCTTTCTGTGTATCCTGGATCTGGGAACAAACTTCGCGGCCCAGATTGCCTTGCCCAGGGTCTTTTAGCGGATCTGTCTGACTTTCAACTCCCTGAACTGGCTGTCCCTGATTGTCTGCATGTGATGTTTCCTAACAAGTAAAATGTATCATGTTTTATTAAAACACTTAATTAATTGCCTCCAGCAGTCACAAACTACAAATATTAAAAGTGTCAAATGCAGAGTGTAAGAAATGGTAACACTGCACAACAAAAATTTGTTTTTAACTCAATAACAAACTGTTACCTTGTTGTGAATGGCTGCAGCTT
>CM069303.1:0-310000 GCA_035609425.1 Epinephelus awoara | reverse complement strand
TTTTTAGTAGTTATATAGCCACAGCCCCCAGACAACCATATCAACACTAACATAGCATTTATTTTATTTTATTTGCAACAATGGCTTGCAAACCTCAATATGATAACAATATGATTATTGTCACGTATACTATCAGATATTAATATATACTTATCATATTGTACCACAATAGTCATAATTGTAATTATAATATTATTACTTTCATTAATGTTGTTGTAAGTTATTAAGAGTATCTTCTGTCCTGCATCTCTCTCTTTCTCTGTCTCCCTTTTCCTCTCATTGTGTCATACAGATTACCGTTAATGTATTATGTTGATCTGTTCTGTACGTCATCTATTGCACGTCTGCTGTCCTGGAAGAGGGATCCCTCCTCATTTGCTCTTCTTGAGGTTTCTACTGTTTTTTCCCCCTGTTAAAGGGAGTTTTTCTTTATCTGCTGTGAGGGTCCTTAGGACAGAAGGATGGTGTATGCTGTAAAGCCCTGTGGGACAAATTGTGTTTTTTGATATTGGGCTTTATACATAAAATTGATTGATTGTTTGATGTCATCAGTAGTTTGGTTTTCAGAAGCCGTCAAAGTTCTACTCCCAAGTCATGGGTTCATTGTCAAAAATGACCTTGTGTTCTATTGACATTGCTTGTTTTATCGTAATTTGGACTCTTAGGGAGAGGCTAATTCACATTGTCTACGTCAGCTGGAGGCCGACAGTGAGAGGCCAAGTTCCCGCCCAACGCTGCTTGCAGCTTTAATTAGGGACATCGGCCGAAGGACTCTCTTGTTCCTGGTACGTTTATTATTATTATTAGGGACCTCGTCCTCCATACCGGCTACAGGGGACTGGCTAACTACCGCAACTACTGAATGGTTTTCCATGGTGCGGAGCCACGCTTGTAATTCACTAAGCCTTGCCTCCCAACGCAGCAAATAAGCTACACTTTTTACAATTACCACTGTCACTAAAGGAGGCAGAGGCATAGCTAAACACACCGAGCAAGAAAGAGCAGAGGGAGAAGCCATCGCTAACTGTTAAGCTAATGTAGCTACCAAGCTAGTAACGTGAAAACAACAGCTAAGAGATTAGCAGGGAAGCCGTAAAAAGGAGGAGTGCTCTAAGTGCTTAAACAGAAAAAGTGTGGGTTAAGACTTAAAGTAGATGTTAAAGCAACTGAAGTGAGAAAGCAGAAAGCAGGCTAGTAGAATTCACTAGAGCAGCACAGAGACGCTGTCACAAAAACACCGGAAATGACACAACTCGCTTACCGCAATATGTCAGCACGTCAGACTAACCTCTCCAAAGCTGGACCGTCGGCCTTTTTTTTTTTTTTACATTTTTGACATGTTTGAATGAACGATCGACATTTGGTACAGATCATCCTGAGAACACGCTGATCAAAAGTTATTAAACGCTGTTCTCCATGTCAAGGGGCGTGGCCACTAGGGCATGACAAACTTTGGCGACTTCGTTTTCTCGAATTTCGAATGGACCTCACACCCACATACTTGATCTCACCAGCTTCACACTTGCTGGGCATGATGATGGCTCCACCCTGAACGGCCATGTAAACCAATGGGCGGAGTGACACATTGCATCAGGTACGCACTGTGTCACTCTGCCAAACCAAAAATATGGACAGGATGAAACAATGGCTATTTGTGCTGGACATTGACCCCCACAAGCCTGTGGAAATGGTCCAGAAAATGTTTGTTTGCTCCTGCCATTTTTTAACGGAGGACTACACTGAAAGGATGGAGCGCAGAAGCTCAGGAATGGTTCAAACGCTTTTCTTGAAAGATACTGTCATACCATCTGTCGGCGTCACAAAACGAGCAGACGTGGTAAGTGATCGTTATTTTGCTCAGCAATCTCTCTGCTGTAACGTTACGTTCATGTTGAGTAACATTAGCCTACAACCCAAGCATGGTAATGTTAAATAAGGCTAAAATGCAAATGTTGTTGTGGTTATGTTATGGATAAGTGCTTGCCCAGAGCATATAGTGAAGTGACTGGAATTACTTCTCATTGTTGGGAATAAACAGACTGCTAGGAAACATTTTATGCTGTTGTTCCCTCAGGAGTTGTGGTGATTGGTTTGCAGAGGAGGGCAACAAGACCTTCACAAAAGGAGGGAACATAAGAGCAGCTGACAAACGCACCATCGTGAGCTGGGTCCGAGCAGCCTGGGCATTGGTGGACGTGGACCTCATAAAGCGATCATTCAATGTGAGTGTAGTGGGTTTGCCCTGCACTGATCAGGGGCGGTTGAATGGGGGTCACAGACAGGTATAAGGCAAAGGCTCATAGTGCTCTGCGGCGCAAGATAACGGCTTACCGGCGACAGAGAAGTCCGACTCCAGGTCCAGTAATTTCCTCTTTCGTTGGTGTCATGACTGCCCAGTAGTACCTGGACAACCCCATGGCGGCATACAGGTATGTGGCGTGTCAGAGGAGAAACGAGCCGTTCACAGTTGTGTCAGTAACGGCCCACAAACCCCACCGCACTTTAGGGACTGTTCTTTACTTATGGAGGGACTGTTCTTTACTTGTTAGAGGAGAAGGGTGGCTGGTTGATTTTTATTCTATTTTTTTTTCTTTTTGATCCCCCCATGTTAATCACAAGTTATTTATTCCACTGAAATATCAGAGCGCCGAGGGATGGTTCGCCCAGGGCATAAAACTAGCCAGGACCGCCTCTGATAATTATGAATGTAGCCTAGTTTTAAAATTAATTTGTGGCATGTTGTTTTGTAAGGTGTGTGGCTGCAGATGGGACAGAGGATGAGATGATTAACTGTTTCAAGGCAGGACAACTAGTACACTGTGGGGTAGTAAATAGAAGGTGTTAGTATAGTGGTGATTTACAAAAACATCAAAAACTATTTTTACTGTTAAAGTAAGTTTGTTACTGTAAATAATACAGTACTTTATTTGTAATACTATATAGAAAATATACATTTTTACTGGAAAGACGAGTTTACATAAATATTTCTGCTGTTTAACCCTCTGGGGTGTAGGGGGTAATTGGCCGTTTTTACTACTTTTCATTTTACCTTTAAATTTCACCTTAAAAACTGTTTACCTTGCCTTGTTTGGTATCATTCTTTTCAGCACAACCTCACCTGTGTGACTTTACAGTTATTTTGACATACTGTATTAACACACTGGACATACTGTATTAACACACTGGACCTAAAATCACAAAACAACCATAAAATCCGAGTAGGAAAAAGTTTGATTTTTTACTGTGAAAACCACAAACATGTCTAACGAACCATTTTTGTAACTTAGAATAAAAATATAATTTGTTAACTTCAAAAACATATGTCCTAATTTAGCAAACAACAACGTTATACATAACTATTTACATTAACATGCAAGCAATGCCTCAGGCGTTTTTGAACAACTAGCCTACTTACAAAACAATCAGATGCCACAAAAATAATTTGTCAAAGGGAAAAATGCCAGCACTCACAAATGTCCTTTTGGTAAATTTAATAAACCAACTTGGGTGGCAGTACCAGAAACACAGACGTTTCGACAGAAAGTCTTCTTCTGTCGAAACGTCTGTGTTTGTTGCTGTTTTTGGCCGTGCACCTTTCAAGGGGATCTATTTTGAGAGTGCTTGCTTTTCTCCTATGTGATTTTACACAAATTATTTGTGCCACTCTGAAAAACAGTTCCTGTCCACCACAACACACTACAGGAGGAGGACACAACAGGAGGACAACAGGAGGAGTGACACACACTGTGTGGCTCTGCTGCCTGAGCAAACGGAGATGCGGACCTGGTGGGCGTGCCCTGCCACACCGTCCGCTCCTCTGTGCGGACCTCCGAGTACTGCTCAATGCGGTCATCGGAGGCTCATTCTCCTCTCTCCTCTTCCAAAACACACTACACCACACACTGACTATACACTCCAAACACGCTAAACATCACAAATCCCAACTCTATCTGTGATCGCGATCGCTCTCTCTCTCGCTGCCGTCACTCCCACAACTTCCCCTCTCCCCCAGCAACAAATGATGTGTGTTGCCATACAATTTTGTGATTGGTTGACTGGTGTTATGCCCCGGCCTATGGAAACCTTTGGCACAACATGTAAAGGTGCTCCCCCAGTCTTCCCACTCCAAGAAAGGCCAGCAACTTCATAATGAGCAGTTTTTTATTGTCTTTGGGGGGAGAATAAGCCAACATATCAAACAAACATTTTCTAAATTAGCCCTACATTCCCTAAACAAAAGTAAAAGTAAATAAATGACAAATACTTAATCTACCTCCTACCAAATTAATAAACAGGAGAAAAGAAGGTTAAAACAAAAGGCTTCCCCCTCCTACTAGCTGCTCTTTTAATATTTACAGGTATTTACAAGAATTATATTTTAGGTACTCTCTACAACTTCAAGAGGGTTCACAAGATAACTACACAGAGCATTAAACTACTGATCACTACTTATCAGCTTACTACAAGACCACAAAAAAATACAGCGTGCCGACATTTCCTGGGGTGGAAAGGCTGGAGAGGAGGGAGACTGCAGTCGGCGGGCTGTTCAAATAGGTTAGGGGATCCGCCCCCTGACCAGTCACATGGCCGCAATCAGACAAAGCAGCCAATCAGCAAACACCACCTGCTCCTAATTCACTCATTCATGAAAAACACACACACTGGGGAGAGAGAAAACACTGCACCAAAACACAGAGAACCACAAATGACCCACAGGGTCATAACTCTGGTGCATTTTTCAACCAATAGGAATAGGGGTGTCGTTTTGTTTTTTGTTTTTTGCTGTTGCCTTCAGCACTTTCGTCAGGTCGAATGGCCCGTTTTACCGTTTCTTCCTGCATCAAACACGGATCAAACGTGACAACAATATTCAGGAAAATCATGGCGTTTATTATTTATCACAAGTCCGGTTTTATATGGCCTATCAAGATGATTTAAAAAGTGGTACAAAGTTTGAAGTTTGCACTTTCCACACAAAATGAAACAGAGACTCAGCAAGGCTGCGTCTTGCTGCTACGTCGTCTCAAATCGGTCACGTGATTTTGACGCGCCGGCGCGGTTCTGGACCGCAGAGGGTTAAATAAAAAAAATAATACAGTATTTGTATTTTCAAATTTGGCTGTGCTTTTTTTTCTTTTATGAAAAGCTTCCTTCAAATAGTAGCCTGACCCTATTTGTAGCCTGGTCCCAAACTACTTTTTTGTTAATAGTAGCCCCGGCTACTATTTGAGGAAATACTGTATGTATGTAACATACAGTCACTGGCCACTTTGTGTACACCTGTGTAATCTAATGCAATCCAGTAGAACGACTATACCATGATTTTTTCCCTGAAGCTTATAAATTTTCAGTTATTGTTGACATCGCCTAGAAAGTGGTGATTCTACTTTGTTTATTATTGAGGTCATAGTGAACTATGGTGGTGTACTAGGGTGGCCTCCTATTTTTGTCTAATTGAGGGGGACAAAATATTAGGAATGCTTTTAAATATATTGCACTCCAGTACACCAACACCACCCACTACGACCTCAATAATAAAGTAGAATAATCACCTTTTTGACAAAAGATGAAAATGTAAAAGCTTTGTAAACGTAGAATGTGTGGCAGAGCGGTTGTATTGGATTGTATTAGATTGCACAGGTGTACCTAATAAAGTGGCTAGTAAACCCCACATTTACACCACCAATCCATGCCTGCTCTGGGTCTCCCCGCAGCCCCTGGTTGCTCGACAGCCTTAGCCCCTGAGACCATGCTGATCAAAAGTTATTAAAAGCTTTTCTCTATGTCAAGGGGTGTGGCCGCTATGACGCCGCCCTCGCCACCTAATAAGTTTGACATTTTGATGGCTTCAGTGACCTCATATCCTCATGAAATTGATACACAGGTCAAGAATGGCGAGCTCTTACATCTTATTGGGTGTGAACCTATGTCCTTCTACTACCAAAATTCTTTATTTTTCTTATTATTATTTTTGGGTGTGAATGCTGGAAGCATTCACAACCTATGTTCTTCTACTACCAAAATTCTTTATTTTTCTTCTTCTTATTATTATTATTATTCCGCCGCACTTTTTGACTTCAATTATTTTCAACATAGTTCAACTGATTCAAACCATTCAAACTTCTTCTGATTCAGCTTCATTCGGACATTATCGGAAACTTTCAGATTTTTCCATAATGTTCATACTTTCCCGGGAATTCAGCATTACCATTGGACAACTACTAGTTCCACACACTTGAACTGATTCAAACCATTCAAACATGAAAATGTTCAGCTGAATTAGGTCAATACCGGAATGACTGTTTTTGTTCCTAACATTCATGCTTTCCAAGATATTTCTGATTTTTCCCAAATCCTTTTCCCATTGGGAATGCATTAAGGAATCCTCAATTCTTTTTTCAAACTGTGACTACCGATTAATTTTTTCAGCTAGAAACTCCATTCAAAATGAAAAATATTCATCATTTTGCTGACTTTTTACATATGATTCAACTTTTCAATCCCATTCAAACTTTCAAAAATATTCAGCGTTTTCTGAAACTTTGTTATAATGGAAGTCAATAAGAAAATCCTTCAAACTCAGTCATTTTCACCCACACATCACGAATTCATACATTGACGTAGAAGCTCCATTCCAACTCTCAAACGTTCACGCTGCCGTCGACTTTCAGGAACTAATTCAAATTTTCAATATCTCTTTTAGTTTTTCTACAAAGTCAGTTTAAAATACATGAAGTTTTCAGCCCTTCTCAGACTTTATAATGGGTGTGTATTGCGTGATATCATCACTAGAGTGGATAAAGTTCTTCTTATTCTTATTACACTGACTGCTGTGATCCCTCAAAAGTCGTAAAAAAAAAAAAAATTCCCAATGTTTACATAAACACTGAAATTAATTTTGGTATTGGTATTATAACTATGAAAATGGGACTGTGGTCAAGATAATTTGAAAAAAAGATAGAGAAGGATGAGCAGCAGGGGATATTAACTCATTATTTTCTGGTGGAAAAGTGAATATGTGCACAAAGGTGTGCTATACATAATATGCTATACAATGTTTTGTATTGTGTATATTGTGTTGATACACACTAACAGGAACTAAGAAACGAGATCATATTTCTCCTGTTTTAGCTTCTCTGCACTGGCTCCCTGTAAAATCCAGAATTGAATTTAAAATCCTACTGTTAACTTATAAAGCTCTAAATGGTCAAGCTCCGTCATATCTTAGAGAGCTCATAGTGCCATATTATCCCACCAGAACTCTGCGCTCTGAGAACGCAGGGTTACTCGTGGTCCCTAAAGTCTCCAAAAGTAGATCAGGAGCCAGAGCCTTCAGCTATCAGGCTCCTCTCCTGTGGAATCATCTTCCTGCTACGGTCCGGGAGGCAGACACCGTCTCCACATTTAAGGCTAGACTTAAGACTTTCCTCTTTGATAAAGCTTATAGTTAGGGCTGGCTCGGGCTTGCCTTGTACCAGCCCCTAGTTAGGCTGACTTAGGCCTAGTCTACCGGAGGACCACCTATAATGCACCGGGCACCTTCTCTCTCTCTCGCTCTCGCTCTCTCTCTCTCTCTCCCTCTCTCTCTCGTATCCTATTACTGTATCTTCTTTACTCGGCCATTCTGGATGTCACTAACTCGGTTTCTTCTCCGGAGCCTTTGTGCTCCACTATCTCTCAGGTTAACTCGTATTGCAGCGGTGCCTGGATAGTGTGATGTGTGTGGTTGTGCTGCTGCCGTGGTCCTGCCAGATGCCTTCTGCTGCTGCTGCTGCCATCATTAATCATTAGTCATACTTCTACTGCTATTATAGACATATGATATTATCATACATGTATACTGCCTGATACTAATATATACTTTCAACATATTGTACCACAGTAGCCAGAACTATAACGACAGTATTATTACTTTCATGAATGTTGTTGTAAGCTACTGTCATTACCGAGGATGTCATACAGATTACTGTATTGTGTCATACAGATTACTGTTAATTTGTTATGCTGATCTGTTCTGTACGACATCTACTGCACGTCTGTCCGTCCTGGAAGAGGGATCCCTCCTCAGTTGCTCTTCCTGAGGTTTCTACCATTTTTTTTCCCCCGTTAAAGGGTTTTTTTTGGGGAGTTTTTCCTTATCCGCTGTGAGGGTCTAAAGGACAGAGGGATGTCGTATGCTGTAAAGCCCTGTGAGGCAAATTGTATTTGTGATATTGGGCTTTATAAATAAAATTGATTGATTGATTGATACAGTATACACATATCCATATCTATATCTATCTATCTATCCACATATATATATATATATATATATAAAAATATATATATATATATATATGTATACATATGTATATATATATACATATGTATATATATACATCTGCATAAAGTATTAAAGCATGAAATCCCGCATTTTTGATGTACGAAAGCATCCTGTATCATAACTACATGTCTGCCGTTTGTAACAAACCAAACCGCGTGAAAATCAGTTGAAAATTCAGTGAGTTATTCTATTTTGTTTATGCATACAGCTCCTTCTTCAATAGAAGTGAATGCACTGTGGAGGCGAAGCGAGACCCATCCAAGATGGCGGCCGGCTGGGACGTCGGCTCCAATAGGCAGCGGCAGTCAATGCGGCGCCTATGTATATATGTCTATGTGTGTGCATGTATACATCTTACATACAGACATGACAGGGGCAGAATCTCCATTTTAACCCTTCAGTTGCCAGAGTTTATTGAGGAAAATATTAATTTCAACATTTCAAAAGGCTGTCGCTTGAAAGTGGTGAGAGATAAAGGCATACTGTAAATGAGAAAACTATTCATCATGACCCAAAGTTTGTTATGGGAGTAAATTAACTCATCTCATTTGCATATTGTGGGGTCACTAGGCAGCGGCCTTATTGGATTCCATACATCTCAGTAAAACAACATTTTGAACATATTTACACAGTCGATTTCTTTTGTTTTGTGTTGTTTTTGGTCATCTCATCCAAGAAATAAAGGAAGAGGAATCTGATGGGAGTAAATTAACTCATCTAATTTGCATATTGTGGCCTCATTAGGCGGTGGCCATATTGGCTTTAATAAATCTCAGTAAAACAACATTTTGAACATATTTACACAGTAGATTTATTTTTGTTTTGTGTTGTTTTTGTCATCTCAGTGTCAAAATAAAGGAAGAGGAATCTGATGGCAGTAAATTCGCTCATCTAATTTGCATATTGTGACATCACTTCTAGGTACCTACAGCTACAGAAAGCATTCAAACATCAAAACATTCAGCACTGTAAGGATTTTTTGATGTTTGTGGCAATGTGATTGATATTTCTAAATAATTGACGATGACGACATGAGCTGGAGGCCAAAACGGGCTCGAGTGCAAGGTCCCGCCCAACGCTGCATGTCAGGACTGGCGAAAAAGTTTATGAAATGAAAAAATTAATCCGCAAAAGTGCCAAAATGGCCTTTCTAGCGCCACCTAGACGTTTAGGCACACTAAAATGGCTGCTGCGGCTTGTAGGAATGACGTAGAAAGATCAAACCTAAACTGGCTTGTTCATCTCATTGAGATCTACAAATCACACACACACACCTCTGACCTAAACCCAACAGGAAGTGAGCTATTTCCCTTTCAAAGTAAGATTTCACCTCAAAAATGCTCTTTTTAAAAATTCCTTAAAAAATCAACTCATCCTATACCGTTTATCGTATTGGCTTCAAACTCGCACATATGACAGATCAACTCGTCCTAATCAGATTTTCTGTATAACTTTGTCATTACTCTAATGGTTTGGATTTTATGGCGTCTCGCAGGTGATGTCTTACAAAATCTCCTAAAGATTTTTGCACCACCTAGACACACTAAAATGCCCGCTGGGACCCGTACAAATGTTGTAGAAAGACAAAATCAAAACTGGCTTGTTCGTCTCATCATGACCTATAAATCACGCGCTGTAACCACTGACCTAAATCCAACAGGAAGCGAGCTATTTGCCCTTTCAAAGTAAGATGTCATTTTTCAAAAATTGTCTTACCAAAAAAATATTTCCTTCTACACCGTTTATTGCAGCCATCCCCAATTAGCGGCCCGCGGGCCACGTCCCGCCCGCAAGAGCAAAGTGTCCAGCCCGTGTGGACCCAGTGACATTATGTAATAAACTGCCATAAGGTGAAATGAATTGTGTTTGGTTCTATTTTGACCTCATCCCACACCGTACACTTGACTCATATTGCCCTTTTGCGCATGTACACGGAAGACAAGTGCGCGCTTCATCCTCGACTCTGTCAGTCACCAGCAAGCGAAATATTACCAGTAAGTCACAATAAATAATGAACCGAGAACAACATGGCCTCTGTGAAGAAGTGCAAGGTTGACCAGGAGAACCGTCAGTTCAAATCTGACTGGCATGGTCCGGTAAAATAAAACAAAACTCCTCTGTCCAATGCAAAACCGACATGCTTAATATGCATGCAAACTGTTGCTGAGAATCTTAAGCGGCACTTCAACACTATGCATGCTGTCAGCTTCAATACCAGCTACCCAACAAAGTCGGATCAGCGTAAACGCAAAATAGCAAACATGCTAACGTCTTACAAGCAGTCCATTTCTACTATGAACAAGTCAACATCGGCACAAGAGAACGCAACAGCTCCATCACTGCAAGTTTCATGGACCCTGACGAAAGCTAAGAAGCCCTTTGCTTATGCCGAGTTGATTAAAAAGTGTGCAGTAGAAATGGCAACTGAAGTTTTAAGTCATGATGAGAAAAAGAAAAAAGCCATGGTCGAGCTGTTAAAGCAGGTGCCACTGTTGGCCAACACGGCAACCAGAAGAGTGGAAGTTTTAGCAGAGGAGTGTTTTTCCTGTCTACTCACCGATTTGAAGAAAGCAGAAGCCATATCCCTTGCCATAGATTCGTCCTGTGACCGAACCAATATGGAGCAGCTGGCTGTGTTTGTAAGACTTTTTGATGGGAAGACATTTCGGGATGAGCTGCTTTGTTTGCTTCCTCTACCAGGGCGCACAACTGGAGAAATCGTCTTTAACGAGTTGACACAGTTCTTCGAGAAGAATGGCTTGGATTTGAGCAAAATTGTGTCAGTGGTGACGGACGGGGCTCCGTCGATGGTGGGACACCACAAGGGCTTGGTGAGCAGGCTTTCGCCGTTAACCCCGCACTGCTGACATTTCACTGCATCATTCACAAAACAGCATTGTGCGCTAAACTGAGTGGAGAAATGCAAGAGGTGATGGACACAGTGACGAGACTTGTTAACTTTGTTCGTGAGAGCTCCAGTCTACAGCATCGTCTTTTCAGAGCACTGCTGGAGGAAATGTCAGCTGAACACAAGGATCTTCTGCTGCATAACGATGTTCGCTGGCTGAGCAAAGGCCGTGTGTTGGAGAGGGTGTGTGACCTGCATGATGAGCTGGTATCATTTTTGTCCAATCTGCAGAGCAAAAAAGCCCAAGAATTTCTGAGCTTTTTAAGTGACAAGAAGGTGATGGCAGATGTATTTTTTTTGTTTGACATCATGTCTCATCTAAATCACCTAAATCTGCAACTACAGGGCAAAAATCACACTGTTGCTGACATGTACGAGGCAGTTGAAGCTTTCCGGTCAAAGCTGAACCTTCTGGAGAAAGACATTCATGGAAGAAAGTTACACTTTCCACGTCTGCGCGAGCATTGTGAAAAGCACGACATGCGGGAACATCCAGCGATGAAGGATTTTGTGTGGAGTCTGGCAGAAAACATCAAGGAACGATTTGAAAGCTCCCCTAAACTCTCATGTGACATCCTCCTCTTCCTGAGACAGCCGTTCTCTTTTCCGGCTGATGGCCAGTGGACTATAGAGGCCAAAACACTGTTGCCTTCTATTGATGAGGCAGCTCTTCAGAAGGAGGTCTTAGAGATGGCAACATCGGATTTGCTCAAAGCACAGCACAAGGACGTTTTGGTGAGTGACTTTTGGATCAACATGGTTCCACAAGCTCGATTTAAAAACACCAGAGCTGTTGCAATGCTCTTACTCACAATGTTCCCCTCCACATATATATGTGAGTCATCATTTTCTTCAATGAACACTATCAAGAGTCATAACAGAAACAGACTATCCAACACACATCTTGGACAGTGCCTCAGGATTGTGACAACAGAATTCAAGCCCAGCATCAGAAAGATTGCCTCATCCTGTCGCTCTCACTTCTCTCACTGATTGGTGAATAAACATATATTAATTCACCTATTTTTATCAATTAAAAAGAGTAAATTAATGAAATGGGAGGACAAAATTGCTTCAAAACTGTTAAAATGTCATACAACAAAAACATAAACAAAATAAACAAAATGATAAAAAAATAAATAAAATAAAACCAAATTATATTGTTTGCCACAAGAAGAGAAAATATTTGTTGTTTACAGATATTATTTGGTACACACATATTTTAAACGTGCGCAACTCATAATATTTTGTGTTCTTATGTTATCTAATTTTCAAAAGGGACAAACTGATAATCTCTCTGTCTGTCTGTCTCTGCTTGTCTTCCTTGTCTGTCTCTCTAAGTGTGTGTGTGTGTGTGTGTGTGTGTGTGTGTGTGTGTGTGTGTGTGTGTGTGTGTGTGTGTGTTTGCTGGTTCTGATGTCCTCCAGTCTGACTGTTTTCACACAGTCTCACTTTGCTGTTCTTGAGGTGAATATGGTTGTAGAAATGCTGCTGACAGCTGTCTGTGTGGAAACCTGAAGGCCATTTGGACATTTTACTGAGGGGTACACTGTTTAACATTCAGCATCAATGTTTCTGATACTGGTATTCAGAAATATTCCAGGTCTATGTAGAAAAGTTATCATCTTTGCCTGAGGATACTCTTTTTTCCTCTTGTGCACCACTTGCTGTAGTGCTGTTGTTTATGGTTGTTGATCAAACTGGTCATATTATGTTGATCAAAATATTCTCCAGGGACATTCAAATAAATCAATCGTTGACACTGACTTATTTTCTTTCAAGTGTGCATTTTTTCTCGCCTGTCCCTCAATACAGGCTATGACTATATCTGCTACTACAACCAACTACCACTGGTACTACTAATCATGACAATAATATTACTTCTAATAATAGCAGCAACAGTACCATCTGCACATAAAACAATGTTTACTGGTCCAATGAAAAAAACAACAACAACCTACAAGTTGGCCCTCGACTTGGCAACCTGGACATAATTTGGCCCTCTGTGAGAACTAACTGGGGAACCCTGGTTTATTGTATCGACTTCAAACATTCACACATGATAGACCATGCCCTGCTAAACAATTCCTCTGAACAATTTTGCCATAACTCGGAACAATGATTTTCTGCCCTGTTAAAGGTGACATGTCATTAAACCTCTTGACAATTTTTGTGCCACATAGACACAGTAAAATGGCTGCTGCGGTAGAAAGATCAAATCAAAACTGGCTTCTTCATGTCCTCGAGACCTACAAATCACTCATTTACACCACTGACCTAAATCCAACAGGAAATGAGTTAGTGCCTCTTAAAAATGACATGTCACAAAACCTCTTGACAATTTTTGCAACACCTAGACACACTAAAATGGGTGTGGTACCCTGTAGGAATGACGTCGAAAGATCAAACCAAAACTAGCTTCTTCATCTCCTCAAGACCTACAAATAACTCATTGACACCACTGACCTAGATCCAACAGGAAATGAGCTAGTGCCTCTGAAAGTAACATGAGCAAATGTGTCAGCTGTGAGGTAGATATTGTAAACTTGCGACTAAGATCGCTTTTTTGACTCCACAAACATGAAAGCTATATATGTCTACGTTCGGAACAAGTGTATCTCTCTGGTGATATCTTCAGATTGACGATCGGACCCATGGTTTGGGAGCAGAAAGGACTAGTTTGAGAAATTTGAAAGCCATCTTCGAGTTCTTGCCCTCTCCCTCTTCCTCTCACTCAACTGCAGGCTGTCATTAATTAGCGTAACAATGGCTTCACTCTGACAGACACAGGCCTGTGTGTGTGTGTGTGTGTGTGTGTGTGGTCACACACCTGACAGGATAACATTGACCAAACTGATCAGCTCATGTGTCTCATTCCTACATTTTCCTAAATAAATGCCTGATAGCAAAAACATGTAAATACAAGATGATTTCCAGGTCAAACTCTTTTGCCTCATACAATCTGAATCAAATCTCTAGCTAAAACTGTGCTGCAGCATTACAGGATCAAATACATGTAGTCCTGCTCAGTTTCTCAACTGAAATTAACTACTGCCTGCCTGCTGTTACATCAGGAAAGTATACACATCTTTGTGGAAATGTTACTGCAAAATTACAAGCTCCTTTGTTTAATCACCACTTTAGTCTTTGTAAAAATTGTTTTCTCTTATGATTTACTCTCCTTTATAATTCATGTTTTGTCCATGTTAATATTTATATATAAATATATGTGTGTGTGTGTGTGTGTGTGTGTGTGTGTGTTTGTGTGTGTATGTGTATATACATCACAGTGTGTTACACAACAAAGCAGGAGTACTTTCACCACAGACCTTTGTTTTTACAGTACATGGGGAACACTTCAATTCTTAACAGTATGACAGACACCATGTTGCTGTTAACATTATATAATTACTTAATCATGACAGTGTATTTCATTTCAATGTGGATGTTTTGGACAAGACATTTTGTTGCAATAGCTGACATATCACAGGTACATTTTATTTAATACATCGGTTGAAAATTATATACATATTGTAATGTACTGTAATATAAAATCCTCTATTGCCAAAAATGACCTTGCATTCTCTTGACATTGCTTGTTTTATCGACATTTTGACTGTGACATTTTGACACATAGTGCGATAATTCGCACTGTCTATGTGAGCTGGAGGCCGACAGCGAGCCCAAGGTCCCATTCATCGCTGCTTGCAGCTTTAATATTATTACTATTTTCTATTATCTTAGATGTAAATATTGCATGTTTCTTTCAAATAAAACAAAATTTTAACTTATGAATGAGTCAATGGAATTCCTTGCAATAAAGAAAAAATACTGGCAATCATGTCCGCCTGGTACAAACCACATGTTTTGGACAACTGTGAAGTGACAGAATGTCCCACCATCATGGTTCTTATATTGCCAGATACCAGAGAGTCCCCCCTCTTCATATATGGCAGAATATGTCAATTTACAACTTGCTATATACATATATATATATATATACATATATATATATATATATATATATATATATATATATATATATATATATATATATATATGTGTATATGTATAATATCACATTGGATATATTTGTGATTTAAAACCCGACTTAATGTTATCCTTTTGTGCGTTTCATGTAGTTTTACAGTGCCTTTATGTGGGAAGTAATAAACTTCAAAACAGACCTGGAAATCTTTGTCGCTCATTTCAAGAACTGTTTGTCTATCTGCCAAACTACACACCAACGTTCAGGGAGGGCTGAATAATTAATATTATAATAATAAAAATAAAACAAAAATAGAGGAGGGCTAAATTAAAAGCCAGGCTAAAAAGGTAGGTCTTGAGTTTATTTTTAAGAGCCTAGAGTGGTACGTGCAGGAATGAGAAGCGCGCCAGGGGCAAAGCTGAGGAAAACAAAACTGCATATCAGCATAAAAAAAAATAATCACAGATACCGATAACCCTAAAAATTCATAAATTCATGTTGAAATAAAACTTTGTGGCACAAACACCTAAGCAGCTACTCATTAGATAGGAATCTCTGTCTCCAGTCTCTGTCTAGACTTGGAGATTTTTTTTTTTCCAGCAGCCCTGATTAACATTTATTGAATGTCTTGTTAACGCCCTATGCATTCACCTCTGATGAAAAGGAGTGGTAAAATGACTAGTTAGTGGTCGTATATATTGAAAGGCTATAAACTTTAGCCAATATATAATATGTGGGTTAAGGTTTATAGCCTATAAATTTATGTTGTTAATATAAGTTTTGATGATAAATAATAAATGATGATAATAATAATAATATCAATAATAATGATAATAATAATAATAATAATAACGATAACAATGTAATAATAGATAGCAATAGTAGTAGTTTTTTGTTAATATTAGTAGAAGTAGTAGTAGTACTACCAGACCAGTGCGGTCATTTTGTACCTATGATGCAGCGGATCAAAAGTAAAAATATAAAAATACAGAGAGAATAATAAATAACAGCCTGTTTATGATGTAGTCTGTTTCAAATGAAGCTGATAGCCTCAGCAGGTGTGGTGAGTAAAAGCCCCTATTTTTTAATTTTCTTACTTAATGTCCATCTCCGTTATGAAGAAATAACACTCGTTGCTAGCTTGATGTTACTGGCAGTACTCATCAGGTTGATAAAGTGCCTCTGCTGTTTCATGCCGGCATTTTTCCCTTTTTACTCTGTGTGGTACCATCCCTAGAGGAAATATCAAACACCCTGGGCTGTGGTTGTCATACAGTTTTCTATGGCAGCAGATCAACCTGTGTTCCTATTGATCAAAGTGATGGCTGTGACAGGAGCAGTCGTGAACGACAAAAAGAAAATCAAACATGCTAGACTTTCTGTTGGAACGTCGTGAGGTGTACCAGATGCAGCTTCGAATGTTAACTATGACACACTACACGAGATGAAATGACGAATAGCTAACGACACTCATTGACGTTTACGATCCATGTCGACACTGTACGTCGCTGCATTGGGCTAGAATCAGGCTGATATCACGTGTGGACCAGGCATTACACCACCAGTTGTTGACGCACAGGCACTGTCCCCTCCCTGGGACTTGCCTGTCACCTGTGCATTCTGCCAGGGGAGCCCAAAGTCATCATCAATAATGGTCTTTAAGCCAGGTTTCCATGAGGGAAATGATACAGCAGTGTCTGTACTCGGAAAGGAACTCAACACTTGCCCAAAGTTAATCTATTTTGTTCGAATGTTGGAGAGTATGACAGAGGGCAGAAGAATCCGACTCAGCTGCTGTCTCTGTGATCTTTGGCGCATCTCTCCTCTCCTTCCCCACTTCCTTGAATGAACATTGTTTGTCTTGGAGCCAGCATTTTTCCCCAAATCCTTCCAGATTGCCGGTGGAGTCACTGTACCCGGATCGAACACTATCTCCGCATTGCGCCACTGGAGAAGAAACTCATGGCTGTACTTCAGTCCATGGAATGGTCAAACTCATTCAGAGAAAACACCACCACAAACAGTGTAAAGAGCACCAAAAAAACAATATGCCACATCCATGGTAGACAGTTGACAGTGGAATTAACCCATCACCATTCATTCAACAGTCAAAAATGACAACACTACAAAAAAAAAACAATATAAGTATATGCAACTACTTCTGCCGGTCGCAACTAGTGCAGTGCCCTCCTGGCTTGATATGGCTTAATATCGACAATTACAAACACAAGTAGACAAATTGGCTTAAATATCACTTGCAGGATTCACAGACAAAGCACTTGTCTTTTGCTAGACACATTTTCCCCACATTTACAACATGCTTATGTTGTTAGCATAAGCCTAAGGCATTTTATATTGTATAAATTAGTCTAGCAGTGGTTTCCTCTACTCGTCTGAAGCCAGGAACAACAGCACATTTAATGTTACAAAATTCAGCTCCATTACAACTCACAAGGTTCTCCGACAAAACAACTGTCTTATACTAAATACGTTTTCCAGACAAATACAACATGCTAATATTATTAGCATTAGCCTATAGAATTTTACATCGTATAAATTAGCCTAGTGACTAGCAGAGAATTTCTCTATTCATATGAGTAGAGAATTTCTCTATTCATATGAGTAGAGAATTTCTCCACTCATATGAAGCCAGGATAAATTACACACAAGACTTAAAATGCTATTTTGTGGGGGCTTTATATTCCTCACAGTTCTGTGAAATAAAAGTAAAGAGAAACTTTGTTTCCACTGAGGGAAACAATTATCTGTATCAGCCAATATCAGCTTTAAAATTAATTTAATAAATTTAAAATCTGATTCGGCCAACATGCTTTTTCTTAATTTGCACATTTGTTCATTCATTCATTCAAATTCCATATCCGCTTAATCCCTGTTCGGGGTCGCAGGAGGACTGGAACCTATCCTATCAGCACCACCTTGCTGCCTTAATACGAATAAATATTATATACACTGCAAAGTATTGTATTTCATGTCTCAATCTGCTGGTGGGCCATAACAATAAGAGTATGCATGCATTATATGATGTTAATTCCATTCCATTCAATTCCTGTCTTTCTCTCAATCCTACAGCTGACATGCAGCCGCATTTTACCCCGGATGCGTTCCTCATGTTTGTTTGATAAATCACTTGGTGTTCAGTGGAGCTGGTGCGGGTCTGGGATGTCGAAATTGGTATCAGTTATCAGCCAAATGAGTTGTTATATATCAGCATATTGGATGTTGGCAAAAAAAAATCCAGTATGGTGCATCCCTAGTATTCAGCTAACAAAAATACACAGGAGGTGTGTGCTGCTCTCCTCTGTTGTCATGTTCTTTCTCCCACACACAAACTAGGCCTATATTCAAAAATGGCTGTGCTTAATGCCAAAGCACCAGGTGACATGATCTGAGACATTGAGTTGCAACACTTTATCAGTGTCCACTTTCACAATAGGTTCATATAAAATCAGGCCAAGAGGCATCACAGACCGTTAAAGAACAGCCACTCCGAGTGGCCACATTTCTACATTTAATGTGATAATACATACAAAAATAAATGCAGCCCGCACTATCAAACAGACAGGATGCAAAATCCAACCGATATGACTAATAAAACGTTTAAACCTTGCTCAAACGCGTAACGTTAGCCCAAACCTAGTTAGCGTTATAAGAGGACACATAAAACTGCCATCTTTTTAAATTGTCGCAAGAGACGCTAATGTTATGTATTGGGGTTTTGATTCATTCAGGCTATATACTGGTTTTTGTCAAATACAAGTCAAACATCTGATTTCAGCACATGAATTGTGTCATTGATGAGACAAGATGCTGGGTGGATATTATTAACAGTTATTTTTGCTGTCTTTCTCTCAATCCTACAGCTGACATGCAGCCGCATTTTACCCCGAATGCGTTCCTCATGTTTGTTTGATAAATCACTCGGTGTTCAGCGGAGCCGGTGCCGGTCTGGGATGTCGAAATTGGTATCAGTTATCAGCCAAATGAGTTGTTATAGTATATCAGCATATTGGATGTTGGCAAAAAAAATCCAGTATGGTGCATCCCTAGTATTCAGCTAACAAAAATACAAAGGAGGTCTGTGCTGCCACAACATGTAGTTAAATTTCTAGGGATGTGCACGTTAAGCCTAATTCACATTACACGATTTTCACCCTGATTTTGCGTCGCGGAGACCATCATAATCTTTTAAGTGTTCATACCTGGCAACGTGTGTTTCTGTCAGCAGGAGTCTCGCCAACTGTGTTACAACCTGTGTGTGCACACCATAAGATTTCTCCACTGAGCCCTCGCCGACAGAGCCCCAGATAACGCAGTCACGTCACCAAACATGGAGATGACACACCGTAAAGGCATGGCTATTCTTCCCAGTGTTGAATCAGATCTGCCCTGTTGCTTGCCGGCTTGTCAGTGTTGCCAGATCGTAGGAGAGAAACAAGTTGCAACCCGGCAGCTTGTCCTCCTCACAGTTCTTCCGTCCTCCTGCGTGCTGACGTGGGGCGTATCCCACCTCTCATTGGCTGATGCTCTTTGTCAGTTGTGTCACACTTCTCTAGTTTTCTAGCATGCCAGATATCCAGTCCAAGTCACAGACGAGGGGGCAACTTGCTCGTAGGCTTGTTTATACAAGGACTCGTCGTGGCAGACTATCTGCCGACTCACCTCCGACCCAAGGTGGCTCTCAAGATCATCTGCGACATCAAAATTGCGGTGAAAATCGTGTAATGTGAACTACGCTTAAGGCTACAGCGTAGGTTACAGCATAGGTTCTGTGTCAACACAGAGCATGCTGTAGGTACAGTGTTGATTAGAATCAGAAGTATAAATCATGCTTAAAACGACAGATCGGAATCATACAACATTTTTTGCTGACACTAGCTATCAAACAGAAGCCAGAGACTGTATCGTATGAAGTTGCTGTGAGCTGTGAATTCACCACCTCTAAGTAGAAGGCTGAAAATAATTTTATATCAGAATATAACACTATTGATATCTAGTGTCAGCAAAAATGTTGCATTTTTCCAATCCATCGTTTGTGCAGTTAGCTTGTTTACAATAAAAGTAAATGTCACCGTCACACAGAACATTCTGCTGAACCCTGTTCAAACTCTCAAACTATGGAAAAAAGGAACAAAAAGTCAAATATTCATAATTAACAGCCACATCTGATTTGACTGACATTCTGATCGGGTAGGACCCTATGTCTTTATTTATGTGTAATATTATTATCATGATATTCAACGTAGAGCATATTTTCCACATATGGTGTAGCCCTGCTGGCTATCTGGTCCAGCTCTTTTCCCAGACCTCACTTGTTTTATTGTGTCTTATCTCTTCTAGCACACATACATAACATATAAGTAAAATGTTTCTAAACTGCAAAGTTTCCAGTGAGACAAATGAATGTCATTTCAAGCTATGCTCAGAGCAAAATAAATCAGCATCAATATAATTATAGTACAGAATCCCAGGAATACAGGATACATTAATGGCACAAGTATATCAACCACCAAACAGCGTTGAGAGGAAAAGGTCAACAGACAGAGGGGGTCACAATCAGAAGGAAGGGGTAGTAAAGATCAAACTTAGGGTAATTAACTTCCAAAATCTGTCCTTGATTGAATTTAAGACTCTGGGAAATAGGGGGACTGTTATCAGTACAAACTTCAACAATGTTCTGCACACTGCTGTTTGCAATTTATCTCAGTAAACACTTAGATACAGCGATATTAAACATATTATTCCACCTCATATTCATATATCCCAACAAACACATACAGGGAAGGTGCCTTCAGGTATCAGTGTAAAGCACACAATCACATTCTTTACAAAGAGCTCAAAAGGCATTAAAAAACAATATATGACAGGTTTTAGGAGATTTAAGGTAAGCCTTTAGGAGTGCTGACATTGCTGTTTTGGAGCAAAGGCATTGGGGATGGGATTATTTAAGGACCTGACCTTTGACCCTTTGGCACAGCACTGTCCTCTCTATTGATTTGTCCACATCACATGGATCACCTCTTTTTCAGCCATCATGTAAATCTCATTAAAGGTGCATTCACAAGCTACGTCCAGCCATTTAATAATGATATCCAGTAACAATGATTTCCCTGTACAGCAGTTTAAGTGTTCAGGGTTAATGCAGATAATCCATACTTAACTGTCACTGGCCACTGTACAAAGCTGTACAATAGTGTGTAAGATTTCTTTTATTTCCCTATATACTTTCTATAAAGTCACATATGTTTTCCCGGGTCACTGTGCTGCTGAGATGACTGACATCCCAATTCAAACCTAAAACAAAGGATAGCCTACACTAAGGAACATGGGCAGCAGTAGGAGAAACTGCATGCAAGTTGTAACGTTGGTATGGTCCTTTAAGAATTACTGTCTGACTTCTGGGAATGGGCTGAACCCCAGGCTGCCCAAACAACATCTCTGTCTGGAATGGAAGCCTCTGTTGTCATGTTCTCTCCCCCACACACAAACTAGGCCTACATTCAAAAATGGCTATGCTTAATGCCAAAGCACCAGGTGATATGATCTGAGACATTAAGAAAATAATGTTGAGGTGCAACACTTTATCAGTGTCCACTTTCACAATAGGTTCATATAAAACCAGGCCAAGAGGCATCACAGACCGTTAAAGAACAGCCACTCCGAGTGGCCACATTTCTACATTTAATGTGATAATACATACAAAAATAAATGCAGCCCGCACTATCAAACAGACAGGATGCAAAATCCAATCGATATGACTAATAAAACGTTTAAACCTTGCTCAAACGCGTAACGTTAGCCCAAACCTTAGTTAGCGTTATAAGAGGACACATAAAACTGCCATCTTTTTAAATCGTCGCAAGAGACGCTAACGTTATGTATCGGGGTTTTGATTCACTCAGGCTATATACTGGTTTTTGTCAAATACAAGTCAAACATCTGATTTCAGCACATGAATTGTGTCATTGATGAGACAAGATGCTGGGTGGATATTATTAACGGTTATTTCTGCTGTCTTTCTCTCAATCCTACAGCTGACATGCAGCCGCATTTTACACCGAATGCGTTCCTCATGTTTGTGTGATAAATCACTCGGTGTTCAGCGGAGCCGGTGCGGGTCTGGGATCAGCAGCATTCAACTAGCAGTATGTGAATATAGACTGCTGTTTCCGGGCCTTATTTAGTCACGGATAGAAGACTTAAAAATGTATTAAGACGAAGCAGGCAAAGGCAGGTGCACTGCCCCCTCCCTCTCATCTTTCGATCTTCCTAGAACAGGCATCAGTCTCCGTTATCCTACTGCAACCTCCTTCAATCGCTGACTCGCTGTAAAATCGTAAATATTTACCTGCAGAGCCGCCATCAGCATCCACATCCAAAAGAGATGCATTATGTTGTGTTATAATTCCGACAGAGTCCGCTGGACGTAAGGTTTTTAATTCCCAATATACCTCGGCGGCATGAGGTAGCCTCCTTCCTTCCACCAGCTCTCTTTGGTGAATGACTGCTCTCCCTAGCTCAGTCAGCAGCACTCCAACCTGCCTGGGATCGTTCCAGCGCCGGTCCCTCTGCGCCTCATTGCCGCCATCTAGCGTTCATCAGGAACACTTGAGCCCGGCTCGAGGGATTGACCCCCATTTCCACCAGATGCGTGTTGGTTGCGTCTGCGGTCCGGCACGGCAGCGGAGCCGATTAGATTCAATTCTAGTCAATGTGTGTGTTTCCACCGGCTGCGGCTGTGCTGCGTTCCGGCTCCGTCTCAGCTCCAGCGCTCCGGAGCCCCCGCAACAGACACGCAGGACTTCTCTTGAGAGATGCTTCCACGCTGGTTATGGATTAACATTGGGGTTTTACTGATCTTTATAGCATCAAAAATTGACCGGGTTCCCATAAAGCATATAGCTAGTTTGGGGATTAATAACGGGTCAATTCTAGCTAAAACGATTGTATCAGACACTGATTTCCAGCGACAGCCAGGGTTTGGCTCCTGATATAGGCTGGGCGACTTAGAGTTTCAGCCATACAAAGTAAAAAACAAAAATCACGAACGCAGAGCATTACAAACAATAAGGTAACAATATTTAATACCGGTAAAACCAGAAAAGCCAAATTTATGCAGTGGGAGGAAGCCTGACGCAGCTAAACGGGGATTAGTGACAGTCAGCAGGGCAGACTATAATAGGCAGAGACACCTGTCAATCAAGTCAACATTTGGTTTTAATTAAAGGAGCGCTCCTACAATTTAATATTGCACTTAATTTGGGAGAGACACCAAAAAGAACAATATGTTCATAGGGCTGGACTAAATTGTGGAGGAATAAGACATATTGTGAAGTGTTAGCTCAGTTGAACTGGAAGTGCCCCGACAGGAGGACTGAAACTGTATTGACGCCAACAAATTAAAAGCTCATTTACAAAAGTGAAAGCCCAGTCTTCACAGTCTTCACTTGCTCTAACATTCAGTGTTGGGTGGTAACATTATTACTGTAACGTGT
This sequence comes from Epinephelus awoara, assembly GCA_035609425.1. Lineage (NCBI taxonomy): Eukaryota > Metazoa > Chordata > Actinopteri > Perciformes > Serranidae > Epinephelus > Epinephelus awoara. The sequence continues at coordinate 286,268 of CM069303.1, read as the reverse complement.
AATAATATTATTTTTTCCAGTAATGGCTAGTGAAACCAATTACTAATAAAATTTCAGTGATAATATTACAGTTACCCCAAAACCAAACAACTTGTTACAGTACTTTTGTTATCACATCACTACTGACTTGAAATACAACAACGACATCAATAGACTTATTTTCATAATCGTTGTGCTGTGCAGGCACATCACAAAGTAACAAGCTAGTTTAGAAGATGGAAACGCTTACCTAAGCAGTTGGAAATATTATCATCACTTTTAATTTGTCAGGTGGGAAGATGACAAGAAAACTGTTGTTGCAGGTGGTCGTACAACAACCCTTTCCACTGTGAAAAACACATCCTCAAACCTTGGGACTGAAACACCAACTACACCCCACCAAAGGTGAGCCCTCCTTGGCCACAAAGGTCTGCTAAATAAATAATAAATAAGTAAATTGTGAGTGATTTAGCCTTAGGGGGCGGCTGTGGCTCACACGCAATTTATACTTCTGCGGTGAAACAACGCCATAGCTACAGTGTAGGCTCCACATCGACATAGAGCCTACACTGTAACCTACGCCATAGCTTGACGTGCACCTCCCCAGAACTGTAACTACGCATCGCAGTGACATGCAGACTTCCTGTTTGTTTCTGTATACTAACACCATTTCCCTCAGTGGAAACAAAGTTATTATTTACTTTTAGTTAACAGATAAGAAACAATAAAATGTGAAGACAGTAAGGTCGCCACAAAATAGCATTTTAAGTTTTGTGATTGATTTATCCTTCAGGGATTAATACTTAGGGATTCATCCAGGTTTCATATGAGAAGAAGAAATCTCTGCTCGTCGCTAGGCTAATGTATACAATGTAAAATGCCATAGGCTTGTACTAATAACATTAGCATTTTGTATTTGTTTGGAAAACATGTTTAGTATGAGACAGTTGTTTTGTCTGTGAATTTTGTGAGTGGTAATGGAGCCAAATTGTCTACCGTTACCTTTGTTAAATGTTGCTGTTGTCCCTGACTTTATATGAGAAGAGGAAAAGATCGCAACGGACTGGCTTATACAATGTAAAATGCTATGGGCTTGTGCTAGTTAGCATGTTGTATTTGTGGGGAAATCTGTCCAGATAGAGACAAGTGTTTGTCTGTGAATGCTACAAGTTAGTGAAGCCAATTTGTGTACTTCCTTTTCAAATTGTCTCTATTACACCATATTTAATGTGTTTAATTATGGGGTGCCGTTTGTGAAGTGGCTCACGCTGAAAATAATATCAAGATTTTGCCAAATTTTGCTTTAAACAATGTTTAAAAAAGTGTTGTGAATTTTTTAACATCACCTTTTACCATATTTACAGCAATATTTGTTAACTTAGAAATATATTAAATAGTTAAATCTAAATAATAAATGTGGCACCTAAATGTTAAATGTTAAATCTAAATCTAAATCTAAATGTTAAATCTAAATATTAAATCTAAATCTAAATCTAAATGCTAAATCTAAATATTAAATCTAAATGCTAAATCTAAATCTAAATCTAAATGTTAAATCTAAATCTAAATACTAAATGTTAAATCTAAATGTTCTGGGTGAAACTAAATATTTAGCTAATATGCAAATTCACACCGCCAGTCACCGGAAGTACCAAAATAAAAGCTTGAGATGGTCAGACTGTGTTTATAGAATCAAATAACAAATTAAAACCAATTATCGGGGGAAATGAACACTTGAACATACATTAGCATGATAATAACTACACAAAATAACAAAAAACATGTTTGGAGAACGTTTATTTGACGTGTACTTAGAGTTGTTAGTGTCCCTTCGGGAATTGCCGTGTTGTTTACAAATACGTCCGGGTAGAAAAGCCATTAGAAAACCGTAAGCTGTTAGCCCCGTTAGCGGTGTCTGTAATGACTGTGAAAAAAATATTTTTTTCCAACGGATGTCTTAGTTACAATATTATTGAGTTGACTGGAGTAGTTTCATATCGTATCCGACAACGGGAGGCTGTTAACAGATGACTTCCTGATATTAGCTGTCTCTGTGAGCTGCAGCCACTGATGCTTTCTAGACATCGTGATTTCCCAAAACTGAAAAAATACCACACGTAGCAACACAAAACTGCTTTGCTAGCTCAATTATGTTGTAACTAAGACATCCGCTGGAAAAAAAATATTTTTTTCACGGACCGTTCACTGAGTTAATGAGTCATTACAGACACCGCTAACGGGGCTAACAGCTTACGGTTTTCTAATGGCTTTTCTACCCGGACATATTTGTAAACAACACGGCAATTCCCGAAGGGACACTAACAACTCTAAGTACACGTCAAATAAACGTTCTCCAAACATGTTTTTTGTTATTTTTTCCGCTAGAAAAAATATTTATTTCATGGACCGTTTATTGAGTTATTAACGTTACAGACACAGCTAACGGGGCTAACGGCTAACGGTTGGCCCAGCTAATCTACGATAACCATGTTATTAATTTCAAAGAGTGCACACAGAAATAGTAGTGTGTGTTCAATCATTGTGTTTATGGACTTTACAAACATCAGATAAGTCTAAATGGTGCTCTAGTGATGTGAAAAATGTGAGATATACACACACATAGTATATATCTAGCTAAACTCTGCTGGTTTTCTACCCGGAAGTATTTGTAAACAACCAGGCGATTCCCTCCGAAGGGACACTAACAACTCAAAGTACACGTCTAATAAACTTTCTCCAAACATGTTTTTTGTTATTTTAGGTAGTTATTATCATGCTAATGTATGTTCAAGTGTTCATTTCCCCTGATAAGTAGGTTTTAATTCGTCATTTGATTCTATAAACACAGTCTGACCATCTCAAGCTTTTATTTTGGTACTTCCGGTGACCGGTGGTGTGAATTTGCATATTAGCAAAATATTTAGTTTCACCCAGAACATTTAGATTTAACATTTAACATTTAGATTTAGATTTAGCATTTAGACTTAACATTTAGATTTAGATTTAGATTTAATATTTAAATTTAGATTTAATATTTAGATTTAACATTTAGATTTAATATTTAGATTTAACATTTAGATTTAGATTTAGATTTAGATTTAATATTTAGATTTAACATTTAGATTTAGATTTAGATTTAGCATTTAGATTTAGATTTAACGTTTAGATTTAACATTTAACATTTAGGTGCCACATTTAATATTTAGATTTAACTATTTAATATATTTCTAAGTTAACAAATATTGCTGTAAATGTGGTAAAAGGTGACGTTAAAAAATTCACAACACTTTTTTAAACACTGTTTGAAGCTAAATGTGGCAAAATGTTGATGTTATTTTCAGCACGAGCCACTTTACAAAAGGCACCTCATATTTAATGTGTGTTTTGAATCAACTAACTTTACAGCACTTACAACCACCAGCGTTTTGGAGGTGTAACTGTAGAGTAACACATGCTGTGTCCCAATTCAGGATCTGCATCCTTCAAAGGGCGAATTTGAAGGCCACTTACGTCACAACATTGCATGAAGGCTGTCCCAATTCATCCAAATTCGAAGGCTCCTCCAAATGCAGCCGACAAATGCGCCCTCCTTTTCGCTGTATTCAGAGGATGCACCGCTACTATCCTTCACAGCCTCCCATATCCCAAGATTCTTTGCGCACCTCTGTTCAACCCTGATTTTTCTTTACAATGGCAGCAATCACCGGCACCGGCAGCAGCACCGAATACACCTTAAAGTGTAAATAACAGATTTTTACTTAATGCCAGAAGTTCAAGGGGCCTTAAAACCTCTAAATAGCTGTTAAAATATGTGACGTTTGTAATGCTAGCCAGCTCTTCAGTGTAGCTTAAGGCTAACCTGTTGATACGAGGAGCTCAGTTAGCCTTTCAAAGTAACGGTAAAGCTTAAAAACCCTTCACTTTCAATTGTTACAAACTCGGAGGGTGACTTATATCTTATTATAACTGTGGAGATTTTGTAGGCTGTTTATACCTCACATCAGGTGCATAAATGCACGGCAATGAACAAATATAAAGTTAATGATATCCGCTGTGAGGGTCCTAAGGACAGAGGGATGTCGTATGCTGTAAAGCCCTGTGAGGCAAATTGTGATTTGTGATATTGGGCTTTATAAATGAAATTGATTGATTGATTGATTGATAGGTTGTGAGCCCCGTTGTATTTCTAGGCTAAAAAACTGTAAATGTTTGGATTGAATATAGAGCTAACTTGAGGAGCATTATTGTTATTATTGTTATTATATAGAACAATCATTTTGCCTGTTGACATAACAGAATATGTCTTACATGTCATTTTGTTGTAGGGAGCAAGGAGCAAACAGAGGACTTTATAAAACTCCGTTCTGAAAACAACCACCTGTTTACAGGGGCCAAGAATACAGCCACACTCAGATGGAGGTACCTGTTACCTGGCAATAATAAATAGCCCATTTGTACTCTATACATATTTGTATGTAAAGGTTACTTAAAAAAAAAATAAAAATAAAGTATGTGCAGGTTTGGATAATGACATGGAAAGTACATTTGTTTTACCCAAGTTAATACTTTGATAAAGAAATGTAGAAAAAACTCCAAGGCACTCTCCCATTGTAGTTAAAATGTCTCTATTCTTTATTCCTTAAATCTGTTTAACTTCCTGATGAAGCCTTGATGCCGAAACGTGTCGAAGGACTATGTTTTTAAGGTTTATATGACCATGCCATAAGAATAAATGCATTTTAACTGCTTTGGGAGAGTGCCTTGGAGATTTTTCTTCATTTCTTTATCACTACATGAATCCCATTCCAAAGAGCACCTCAAACATACCTCTTTTTGAGTCCATGATGACTCCTTTTCCAAGACTTTTTTAACAAATACTTTGCAGAAAATTGCTGCTGTTGTGATTGATTTCCTCTGCCATAGGAATGCAAAGATCAAGGGACAGGGAAGGGTGTCGGCGGGATGACCACTGCTGCCACCTGGTCCTGGTTTGTCCTCATGGATGAGGTTTTAGGACAGAGGCCTTCCATTGCCCCTCCTGTCCTAATTGCCTCCATCCCTGAGGACACACCAGGGCCAGGTGCTGCAGTGGGTGAGCAGCATGAGGAAGAGGATGAGGAGAGGCAACCAGGGCCAGCGACAGGAGGGATTATACATTATCGGTTCCATTTCTTATTTACAACTAGAGTAAACTTTTGAACTACTTTTCAGTGATAACACAATTTATTTTTTTGTTTTGATGACCAAGTATTTACAAAGATACAATCTCAACATTTCTAACTATTCACAAGTTAACAAGTGAGCATTATTTCATTCTTAACGACAACTATTTAAAAAAGATCAGCAGAGATCACTATTTACAGAGACCAATTAAAAAATTATGAAAAACTTATCAAGCAGCACCTCCAGGGACTCTCTGCTCAGCCTGAAATCTTGCCTTGTGTCACCATGATTGAAGAAGTTTTGCAGCACCAGAACAGCAAGGTTTATTTTGCAGAACAGGGGCCTGGTCTGGACTAGAAAGATTTAGGGTCTGGCCATGAGTAATGAAAATGACCCAACTCGAGGGGCAGCACCAAGCATGCATTTATAAATATCACTGCACGCAATTGGATAACACTACGACCAATCAGAACAATACACGGGGTGGCGTATACGCTTAGCTACCAGCGTAGCTAACTGGTAGATTAGACTCTTGCCGTATCTGCTCAGCAAAACAGCAAAAATGTCCTTCTTGCAAAGGAAAGATTCGAGTGCCGTCTTCTGTTCCTCTTTTAGAGAAAAAGCCAAGTCTAACTCGTTCATTGTAGCGGCCAAAGCCGTTTCAAACAACTGGTGTTCATCCGTAGCCATCTTGCAATGTTTACTGACTGATTCCGGACTTTGTCGTCACTGAACTGTTGTCATCTGTTTAGCTCGCCTCTGGCCCGCCTATATCAGATACATCGACCATACACATGCTGTCTGTTGTGATCTTAATCAGCGGCACAGACGAGACATGTGCTGCTGGGCAGTGCTGCTGTGTGTTAAGTATGTTCAGTAAACTAGCGAGCAAGAAGCAAAAAACCTTGCAGTTTCTTCCAAAAAAAAATGTGTAAGTTGAGTAATGCTGTTGCATGTAGATAATGTTGGCTAAATGATGACTAATTAATAGATGCCAATACATCAAGTAAAGCTAGTAAACAAGAATACTAATGTTATTTGTCACATGTTAAATAGCTTGCTAGCTAGTTTCATGCTAGGAATAAACCCACTCCTCTTTAATTTCTGCGCAGAACTTGTGCTCACTATTGCTTTGCACATATTTTTTTAACCTTTATTAACACAATAGAAAGAGCCACTAAACATTTTTGTATGTTTGTAATTTCTGTGATTCATGTTATGTTTCATTGTGCCACTTGACTGCTGCAACGCTCACACAGCCAGTCATGTCCCTCTCGCTGTTGCACCAGAATACGTTGCGTCATTGAATGGGGGCGGTGTGGGGCAGGGCAGGGTATGGATTGGACAGATTCAAAGTCAAACTCTGCAATTGCACGCACTTGTTGAGGATTTCAAGGCTGCTGTGCTTCACTCGTAAGTCTTGTTCATCTTAGTCACCAAGCTGTTGTAGGATAACGCCGTTGTTGTTGCTGCTGATATAATTTTATTTTCTCTTGAAAATGCACGAACAGACACTGATTACCTGACTCGCTCGCTCCGCTCGGGTAATGTGCTGGTTGATTGCTGACTTGCAGCATCTAAATTTACAAATTCTCTGTTTCCTAACTTAATGCAGTTCAGTTCTCCTATTTTGCCAACCTGCACAGTCCAAGTGTAGACAGGTCCATGTCATTGGTCCGACAGCCCATTAGTTCAACATCCCGTTAGTCCGACTGTGCGCGGTGCTGAACGGCTTGTGGCGGGCATATGGTGCACCGCGACCGGCTGTGGGTCAGCTGGGAAAGGCCTGAGGCGGAGCAGGCCCCCGGCTTATGTGTTTGTCACTTTCTTTTTCATTTTAACCCACACCATGATCTTTTCCTGACCCTAACTAAGTGGTTTTTGTGCCTAAACCTAACCAGACCTTAACAACAGGGCATCATGATGATTTCAGAACGGACTTCAGAACAGTGGGTTCAATATGGTCGGAACAATGGGTTGTCGGACCAATGGGCTGTCGGACCAATGGGCAGTTCCCGTGTAGACAATAAGTCGGACAGATAAATGGTTAACTTCTCCTTCATCATGCATGATTTTATGGATTAGTCTATGACAATAAAATAACAAAGGCTGTACTTCTTATTGTTTAATAGGCTACTTGTATCATTTAATTCAGTCAGCATAAAAAAAACCCAATATCATGACGGTAAATGAGTTCAAGTGAAGTGTGCATTTCTATTCTAAAATACAGACACTTGTCATCATTGCTCAGCAGCATGGACACTGTAGGGTATAATCTTGATATTATTTTATTGTATTGCAAATCAAGTCATCATTTTAAAACTATCAGTCAACAGTATGACTTGCTTACAGCAAGCATTACCGAACAATACTAAATAACACAAATTAGTATATTTTGAATATGATTCAATATAATATGCAATGCAGAATTCTTAATAAGTCAATTAATGAACTAGTCTTTAACTGTGACAATACATCAACACCATAGTGCATAAATAGAAAAATAAAAATACTTTAATGGTGGATAGTGGATATGCTTTTTGAGTGTTAAACTTGAGTGTGGATTTGTTTTTTTGCGTCATTGGTTTGTTGTTAATACACACCGATCTCTCATTGTCATGTAGAGGGAAGCAGCATGGAGTGAGGAGCCAGAAGCTGCAGCAGCTGCTGAATCAGCTTAAATTATAGAAACAGGTAACAGTAATTTTGTGTGTTTTTTTTTTATGTTTAAGAATGTCACTGAGTCAAAATATTCCAAATATCTTCAATTCTCTCCATGCATTTTACATTTTCTGCACTGCTCTAGTTTGGATCACACGTGAGTTCTTGAGTTATTGGTTTGTGGTGGCAAAACAACTATTCAATGAACAGTTTAAAGAAAAAGTCTTCACTCGTCGGCTGTCTGTCTTTTTAGAGTTTAATAGGCATTCATGAATGGAGACACTCAAACATACAACCGCATGAACAGTCAGTCAGTGAGTGCCTAGCAAGTCCTCTCGCCCCGGTTATCTTTATAGTTCCCATAACACCTGCACATCAACAGTCAAAATATGTAGCACCTTGACATTCCTAAAACACAACATCTCTTAAGACTAACAAGGACACTTGGTATCCTCCCTGGCTCATAATCTTGGTGTCTGAGCCTCCCTGGCTCGTGACCTTGGCGTCTCTCACTGCTGTCACAGTAGGGGTTAAATGAGCAACACACATCATTAGGTGAGAAGTTCAGTCTCATCAAAACAAGTAACCTTAGGACATGGGTACACAACATATGCCAGGGAATACATATGAGTTTTTAGTTTTGCCTTGAACATAATTACAGTGGAGGCACATTTGATAGAAAAAGGTAAAGCGTTCCACAGCTTGCGAGCGGCCCTCGCAAAGGTCTGATCTCCCCTGCCCCTTGATTTTGAATGAGGGACAGACAGGAGCCACTGGTCTGAGGACCTGAGAGGTCAAACAAACAACAAACAACAAATTTTGAATTCTGTTCTGAACTTGACTGGAAGCCAGTGCAGAGATGCCAGGAAGGGTGTAATGCTTTCTCTCTTTTTTGTGCTAGTTCTGAGTCTGGCAGCGGCATTCTGCAGATGGGACAGAGAAGACTGGTTGATGCCGAAATAAAGTGAGTTGCAATAATCGAGGCGAGAAGAAATTAGGGTGTTAGTGATGGTTTTCAGATCGGTAAGTGAGAGGAATCTTTTGACTTTGGTGATATTTCTGAGATGGAAAAAGCAACCTTTGACCATGGCGCTGATTTGTTTTTCAAGTTTGAGTGATGAATCAAATATGACACCAAGATTTCTGGCATGGGAATGCAGGTTGGGTGCCAGGGACCCTAGATGGTGAGAAATGCCCCCGGTGGTGTTAGAGGGACCAAATAGGACCACTTTGGTTTTACTGCTGTTTAACTGGAGACAGTTTGTGGACATCTAAAGTTTCACCTTCTGGAGACAGTCAAGGAGGGACTGAAGTGAGCTGTTGATGTTGTCACCAAATTCAAGTGGGATATATAACTGTGTGTCATCAGCATAGCAGAAATGTTGTGTTTTTGAAAGATTGGGCCTAAAGGAATCATATATAAAGCAAAGAGTATTGGACCTAGAATGGAGCACTGGGGCACTCCACATGTAATGGGAGCAGAGGAGGAAAACTGGTTCCCATTGCTGACGGAGAAGGATCTACAATGGGATGTACTACGGCATGTTTGAGGCAGGAGGGAACAGAGCCATTAGCCAGACTACTGTTCAGGATGAGTGACACTGTAGGACCTACAGTGTCGAACACTTCCTTCAGCAGGCATGTAGGAACAGTGTCCAGGGGGCAAGAACTGGGCTTTGTGTGCGAGATTATGTCTTTGATGTGAGCAAGAGACACAGCCTTCAACTTATTTAGGACAGCAGAGCATTGAGAGGGAGTGGACGGGACAAGGACAGGAGGTGAAATGGTAGATCTGATGTTGTCAATTTTGCTTGAGAAAAAGTGCAGAAAGTCTTCTCAAGTGGCTGTGGTTTGTAAATGGCAGGCAGTGGCAACTGAGTTAAGGGCTGAATTTATTGTGTCAAGTAGTATTTTTGGAGAGTGAGAATTTCTGGAAATAATATCACCACAGTATTTTCTCTCTCTCTCGCTACTTTGACAGATTGCTGGTAGTTGGCAAGAGAGGTTCTCATGATATCAAAGGACACTAACTTGATTTCATGATTTTGTAGATGGCAGACAAGATGACCTGCAGATGGGGGAGCCAGGAGCCATAGGAGGAGTAGCAGCCGAGTTAGAATCTGGCATGGGACCCGGTAAGTTGTTGCAGCCTGAGCCATGCTAGCTAGCTCACCCCACAGTATTTCATTCATTGCAAAAGTGGGTGGCCTTAAGGAGAAGCTCATGCTCAAGTCTAATGCTGTTATTAATTTGGATGTTAATTTCACTGACACTGGCTCTTTTACTCTCTCTAGTAGCTTTCTGGTGGAAGGAGTGAGGCAGCAATAAGGGGAGCAGGTGCAGGAAGATGCATACAGTTCACGTTTATGCTATAGTAATAAGGTGCTGCACATATGCAAATGAGCTCTTATGAACTAAAATGAGGCAATAGGAGTGGACAAAAAGTAAATATATAAAAACACAGAGGGATTCATGAATAACGGTTCTTTTATAATGTAGTCTGTTTCAAATTAAGCTGGTAGCCTCTGCAGTGGTGAGTAAAAGCCATTATTTTAGCCATTATTTTTAAATTTTCTTACTTTATGTCTGTCTCCATTATGAAGAAATAACATTGTTTGTTAGCTTGATGCTAATGGCAGTACTCAGCAGGTTGCCTCTGCTGTTTCACACCATCATTTTCCCCTTTTACTCTGTGTGGTAACATTCCTAGAGGAAATATTAAAAAGGCTGGGGTGTTGTTGCCCTACAGTTTTCTATGGCAGTAGCTAACTCTGTGTTTCTATTGCTCAGAGTGACGGCTGTGATGGGAGTAATCGTGAACAACAAAAGGAAAATCAAACATGCTCGACTTTCTGTTAGACAGAAAGTACGTTGTGCTCTTTATTTTATTTGTTTTTCAAAATAAAACTTGGTTAAATGATTTCAGTGTGTGTATAAGTACTTTTTGAACATTTTGAGTACATTTCAATAATACCGCGATAATAATGATAACCATGATAATTTTGGTCACAATAACCGTGATATGAAATTTTCATACAGTTACATCTCTAATCTGCTTCCAGGTGTATAGTAACAGCAACTGTGGCTTTGCATTCATTATAAAACAGGGCTACACATGAGTACCCATTGCGAGTATGCAACAAAAGATTAACTTTACAAATTTAGCTAACTAATGATCTGTCTTATTGAGTTTTGGAGTGCTTGACTGGCAATAGTCAGTCTTGCGCTTTTTGTAATAATCCTTGATTTTCCCCCAACTCTTAAAAATTGTCTGGGCTAAGCCCCGGATGTGCTCAAATGCTGGCAACATCCCTGTCTCATGCTGTTAAATGGTGGCCTGTGATGGACAGAATACTTGCTACAATTGAACCAAATCATTCTCTTGATTGATGGCCAATGATGGAAAAGTGCCACTGTAAAAGGCCATCACTTAGAACTGCAGACCTCTTTCATCTCCATCCAACCTCCATGCCATTTGTTCCTGATAATGTAAGTCTGCTATGTTTATCATGTTTTTCCATACCTTTTAGTCTGTTGTAATATTTTGAGTTTATAAATTGCAATTTATTTCAGCTGAGGTATTAGATCAGTATTTAGTTTGTATTACTCATTTTTGGGTCATTTCTACACTTCACTTGGATAAAGAGTTTTTGTCTTGATTGATGGCCAGCTGAAATGAAAATCTTTAAAGGAGAATGGAGGAGTTTGAGAAACAAAGCAGGAAAAGACCAGAAATACATGAACAAATGTGTATATTGCTCATTGAGCAGAGCACAGAGAAACCCCAAATTCATGAGGATCCACAACTTGAGCCACTAGAGGGAACACCTTCCCTTGATCATCACCTTTCTAACACTCTTGAAGTTAACAATAGCCCTGCAGTGCTTCAGCTTCGTCTTCTAATAGATGCACACAATAGCCCCTTTTCCACCGCAGGAACTTTTATCATTTACACAGGCTTTTGAAAAACCTTGGCGCGTTTCCACCAAGAAATCTTTCCCTCAACCCCAAACTTTCCAAGAAAAAAGTACCTAGTATGGGAGGTAGGTTTTCAGATTACCCGGAATTCTTGAGGGGCGGGGCTGTTTGCTGAAAAACTCTGATTGGTGGAACACACACTTGCAGTATTCCACACTTCCTGGCACGGGCAGCTGCTGCAAACTTTATTTCATATCTACAAGCTTCACTTCGTTTGTGTTTTGATTAAGGATGGGTACTGAAACCTGGTACTAAATTAGCCCCGGGGCTAAATTATTATGGAGGAAGTATTGATAAGTGCTAACAGTATCGATTCTTTTGTGCCAGCGCTGAACTCCAAAATGACTCAAGTTGACGGCAGCTACACTTGTTACTGTAAGTGACATTAAACCATAGCAAGTAAGAAGTCAATACTTGTGTTCAGCAAGAATGAACATGTAAACATGTAGACAGCAATATTCAGTATGCTCCACCCACAGTCTCTCATCCACCGACACTAACGTTATGTCTTACACAAGGACAGCATGCTAGTTCGGCTGATAGCGAATTGTTACTAATAAGCTGCAATAACAGCTGTCTGTATGTAGACTAACTTACTTTGACTCTTATCTTGAAATACTTTTAAACTTAGCTGCTGGCTGAGACAAACAGCCCCAACTCTCTCTACACCAGCATGTAACCAGCCAAGCTGGCGGAGCCAAATACAGGGCACATGCTGAATCATCTACATCATCAGCCTGATTTGAATAAATTTTCCGGAACAGTTGAGTTGTTCCTGGAAAGTTCCTGGAAATGTTGGAGGAAAAGGCGCTATTGCTAACTCTGTTCTTCAGTCTTCTGCTTTTATTAAAAGACACTGAGTTATGAACTTATGAAACTTAATGATGAACTGAGAGGGGCTGAGGGTGGTCACGCCCCCCCTTGAAGGTTGGATCAAGGAGGCCATAGAGATCAGGAGGCAGACCAGGAACACCATCAACCGGGATGAGGGGGCTTTCATGCTGTCACACACCTGGGAATCTTTCCTCCAAAGAACTTCTGGTGGCGGGGGGCGTGATTGCCAGGCTGGTTACGCCTCTGGGATACTACCAGCTGATAAAGACATGTCATGATGCACGTCAGATGACGCTTCTGAAGAAGACTGCAGTGACAGTCGAAACATGTCAAGGTAAACTACATCTCCTTAAAAACTCATTGTCTGGAAAAAAAGAAACTTTCTACACTGAATCTGATTCTAATTAGTCTGTCTTTATGTAATTAAAACTAAGCATGCAGAAGTTCAACATGAAAGAACAGGGCCTCATCCATATCTTGTGGGAAAATCCACACCTCACCTGAAACCTGGCCACACATCAGAATAGAATAGAATAGAATAGAATAGAATAGAATAGAATAATCTTTATTTTCATTGCACAACAATGAAATTCTGTTGGAGCAGTTGCCCAGGCTTATAAATATAAAGATAAAATAAGTAAAACAAGAGACATATATACAATAGGGCACAGTTATCAAGAATATACATATTCTAGACTACTCTAGGGGTAGAGTTCAGGAGTGTCACAGCTCTATGGTAGAAGCTGTTTTAAGTCTTGTTGTGCGGGCGCTCAGTGCTCTGTAGTGCCTTCCTGAGGGCAGGGGGATGAAGAAGCAGTGTTCAGGGTGTGTGCTGTCTCTGATGATGCCCTTAACCCTCCGGATGCAGTGGGTCTGGTAGATGTCCTTTAGTCTGGGGGAGCTGGGTGCCGATGATCCTCTCTGCAGACTTAATGATGCGCTGGAGAGCTTTCCTGTTCTCAGTGGTGCAACCAGAGTATCATACTATGATGCAGTAAGTGAGCACTGACTCAATGGCTGACCTGTAGAAGCTCACCAGCAGCTGTTTTGAGAGGCGTGCTCTCTTCAAGCACCTCAAGGAGTGCAGCCTCCAAAGTCCTTTCCTGGCTGTCGCTGTGGTGTTGACAGACCAGGTCAGGTCGTGGCTGATGTTGACACTGAGGTACTTGATGCTCTGCACAACCTCCACTATCTCACCATTGATGGTGATGGGGTGATGGACGAAGGGCTTCTGTCTCCTCCTGAAGTCCAGGATCATCTCCTTCGTCTTTGCTGCATTAAGGATCAGGCTGTTTTCTCGGCTCCAGCTCACCAGGTTCTTTACCTCTGTTCTGTAGGCGGCCTTGTCATTTGCCGTGATCCTGCCTACCACAATGGTGTCGTCTGCAAACTTTAATATGGTGTTGGCCTCATGGGTAGGTTTGCAGTCCAGAGTGTAGAGGGAAAAGAGGAGGGGGCTCAACACACAGCCCTGTGGTGCACCGATGTTCAGGGTGATGCTTACTTACCACACCAAATGAGCATATCAATTCAGCAGAGGAGAACTTCACTGCTAACAAGCTCGATAAACTTCCTTTCAGTACAGCCAAGATACCTGTGGCTACTTCTCTTCAGTCTGCACCATCACATACAGCTCCTCCCACCATTTAAGGCTCCAACACACAACTTACTTTGCCCTGTAACCTTTCCCAAGCATACCACTCATGTTCACTCTCATCAGCAATTACCAGAACAGTATCAGGTAATATGCTCACCAATTCATGCTCAAGGCCTCTTCTGTCATCCAACCAACAAAGTCCTCAATCTTTCACTGCTCCCTGTGCAGGTGATGTCATGCCTACCACAAGCCATCCCATTAAGTTTGTCTACCCAGGAGCCCCAGGAAACTAGTGTATCATTTCTATCTGTTCTCATCATTCATAGTTTATTCCTCATGCTGGTGCTCAAGCATGGCCACCCCCATCACAAAAGGTAGCTCAGCTACCGTTACCACCACTTTCATAATTGGCTCATCTCACCACCACAGCTTCAGCTGACAGAGTTCCATATGAGTCATCATTATATGGGGCTCCTGAGCCTACCATGCAATTTTTGTAAGGATAGTATGAGAGATTTTGCCAACCTGAAGCTGGCATTGGACAATCCTCTGAACACCTTTTGTCCAGCTGAGTGAGAAAAATAAATATTATGTTCTCCTTGAGCATCTAAAATTGCCCGAAGCTCAGATCATTGTTCAGTCTTGTTGTCGTAAATTAAAACCTTATGTTGCTACTGTGCAACATAGGGTTTTGATTTACTGTGCAGGCCCTCCACTTGCCATGCAGTCAACCCCACCAGTTGACTTGGAGTGAAATAGTATTATTACTTACAGCACCTGACATCAACATTAGTGGCTCACTCGGGTTTCAGAGCTTTTCACTGCATGTTCACCTGTCAGTAAATGTGCTCATATTGCTAGAGGGCCCTACCAGTCATGCGCTGAATTGTTGCTCTAATGTTGACCGTTTAACAAGCAAGTTGCCGGAATACTTGAGGGAGAATTTCAAGCGAGTTCTTAGACTTAAAAGGTAAACTCACTTACACTGAACCCATACAATCTCAGGGACCTGGCTGGATGGCTACAATCCAGAGCTCAGCAGCAGAGACTTTCACACGGACTTGTTTAACAGTATCAGCAGGAGCAGCCAACAAATGTGTCACTCAGAAGCGTCAAAAGTAAGAGTCAGGCAGTTGTCTATCTTAGCTCTTATCCAGATGTTCATCTTAAACAGTTCCATCAGTCCTCTTGAGAAAACAAATCCTTCTGTTACCAGAATGTCTGAGATCCACTGCCTGTTCTGTTGAAGCCATCACCATTATCTCATTGAATGTCCTCAACTGAGATCCTAAACCAAACGAGAACTACAATCATGCATAACTTAGGACACCAGATCCTGGAGGAGTACCTGTCAGTCCACTGTTGATTGTACACTCAAGAAACCCTGTTGTAACTGTGGTCAGCTCCATCTTTAGTTTTTGTATCCTGTGGCTAAGAAAGAACCCAGAACAGAGAAGTGTACTCCTTTTACTCTAACCCTTCTAACCGTGTACTGCTTTAAGTTGTCCCAGGAATGATAATTGCCCATCTCAGCACCCACAGTCAAATACCCTGTTTGAGAGGTCCCAATGCTATGGACCTTCCAAGGTCAGGATGGTTTACTTAAGTTATTAGCCCCAAGAGGCTGTGGTTTGCCGGTGATTTCACCACGCCCCTTAGCCGTGGTAAAATCAAGGCAAACCATAGCCTCATGGGGCTAATTGCTTTTATAAAACAGTTACTACATATACCTGGCTAGGTTTCATAAAATAAACACACATTAATAAGAGCTGCAATAATCTATTAATGAGAAATAATCATTCTTTCACTCTTCCGCCAACAAATAGTTCCTCAACAAGCAACGACGGATGCAAAAACACACAGGAGCTACAGAAACACAGTGGAAAGCATGCTTAAAGCTTATTAACATTTATCTGGGTTGACTATTTGGCTACATTTATCTGGATATCTCCATGAATTGTGCAATTGCTGCAGTAGCGTTCAATTATGTCAGCACTCCTCTTTGCTAGTATGGGGGTGTCTGACTCTGGACAGGTGCGTTTTAATTGCGCAGTGCCAGAAGCAAGGATGTTGCTCCAGGATTTTCTCATCATAGTTTGGGCGCCAGTATGACTGCAGGAAGGATTCACATTTATGCCCCATTACTGACATGATTTCTCTCGCCTCCAAGCCAGCGTCAGAGAGTTTTTGTACAGTGGTGCCTCACAGGCAGTGTTTGGTGTAGATGGCTACTTTACAGATCCGTGGCAACATGGAGCCAAGAAAGTTCACCCCCGTGGGCTCTCTAGTATACCTAACCGTTAGGAGAGAGAATAATAAGTCCCCTAAGAGATAAAAGGCTGGTGGATTGGGTTGCAGCAGTGACAGATATTTCTCCAGTGAAGTGACAGGACACAGTGGGTTCCCTGACTGCTCAAACATAAATCCCAGCAGACTCTCTGTGTTTTGTTCGCCGGCATCCTGGTGATTTTTGGTGCATTCATTAAATGACAGTGTTGCATATTTCTGACCGTTTTCGTCCTGTCGGATGATAAATGAGTCAGGCTTCATTTGGCGGTTGCCCTCCTTAGCTCTGTGTCCCACATGCAGCTGCACATCAAACCAAACTTTGTTGACAAGACCCTCAGGTGATTTTCTGAAAGTTGGCCTGTGTTAATGCTTGGTGGTGGGATGTTTTGTCGCGACCTTCTCTGTGAAGTTTCTTCACTACTCCAGTGAAGACGTTGTTGCTGGTGGTGAACTCGGTATCATTCATCAGAAACCAGGAATGACTGATGGTTGGATTATTAATGTGACGGTTAAGCCACACACGAAGGCCAACATAACTGCTGAAACCGTAAGCTTCACCTTTCCCGTTTTTCACGGTGGCATAAAACTGGCGGGGAATCTGGTTTAGCTCAATCTTTGTGACCGTTTTAAAATCAATAGCCACCTCCTTCTCGGCACGTCAGGTCCGAAAACAGCTAACTGACCACAGAGTCTGTTTAACCAGCTTCTTGCCTTTTCCAGCTCTTCAATCTCTCTTTCATTAAGAAACTGTACAACGGTACTGTACAACTCCTCCCTCTGAGTGGCCCTGAGACTTTTTCACACACTGCAATAATATAATGTAACTTGTGCAATAACACCTTTTCACCCTGACTGTATATATTCTGTTTGTGTGAATAATCTTGTTCAGCTTACAATATATATATATATTCCTCTTTAACTATATATTTGTAAATACTATTGTTTAAATTTCTTATATTTTCACATATCTTTCCTCTCTTGCAAGGAGTACCTGTAACATAAATCATTTCCCCTCGGGGATCAATAAAGTATTTCTGATTTTGATTCTGATTCTGATTAATTTCAGCATGTCTCCTTTCTTTTTTCTCTTCCTTCTCGATCCTGTCCATCTCCTCCAGCCACTCATCCATGCTAAATCCACCTAGTATATCCCCTTAAACATTGGACGTTGTATGGATGTCCATATCATGTCCATATTGCGTCCGTCCGTCCAAGACCAATTATGGACCTATTCTCGACGTCCAAAATAGGTTAGGTATTTGGACGTCTTATTATGACCCAATTTTGACGTCTATATGAAGTTGAACATTTGGACGTCTTATTATGACCCAATTTCGACGTCTATATGCAGTTGAACATTTGGATGTCTAATTATGACTAATTTTTCCGTAATAATAATAATAATAATGATAATAATATAATGACGACGACGACGATAATAATAATAACTATTATTATTATAATTATTATTATTATAAGTTGTTGTTGTTGTTGTGACTTGTAGCCGTATGATTATTTTAGTGATCAATGCTTAGGCCTAAAGGGCATTGAGGAAAAAATAAAACAACTAACACAGGAATATGCGAACAATCCAAGTGATCAGGTATGGACCCAATTACAGTGTGCAAAATCACAATTGGACAATATTCTATCAAAGAAAACTGAATTTATTATACAGCAACTAAGATATAATAACTTTGAACACAGTAACAAATCAGGAAAATTTTTGGCAAACCAGCTCCAACGTAATAAAGAAAAATCTCTGATAACAACAATCCAGGGGCCGTCCGGAAATTACACACAATCCCCTCAGGAGATCAATCAGATTTTCTATTCTTTCTACCATAACCTATATTCAACAGTAAACAATCCAAACCCAGAAGATATTCAGGCTTTTCTCGACAACCTAAATTTACCTCAATTATCCACGGAACACAGACATATTTTAGATGCCCCCCTGACTATTAATGACCTGCAGAGCGCATTAGACAAAATGCCAACAGGTAAGGCCCCAGGTCCAGATGGCTTTCCTGCTGAATTTATAAAACATTTCTGGACTATATTAGCACCACTTTCATCAGGACAGTGACAGAGATCAAAAACAACGGAGGTATAAGACCTCACATGAATACAGCAGCAATCAAATTATTACTAAAGCCAGACAAAGACCCCACACTTCCTTCTAGCTACCGTCCTCTATCACTAATCAACAGTGATATCAAAATTATCTCAAAGGCACTTGCTTCTAGACTGGAGAATATAATTGCAACAATAATTCATAATGATCAAACAGGCTTCATTAATGGCAGACACTCAAGTAATAACGTCAGAAGAGTTCTTAATTTGATAAGTAAAGCACAACGGGCTAATACCAAAACAACTGTTCTGTCACTTGATGCAGAAAAAGCCTTCGACAAGGTCAACTGGTCCTTCCTATTTGCCACCCTGAGTGGATTTGGCTTTGGAGAGTCATTTATCAAGTGGGTATCAGCCTTATATAATTCCCCTAAGGCCACAGTCACCACCAATGGGATCACATCTAAAAGCTTCACTTTGCAGAGAGGTACCAGACAAGGGTGCCCACTCTCACCTCTACTGTTTGCAATATTCATCGAACCATTGGCTATGGCAATCCGTCAGAACAGCAAGATCAGAGGTATCCATTCCGCCAATTCAGAGCATAAAATTAATCTATATGCCGACGACATTTTACTTTACCTACAAGAACCGAAATCATCTTTACATGAAGTATTTAATCTCATAACAAATTTTTCTAAACTTTCGGACTACTCCATCAACTGGTCCAAATCGACAATACTGCCAATAACGGAGAACTCTTGGAATCCTGCAGACCAAAAATTTTCTCTCCCTGTGGGCAACATAAGATATCTTGGCATAAATATTTCATTCAAACTATCAGACTTGGTCCACCTGAACTTTAGCCCGCTTCTAGATAAGATCTGTGGTGACCTGAAGCGCTGGAATAATCTTCCCATCTCCCTCCTGGGTCGAATAGCCACAGTTAAAATGAAAATTCTACCCCAAATTAACTATTTTTTTTCCATGATTCCATTCACTCTCACATCGAAATGGTTCCTGTCATTAGATTCTGCAATTATAAAATTTTACTCAAAGAACAAAACAGCAAAAATTAGCCTAAGTACCCTTCAGAAAAACAAACTGGAAGGGGGTTTGGACGCTCCTAACTTTAAACATTACTATTTGGCTAACCAGCTACAATACCTACTGAAATGGTTATACCCTAATGAAGACTACAACTCCTGGCTCAAACTAGAACAGGCGGACTGTAACAATATAAAACTTTCTGACCTCCCGTTTATCACCACTACACTCAAACTTTTGAAATAAGAAATGGAAATTTTCTACAATATTTACAACTGATAAAAACAATCAAGAAGAGAATTCCAGCGCCTCAGGACACTTTGCAGCCACCAGAATTTGCCAAACATATTACAAAGCTTTCTCCGAGTAATAAGAAGAACCTTTCCAAGATTTATAAATTACTGTCAAAGACCAGCTCTATACATTTACCAATTTTAAAATGGGAAAAGGAGCTGGGTGCTTCACCCGACCCTGACTTCTGGACTCAGATATGCAAAAATACATTTAAGATGACAAGACACACTAATATACAGCTTATCCAATTTAAAGTACTTCACAGAACACACATCACCCAACAAAAGATGAATAGAATGGGCTTTAGTCAATCTGACACATGCACTCAGTGTACTCAGAACACTGCAGACACCTACTTTCATGCACTCTGGTTATGTTCACCCGTCCAGCACCTCTGGTCAACAGTCACTCAAAAACTCTCCTCCATTTTGGACTGCAGGATCCCATTATCTCCCAACCTGTGCTTAATTGGTGACCTGATGACAATTGACCTCCCAAACAGCCACTGCAACTCTCTTCTTGTAGCTCTCGCCATCGCCAAGAAAACAATCCTAGTCAACTGGAAAGATAAACAGACCCTCAACATCAACCATTGGCTGAATCTCCTTGCAGAACATATTTCGCTGGAGAAAATTTCTGCCGGCCACAGAAATCAATTAACATACTTTACAGAAAAATGGTCATCATTTATTCTCTCACTAAACATGTCTGTATAGTGCCACTCAGCCTGTTAGCATATGCCACCTGTACATATAAATATTACAAGTCTGTAAAGACTGTTGTGTCATATGTAACATGTTTCTGTTTCTGTTAATGATGTAACCCCTATTCCCTCTATCTCTCACACCACAATATACCACAGCGGTTCATCAGATTTCAAGGTCTTAAGCATCTGTTAGGCGCACCTTCTCCCCCTTGAATCCGGGCCTGCTCCCTGGCTCTTTGTGGGGTCGCGGGGTCGGGCGGTTTCCCCTGGGGGCGGTGCGTCTGGACTGCTCGTCCTGTGTGCCCGGAGGCGGCGGGGTCTCCCCGTGCTCCCTGGGCCGGGGGCGGCGTGGCCGGTCCCCCTTGGGGGGCTGTTTCCGCCCTGGGTGGTGTGGGGTGGGTGGGCTCCTCCCCCGGGCTGGGGGGCCTGGCGCGGGGGCTGGGTGCTGCCTGCGGGGGGTGCTCTGGTGCTGTGCAGTGTGGGCCTGCCCGTTGGCGTGCGGCCGGTGGTGGGGGGGCGGGTCGGATGGGCTGGTGGCCCGGCTCTGGGTCTGTGGTGGTCTGGGGGGATACTGGCGGGGTTGCGGGTTGGCCTGTGCTCCTGCGCTTCGGGGTTCGGGGGGGCTGGGTGGGGCTCGTCTTCCGTGCTCCCTGGTGACGTGTCTCATCCTTCTGCTGGGGGTCGATTCGGTGTGACCCAGGTCGGGACCATTGCAGGGGCCTGGCGCTGCAGTTGCTTGGGGGGCGGGGCTGGGTGGGGGCCTGTTGGGTTTCCTTGGGGCCCGCCTGGCCCACTGTCCATGGGCACTGGGGGCCCCGGTAGCCCTCCATGCTGCCCCCCGGCCCATCCTTTTCTGTCCTCTAATTTTAAAGCACCACATACACCTACATTTTGGGGGACAAATGGGAACAGGTTCCAGGTGCCTTATGGCTGCACGGGCTGCAGGACAGCAGTGTGCTGTAGCCATCAGCCTTGGCCACACCTGTCTCCTATGTCCCTCAATTTTAATGCAGCACATCACACTTATGGGCACTCACATGCACATTCATGGTGTAGGATTAATGATTCTCCATCAGGGATCGGAGAATCATAGTAAGAGGGGGGGTGGTGGGTTAACATACACTTTTGATACGCTTGGCGTGGCTTGTGGGGCCCGGCCCTCCTGGGTTGGGGGCTGGGTCCAGGGAGCCCATTTACATCATGGTAGTGTCGCTGGGTTCCCGGTGTCTGGGGGGTCCCCTGGCCCTAGGGCGGGTGGGCCGGGTGGCGCCTGGGGGCTCTGTGGGTTCCTACCGGGGTTCTGCCTCCTGACCGGCTGTGGTTTTTGGGCCCTCTGCCGGGGAGGTCCCGATGGGGGATTCACTGCTCGTGGTGGGTCGCTCCCTCCTGTTTGTGGGTGGTGGCTCATCCTGGGGGGTTCGGGCGGGTGGCCCCTCCTGGTCTCCGGGTTTCCCGATGCGCGGGGGACATATGCCTTGCGGCATCACCGCCTCTTTGCCCCCCTCACTCACCCGGGCCTCGAGGAAGAAGAAGAAGAAGACAGGTATTGTGGAGGGGAAGCAAAACGCCGCTGGCTGTGTATCGTCGACGTCTGAAACAGGAAGTGTTTAAATTGCAGGTAAGTTGTCAGCCATCAAGCGTTAGAGACGTTAGAGACGTTAGAGACTCTGCCTTAGGACATCTAGCCTTTATTATACATATCTATGGCCAAATGCATAACAATGTAATGCGATGGAGTACCGAGTTAAGTATTGTAAAGTTCAAGTGTTTCTAAATCTGTCTTATCCTTCTATCAGGTGGTGTGAGGACCTGTGAAAGTGGGAGTGAGGTGTCCTGCCATTGGAGCCAAGCCACCTAAACAAGGTATAGATTATGATGCCATGCTCCTTCGCACACACCCAGTCAAAGACTTTGTGAGATTAAACTGACTTATTCTGCACCTGTATCCAGGGCTGGACTGGGACAAAAAATCGGCCTGGGCATTTTGAGCCTAGACCGGCCCACCAGGTATTGTGACACCGCTTGTACACTGTCTTGTTGGTGTATATGTACTTGTCTAATAAATTTAAACCTACACCATCCTCCCTGTCCCATTATTCTATACAGTACTTACTTAGAGGAACCCAAAAGGCTGCTTGGTCTAGTGAACCTCCTGAACAATGTACAACGTATGATGGGATCCTGAAAATTGGGCAGTGGGGAATAGAGGTGAGACATGATCATTGATGAATATTAAAATGAATAAATGACAGATTTAGTAATATTTTCATAGACTATGTACTCACCACATCAATAAACAGCACAGCAACACATAATACTTCCTCAAACATGGCAACCTTTAAAAAGTGAAGGGATATTTTAAATTGAACGGAAACATGCCCACAATAAAAAAAAAAATTAAAAAAAATACAGGTAATTATTGTCCACAAAAGTTTGCTGTTACATGTCAGTAAAAAAACACAATAAGAGGATATTAATGTATAAAGACAAATACATTTAAGTAGTTACTTTTAACTCCAAGCCACTTTTATGTTAATGAGCAGAATCACATCTCCTGGCAAATCATAATTTGATTCAATCTAAATTTTTTCTGCAAGTGTAGAGGGTTTATGATGAATACTAGCCTCATCATTTGGTTTTACATGAACATTTTTGCTCTGTTGAGCTTTAGCTGTTTCAGAGTAAAGAATAACTGCATAGTGCACTTATATCAATTAACAGATATTGAAATATTTTAATAAATAAAGACTATACTTAACTAACTAAATGAATAAAATGAAATTACTGAAGCACTAAGATCACTATCACTAGTATAACATCATAGAAACAGCCCCTCAGCAGAGAAACCCCGTCATGCTGCTCAACATCCATCTAAATTGTTAAAGGGCCTGCTCATAACTATGCTGTGTTAAGAGTTAGCAAGCACAACGAAAATAAACTATCAACAGGACTTGATTCATATTTGACCCAGGTAGACTGCAGTTCATCACTTCTTATCTGAAGTTCAAATTCCCCTCCAGTTGCACCGCCTGCCTCCCCTCCGCCTCATCCACCGGCTGACGGCCACCTCCGCCATCATTACCTGCTGCAGCTGCTTTGGATGCCAGTGCGGGTGCTGTCACTGATGCTGCCGCTGAGGAAGCTCCGTCATAGCCAGCAAACATCTGTGTTATTTTAACAAATTTGGCAGCATCTTCCTAAAGGGCTTGTCTTTTTTTTCTCTCTTATTTTTTCCGCATCTCCTTTGAGTTTCTTCTCAATTTTGTCAATCTCCTCTCTCTCTGATTAATGGGCCGATCTACCAGTTTGATGTTGGGTCTGGGATACAGAATAGTAGTAGTAGTAGCAGTAGCAGTAGCAGTAGCAGCAGCAGCAGCAGCAGCAGCAGTGTGTCTGAGGCCCCACACACTTCAACAAGTGTCCCTGAGACATCATGTGATTTGGATTTTGACAGTGATATGGACTATTTTTCTGCTGACTCTGAAAATGAATCAAATAATGAAGCTGAAGCGATCAGCAGCTTTGAAGATGACCTGAGAAAGTGGGCTACAGAGCACAAAGTGACACACAGAGCACTTAACGGGTTATTGTCCACATTGAGAAAGCAAGGGCACCTATTGCCTATGGATTGTCGGACACTCCTCGCTACACCACAACAAAACGCATCAGAGCCTAAATGCGGGGGGCACTACAAGTATTATGGCTTAGAAAAGGGAATCTGTCGTTACTTAGGTCTGATGGACAGTAAAGATGTGCACCTCACCATAAACATTGATGGCATCCCACTTTTCAAAAGTAGTGGAGTTCAATTCTGGCCAATACTGGTTAAGTCTGGCCATTTTGATCCCTTCATTGCAGCCATATTTAGTGGAAAAAGTAAGCCAAGTCCACTTGAGGACTATCTGAAAGACTTTTTGACAGAGTACAAGCATCTCAGAGCCAATGGTGTAGTTTACAAAGGCCAGACCTACACTGTCAATATTGATGCTTTCATCTGTGATGCACCAGCAAGGGCATACCTCAAATGTGTTAAGGGTCATACTTCCTATGAGAGTTGTGAAAGATGTATAATCAGAGGTACTCGTGTGGAGGGAAGAATGGTATTCAGTGACCATGAATGCACTTCACGAACAAATGACAGTTTTTCTAGAACGGAGTACAAGAACCACCAAACTGATGTCAGCCCCCTCGTTGCTGCAGAAATTCCTTGCGTCAGTTCATTTGTGCTCGATTACATGCACATGGTCTGCTTGGGAGTAGTTAGACGCCTTTTAATCTACATGACCCGAGGCCCAAAAATCTGCCGTCTATCTGTGAGGCAAAAAGAGGCAATTTCACAAAAACTCATTGCACTAAGGGGGAGGATGCCTAGTGAGTTTGCTCGGCAACCACGTGGTCTCCACGAATTGGATAGGTGGAAAGCCACCGAACTCAGGCAGTTTCTTTTATACACAGGACCTGTGATATTGAAAACTGTGCTGTCCCCTGAAAGGTACAAGCATTTCTTGTCCATACCAGTAGCCATGTCGATACTGCTGGAGTCAGATGCAAGGGATCGAAATGCCTATCTCCAGTATGCGCAAGAACTCCTCAAACACTTTGTCACCTGCTGTGCTGTCCTGTATGGCAAGACCTTTCCAGTATACAATGTACACGGACTGATTCATCTCCATGAAGATGCCAGCCACTTCAACTGCTCATTAAATGACATTTCCTGTTTTCCATTTGAAAACTACCTGCAACAAGGTTCAGTTCTCATATTTTTTTAAATCTATATCCCATCCATCTGTTTTATTCTCTGATAATCCTCCACCTGCACGTCCTTTGTCACTGCAACCAGCTCTGCCCTCTCTCCTCTTGTCCAAACATCATTTTCCAAATGCTACCCTCATCCCTCCACACATAAACTAACCATCTCAACCTCAGCTCTGTTGCTTTATCCACTAACTTAACTTGGTGCCATTTACTTATTGGTAATCTTTCCTTTCCCAGTGAAAATTGGTGCAGACTAATTTCTCTCTGTGTTGTCTTTTCTAACATGTTTCTTGTTGATTTGTCGGAATCGGGTTCATGTCATTTTATATCCCCTTGTATCTGTAATTCAGTTCATATGAGATGTCTGCTACAATGGTCCTAGTTGTGAAATTTGAATTTCATCAAATGTAAAAAAAAACAAACGGTCTACTAAATGCTTAGGCTAATTAAAGTTGTGTAACTTTGCATATGCTGTCCTCTTCAGATCATGTATGCAAGGGCGGTTTGGAAGGAGGGAGAAGTAGAGGAGGAGGGTGTCGTCCCAGTCAACTGGATCGACAAGACAGAGAGAACCGTTAGATGGCCCCGCATGAGCACTACAAAAACTTGAAGAAAAAATTACCCCCAAAGATGACATTCACTTTAATAAAAGTAAAAATGACATCAGGTAAGTTACTGTTTTGATTAATAGAAAATGATCTGTATGTCCAAGTCAAAATATACTTCAAGGTTTGAGCGTTGAAATGCTTTTTTCAAATTTTTTTTTAAGTTTAATCTTCTTACTTCTAGCTCTCCGTAGAGACTGTGAAAATTATAACCTGACCAGTCAGGCAGAGCAGGATGACGACGATGAGGAGGAGGAAGTGAAGAGGTCGAGGAAGCGCACGAAAAAAGTGATTCCAGAGGATTTCGTATCGGATGGTTTGTTTTCTCCTTCTCTAGTAATTAAATACACTAATATAAAATCTGTTTACAGAAATCTGGCCTCAAAGTTCACTCATCAATGTTTTTAACATCTTTTTTTCTTTTTTGGCAGTTACAGATTCAGATGAGGAGGGGCAGAATTCAATTGGTAATGCTTTTTCTACGATGTATTTAAAATTCCAGTTTCAAACTCCTCAATTTGATAATGTTGGATATGAGCATGCTGATTTTTTTTTTTTTTCTACTGGCCTCTTGGTGTTGAGCTGCCCAACTACCCTGCTCCACCGACAAAACTGCAGCCCATTCAGGGCACACCCATACTAGATGATGCATGTGAGTACTGATGACAACTTATGAAGCATGGTAATGTGTTGTATCGACAAAACAATAGTATGGGATGTTTTTTTTCAGTCTCTGGAGATGAAGACATAGAGAATGAAGGGGTAGCGGAGTGTGCAACTGCGGACTGCTCGGGCAGGGAAATGTCCACTCCTTGTAATTATTTACTTCCCCTTTGCAATATTCACTACACATTATTTACCCAGAAGACAGTAGTTATAGGCTCAATCATATGTTTCAGCCTTGCCTCGCCTGGAGTGTGCCAGTGGATCAGGGGGAAGGGAAAAGTCGAGACCAGGTATATTCATCAGAAGTAATGTTCACCTTTGTTTACTTTTGGCTAATTTTCCACCTCTGAACATTCATTCTTTTTTCACCCAGTGACATCCAGTAAGTGTTCATCACATTAATTGTCTATTTTATCAGGCCTTGTGAAATTTAAGAACATTCTTTGTGTTTCTTAGGATCTCAGCATGAAGCCAGAGGACATGCCACTGACAGCCGTCGCTCTAGGTAAGGAAAAAAGATGTGTTACAAAATTGCAGAGTGATTAACGTGAATTGAACTACATCAGTAGTGGATCCAGCAATTAATGCAACAGTTGTCTGCCAGATCCCATCACAGACACGCCTCCAAACATCGGTACGCATCTAGCAGCAGGGACAACGTGAGACATTACCGCCGATCGGGCAGCGAAAGTGAGTGCCGCACATCTAACCGCAACAGAGATGTCTTCAGGGCCCTTGCCAGGCCCAGATCTCTTGCCAGGCCCCACCAACTCTCACAGGCTTCAGTACACTGAAGAAAGCTGTGTTGCTTCTAGTTAAGTTGCCGCAAAAAGACTAAAATGCTCTATTGGATGTCTGTGACTAGGCCTGTGCAGATCAATGACCCGATTTTTTTATTTTTTTTATTTTATTGTTTTGCCCTTATAAAACACGCACTACTGTGCAGCTGGTCGCGGCTCAGATGGAAGTTAGATCATTTTTACCTGTTTTTATACTGTGCTAACTCACGGTTTTAGACCCCAGGGAGCAGCTGGAAAGGCCAGCAGCTAATGGGAGTCTTATAATAAAGATAAACGAGAGAGCTCATCCATGTCGCTGCAAGTGAACCAACTAGAGAACACAGCACTATCCTGATGCACATCAATCAAGAATTGATTTTGAATTTAATCAAACCCTGAGACACCCAAAGATTCACATCCAGCCACCCATTCTAAAAAACAAATATCTCATTTATTTCAGTGTACCAGAAGAAGGTTCTTGGGCTTCCGCTTGACATCAGGAATCCCTGCAAGATAGCACAGCCTGCCTCCTCGGCTGCCCACATAGAGAAAATGGAGACAATGGAGGAATTTGAGACAGAGGAACAACGCCTGAGTGACAAGGAAGCCTTTGATACCCTGGTAGGATTGACAAGTCTGGAATACAGAAGCAGTGCACTCGCACATTATTATGTTCCTCTGGGGACTAAAAGTCAACTTTATCATGCACTTATTTCAACAGGTGAGGAACATAGCAAAAATTGGCGGGAGGAACACCAGGGACTGTGTCCATAAAGTGCTTGACAGGTATGTTGCTACATAAAGTGTTAATTTTGTGGTATATAGGCTACTAGCCGTCCTCAATCTGTATAGTACAAGGGGTTTAATGACATGTGCTATTCCTGTGTTATCCCTGCATATATTGTTCAAAATGATTTATTAGGGCTGTCACAATTAACTCATGCGATTAATCTGGAAACAATAACGCGTTAAAAAAATTAACGCACGATTAATTGCGTCATGTGACTCAGGTAGCATCTGTCCATGTATACAGTCTGTGGTCTGTCGCCACTGAAGTTGTCACTCGTCCGCTTAAATTTGAGGATTAAATAGTGCGTTCTGTTTTGAATCGGTGCAGGTCGGGGTTTGTCTTGTATTTCCATCTTGAATGCAGCTTCATCCCACCTGCTGCCCAGTGAAGAGCCGTCCGCCTCTGCCCGTGATTGATCACACAGCGTGGAAAACACTGTTAAACTCTTGGTTTGACAGTGACAATCAAACTAGTTGTAACGGACGGTGGCCTGTCAGATGTACGGTGTAGCTTCAGGGGGACAATATTCTCCATTCACAACAAAGTGACCATAGACTGTATGGATGTGACTTGTTTGAGAAAGTTGATGTGTGCAGATGGAAACATGTGCATTAATTTAATACACTAATCAAAATGTAGAGCTAATGCCAAGAAATAATCATCTATGATGTATTATTATTTTTTGCCAATCTGTAAAATTGCATCCTTAAATTATAATGGATTAACTGTATTGCATCCTTCAATACCAAATAAGACAGAATAGAAGAAAATACAAGTAATATTAGTATATATAACATGGTACATCCCGGTCACCCAGGGCTGATTCATGTTCTGCTGTTTGCATCTTTGCAATAGCTTTTTGTGCGTGTTGTGCAAATGTTAAGGGATTGGAGGGGCGGGCTTCCCGGTCACCTAGGGCTGACTGATTTTCTGTGTTTATATTTATATCTTTGCAATGCCATTTAAAGTATTCTGTGAAAATGTTTGCATATTTTTACAATTAAAATTGTAAACAAAAAGGATTGGATTGTGATTTATTGTTAACCTGACTGTAGTCTTAAGTCCAGAAGGTAGGAAACAGTTTCCTGTACCTGTTAATTTTACTGTACCTTCATTTGGCTTGTCAGCAGGTTTTAACTGGATGCCTTCTTTATGCATTTCCAGTTACCATCTGCTGGTGGTACATTCAAATGAAGCAATAGGAAAATAACCTGGAACAGCATGCCACCATCTACAATGGGACTACAGTTATGCATAGAAACCAGAAGCAGTACAACATAAAAACAATGTCTAAAATGAGTAATAATTTGACGTAGAAAAGACGTCCACAAGGACCACATTTGGACGTAAAAAATACGTCCCCCAAAGACCACATTAGGACAAGGAATAGCTCCCATATGGATGTACTATGGACGTCACAAATCGACGTTCAAAAGAAGTCTAAAAAAGACATCGTCTGGAGTAACGTTCTGCACCTTAAGATGACCCGAATTAGACGTCCAAAAATAACTTTAAAAAGACGTCGTATGGATGCCCCTTTGCACAGTGGGAAATCAAAATTCACAACAAAGTCCGACATTGTGATAGGTAACAAAACAGGTAACAGCTGCAAACAGTTTAACAATTAAATGGGCAGTGTAATACAGTGATGCGGTCACAGGTCATGGTGGTTTTACAACGGCTTTCAGCCAATCACAATCATGGCTTGGATCAACCCATTTTATAACTGTAATTTACCCTCCAGTGCACCAGTGTCTGTCCGATGCTTCTAATCTTCCATCTGATCCCTTGTTGAAAGCAATAGAAACTGGATGTGCTACTGTAACCCCCGGTTACCAGAACCCTGTAAAATAGGTGACTTATATGAGGAATAAATATTACAAGTAAACAGTGATAATAGTCATTGCTTAACTCTAAAGACAAAATTAGGATTAATGTGATAATGTGACTGTTTTTTTTTTTGAATGAAATAAGATGGAGGTGACTATTGAAAATAATATAACCTGGAAATGATTAATGGTGTTACTGTTAACAGAAATGATAGGTGAAATAATATTTAAAAAGCTGTGGGAAGGTGAATCTGAGGTTGGAGGACCTGACTTTGAAAACATTTCATAGTTAACTTTATTGACGTTACCTATGTCCATCTAAGGGTTAAACCCACTCCTTACGTAGTTGATGAGCTTGTGTTGAGACACGTCCTTTTGCTAACTGAGCAGCGAACGAAGTAGACGTGTGTCGGAACAGGGAACACAGTAAACACGAGTAAGTAAAATATGTGAACTTAATTGTGGTAATTTATTGTAGTTTTCTAAAAGTCTGATACTGGTGTAAAGGAAAATATTCTCCTCAGCCAGATTTACCGACCCCCAAAAGACCTGTGGCAGTTACAATCCTGCTGCTAATCGCCGAAGAAAAAAAAGTCTTGGTGAGTTAACTGCGATGCTAATATATCAATTACAGCTTGCTGTGATATGGATGTGGAGCTAATAAACTGCTAAACATGGCAAAAAAGTATGAAGATGTTATTAAAAACTGGCGGTGGCCGACGTTAGCGGCGGTAACATTAGCCGCGCTAGCGGTAGCATCCATTAGCATTAGTCGTGCCAGCAGCGATAGCATTGGCCTCTTTATTAGTAACTGTTAATCGTAGCTTGGTTGGCACAGGCCTGTGGCCTACTAATGTTAAGTTACTAGCTGTTATGGATTGTGCTGAAATGTGTAATGTGTGTTTACAGAAGTTAATTTTAAGGTGAGCTAATGTTGTTAATGTTTAGCTGAACTGATGTCTAGCTGAGTTGTTGAGCTAAGGATGTTTTATTAGCCATACTATGATTTAAAATGACATATTACTAGGTCAAGCTACAGTGAGCTGAAGCTAAACCTATGCAATACATGTGTGTAATTGTCATGGATATAGCATTATTGGTTCTGAATGAAACTTGACATTACAAGCTGTTTAAGAAGGGGTGATAATTTTATTTTATTAACAAGTTACAGTTGAATTATACAAGGTATTGTATCATTTGTTAAGTATAGAAAAAAACAAAACACAGTGCTGTAGTGATAAATGAGGAAAACACGTTTGAACTGTATAATAACAGTTTTCCTGGCTTTGTGGATAGAAGACCAGGTCTCCTTCCCTCCTCCTCCTTTTCGTCTTCCCTTCTTCCTCTGTCGAGAGTGTGATCCCACCAGCACCTTGAATCTTCAGTCCAGCTGGCTTCTGTCAGAGAGAAGTGCAGTTAGTCCTGGAGTGGCGAGCTAAACCTGTGAGACGAATCAACAGAAGGACAGAGAGATGCTTGGATTACTGAAGTTCAATAAAGAGTGGTAGGACAGTTGCATTCAGTGCCCCACGTCGGATTATCAGCGTTAACAGAGTGGTAGGACAATTGCATTCAATTGCCCCGCAGTGAGTGAGAAGACACTGATGCACTGCCCTTAAATGGATGGTGGATACAACACAATAACTCATTGAACTGAATTATTTGATTCACTGCCTTATTGACACTACAGCATACAGTTGAATTGTTTTGAATTGTTTGCATTGAAATTTGTTTTTTGTTGTCGTTGGTAATTGTTTATTTCTTGGTTGTCAAGTTCCATTAAGGGAACTGATTGGTATTTTGAGTTGAGGTCAAAAAGAAAAATTAAAGGGATCACCTGTTGAAATAGAGGCACTCTAAATAGGAGTTATAAAATCATAAAAGACAAAATAGGGATAAATAACTTAACAAGTGCCTGATTTAATGACAGTGAACTAAAATAGCATTATTAAAATAGCAAAAAAAAACCTAAAGTTAAGAAAATGTAAATAAAATAGTTGTGCTTATCTGACAGGTGCATTCCTGGTTTAACTTGAAAGAAAGAAAAACAAGTGTTAAAAAGGGAAAGAGTTTTTTTTATTTCATGGTACATGATGTTGATTTGAACACATCAGTGTTATGTTTTATTCTCCTGTGAGAGAATACAAACTTGAAAAAAAAGGAAATAATTGAAAGATGAGGAAATAAATATTTTATTTTACCTTTCAAACGATTCTGCCAAGTTGTGTCTTGTGTCACCTTTGCTGCCTGGTACCCAGAACTTCTGAGACTCTGGCCCACATTGAGTGTTTATTATACTCTTATTTGTGTTGTAGTGAGAATTCATTCTGGTTGTTACAGAATAGTGGTGAGTCAGCCAGGAGAAATTGGGCTTTATCGAGTGCACTGGTGACGATACGATACTAAGACTACAATGGATGTCATTAAGTCCACTAATATTAATGTTCAGAACTCTCTTATCATTGGTGGGTCCCTTAATGTAGAATCTGACAAAGAATTAGTCGAGCATCTGAAACAACATGGCTCTATTGCTAGATTTGTTAACATAGATGCTCCTAATACTAAGTTTCACGAACATGTAATAGTTGAATACACTGACAACACTGCAATACAGTCACTGAAGCCTCTGTTGCCAGGCACATACCTGCTACCACCTGAGTGCACTAGTGGATGTTTATGCTTCGGAAGTAAGTAGTACCGCTACAGAGACCTACCTTGAACAGGTGCAGGTAGTTGCACGAGCAACCGGCAAGTCGCTAGAAGAATTTCTTGCAACAGAACTTGCGAAGTTTAACGCAGCTGCCCGTGCTGCTACTATTAATGGGACAGCTGATGAAGCTCCTACAATGGACTCCACTCAAACTACGATCAGGCAAGTACATCCTTCGGCCGGCCGGCCGTGGTATCCTTCACTCTGAGCCCCAGCCTACAACAACTCTTCAGGCCACTGATCATGATACAGCAGTCCATTCTTTCACCCATATGGCTGCTGCGCCTTCTGCTAACTTGATTAAAGCAGCATCTTCTGCTACTACAATCTTGAAGTTTACTCCAACGCCAAGAGTTGAGAATTCAATCCCACACATCTCGACTGGATTAAAGAGCTCTCCCAACATCCCAATTAATGACGTCAACCCACCTGACATACAGAGGGTAGTGGTGGAGCACATCGTAAGGAACACGGACGCTTCCTTCCTAGTCCACACGTCTAATCGACTTCGATCTTTCTCTGGGAAGTGCCCACACCCCAACAGTGAAGTAGATTATGAAACTTGTTGAGCTCATTCTTCAAGACCCGGCCATATCCGATCTACACAGAGCAAGAAAGATTCTTGAAAGTCTTCTATCTCCAGCAGCTGATATAGTAAAACAGTTAGGCCCTCAAGCTTCTCCCACTGACTACCTTCAGCTGTTGGATTCTGCTTTTGGCATTGTTGATGAGCTTTTCGCCAAATTCATGAACACGTTACAAGATGCCGGGGAGAAGCCCTCCCACTACTTGAACAGGCTGCAGGTGATTCTCAGCCAGGCTGTGAAAAGAGGGGGGTTGGCTGCCACCAAACAGGATGAACACTTACTGAGGCAGTTTTGCAGAGGTTGCTGGGACAGCACTATGCTCACTAGTCTTCAGTTGGAGCAGAGAAAGCATAACCCACCATCCTTTCCAGAATTTCTGTTACTCCTGCGCACAGAAGAGGACAGACAGGCTGCAAAGGCAGCTCGCATGAGGCAACACCTTGGGGCCCCCAGGCAACGAGCTGCAACACATTTTCAATGCGCTTGTACCCGTGAAGAAGAAAAGGGCACAATGCCAAAGCAGAATGATCCGACAGTAGACATATTATGTGACACCCAGAACTTAAAGAAACAAGTGGCCGAGCTTCAGAGTCAAATGGCCAGTCTGAAGACACAGAACCGCCAGACACCCAGATCCCAGATCAGTCCCTCCCAGCTTGATCCTCTTGTCCAGGATCTAAAGAGACAAATAGCAGAGCTACAGAGTCAGATGGCAGCCCTAAAGTGCAGCTGTCTACTAGACACAGGGTCACAAGTGACCACTGTCTCCCAATCATTCTATGAACAGAAGCTGACCTCACAGACCAATTTATTCCCTAGATGACTTGCTAGAAATTGAAGTCGGTGAAGTTGACGGTCAGACAGTCCCTTACACTGGCTACATCGAGATCAGTATGACCTTTCCAAAGAGTTTCCTGGGTGTAGACATCGACGTACCTACCTTAGCCCTTGTAGTTCCAGACTGTCGTGCCACAGCGCTGTCACCAGTGTTAATAGGCACCAACACGTTAGAAGTAATGTACCAGCAATACAGTGAGACAGACGGCGCTCGCCATCAGCCTTCTCCATATGGCTACCGAGCAGTGCTGAAAATACTTGCCCTCAGACAGAAGCAAGGGACACATGGCTACCTTGGATCAGTGAGACTGCATGGGAACTCACCTGAAGTCATCCCAGCAGGACAGAGAGTTGTGATGGAGGGAGTAGCCAACGTGCACAGCACGCACACAGAGAAATGGGCAGTAGTAGAGCCGCCATCCTCGTACTCCCTTCCTGGGGGCATACTTGTCACCTGCGGTCTGCTCACCCTTCCAACCAGAGCACCCTACCGAGTACCTGTGGTGTTAACCAATGAGACACAGCATGATATACTGCTACCACCAAGAAGTGTCTTGGCTGACCTCAACGCCATACAGCAAGTACTTCCTGGGGTAGGAGAGACAAAGACCAAAGATCCTTCAGTTGATCAGCCAGAATCAACACAAGTTCCTCCTCCTGCATTCAACTTTGCAGATTCCCTGATACCCGCAGAATGGAGAGAAAGGATAGAGCAGAAGTTACGAGCTATGCCGGACGTGTTCTCACAGCACGACTTGGACTATGGAAGGACCGACAAGGTGAAACACCACATCAACCTTCATGACGAGACCCCCTTCAATCAACGAGCTCGTCCCATTCATCCCCAAGACATCCAGGCTGTCCGCAAACATCTCCAAGAGCTACTGGATGCAGGCATCATCCGGGAATCTGAGTCTTCTTACTCCTCTCCCATCGTAGTGGTCCGGAAGAAAAATGGTGACGTACGGCTCTGCATCGATTACCGTAAATTAAACACTCAGATCGTGAGAGATGCCTATGCTTTACCAAACTTGGAGGACACCTTCACAGTGCTACATGGATCTCAATGGTTCTCTGTATTGGATCTCAAGTCCGGATACTATCAAATAGAGATGAAGGACGAAGACAAACCCAAGACTGCCTTCGTGTGCCCATTGGGATTCTGGGAGTTCCAGCGCATGCCTCAAGGAATCACCAATGCGCCAAGCACTTTCCAGAGGCTCATGGAGAAGTGTGTGGGCGACATGAACCTGAAGGAGGCTATCGTCTTTTTAGACGACATCATCATATTCTCAGAGTCTCTGGAGGAACACGAGAGAAGATTGTTGTGAGTCCTCAACCGTCTCAAGGAGTACGGTTTGAAGTTATCAGTGGACAAGTGCAAGTTCTTTCAGACATCTGTAAAGTATTTGGGACACATTGTGTCCAGGAACAGTGTTGAAACAGACCCTGACAAGATCAGTGCATTAAAGACCTGGCCAAGTCCAAAGAACCTAAAGGAACTGAGGTCCTTCTTGGGGTTCTCAGGATACTACCGACGGTTTATCCAGGGGTACTCTGGGATCGTCAAGCCACTAACTGACTTAACTGTTGGCTACCCGCCTCTGCGGTATACCAAGAGACCAAAAGAGCAGAGCGGGAAGTATCACAACCCGAAAGAGCCTTTCAATGACCGCTGGACTCCAGCATGCCAGTGTGCTCTTGACACAGTCATTGAAAAGCTGACCACTGCCCCAGTATTGGGTTTTGCTAACCCCACACAACCTTACGTCTTGCACACAGATGCGAGCACCACTGGCTTGGGAGCTGCACTTTATCAGGAGCAGGGAGGACAGATGCGACCCATTGCATTCGCCAGCAGAGGACTGTCTCACAGCGAAGCTCACTATCCTGCACATAAACTGGAGTTCCTAGCCCTTAAGTGGAGCGTGACAGAAAAATTCTGCGACTACTTGTATGGGAATCAGTTTATTGTCATTACTGACAGCAACCCCTTGACTTACATACTCACCTCAGCGAAGCTGGATGCTACTGGTTACCGATGGCTGTCAGCTCTATCCACATTCTCTTTCAGACTCCAGTACCGTGCAGGGAAACAAAACCTGGATGCCGACGGTCTGTCGAGACGTCCTCACGGGGAGCTGATGGATGATTCTGCATCGCACAAAGAACGAGAACGGGTTCACCAATTCATCTCACGTCATTCTCTTGATAATGAGAATCTCATTCAGATGGAACCTGAAGTTGTTCAAGCAGTCTGTGGACGTCATCTACTTCGTCATGATCCAGAGAATGAATCCCGTGAGCCTTGCATTGCACTAGTCGAGTCACTCGCCATGCATGCAGAAGCCATCCCCGCCGTATTCGAAAAAGAGGACAATGTTGAAGGAATGCTCACCATCCAGCACCTGTCCAGGGAAGAGTTAAGAGAAAAGCAGGAAGCTGACCCCAGCCTCAGAGAGGTCATATTACAACTAGAGACTGGACAGAAACCCCCGCCAACTCTGCGACAAGAGCTCCCTGAACTTTCGTTGCTGTTAACAGAATGGCCTCGTTTGGAGATGAAAGAGGAAATTCTCTACCGGAAGAGGAAAGACGGAGGACATACTACCTTCCAACTAGTCCTACCCACAGAGCTGAGAGCAATGGCCATGCAGTGTTTACACGACGACATGGGTCATTTAGGGATAGAGCGAACTACCGATCTCCTGCGATCCAGGTTTTACTGGCCTAAGATGGCTGCGGAAGTGGAAGCAAAGGTGAAGACATGCGACCGTTGTGTACGGAGGAAGACCCCTCCTCAAAAGGCTGCACAGCTTGTCAACATTCAAGTTACTCGTCCGTTAGAATTGGTCTGCATGGACTTCCTTTCAATTGAACCTGACAGAAGTAACACCACCAACGTCCTGGTGATTACAGACCACTACACTAAATATGCAGTGGCTGTACCCACACCCAACCAGAAGGCTCGTACTGTGGCCAAGTGCCTTTGGGAGAACTTTATCATCCACTACGGTATCCCAGAGCGCTTACACAGTGATCAAGGGCCTGACTTCAAATCCAAGACTATAAAAGAGCTGTGTGAAGTGGCAGGAATTCAGAAAGTCAGAACAACACCATACCATCCCAGGGGAAACCCCGTTGAAAGGTTCAACCGGACACTTCTGAGTATATTGGGAACCTTGAAAGATCAAGACAAAGTGCATTGGTGTGATTTTGTACAGCCATTGGTGCATGCCCACAATTGCACCAAAAACGAAGTCACTGGATACAGCCCATACGAGATGATGTTTGGGAGGCAACCTAGATTATCCATTGACTTGGCATTTGGAGTCCCACTCAGAGAGCGTCCTCAAACAAAAACCTCAAAAATTCCATTCAGAGTATGTAAGCAATTTGAGGTCTCATTTGGAGGAGAGTTATAAACTGGCAACCACCAATGATGCTAAAAACGCTGCAAGAAACAAAGCCAGATTTGATCAACGTATCACTGAGTCTGCACTCGAAGTTGGTGACAGTGTGTTGGTAAGAAGTGTCCGTCTTCGCGGGAAGCACAAACTGGCTGATAAGTGGGAGCCCGCCATTCATGTGGTGACAAAACGCGCTGGTGATCTCCCGGTGTACACTGTCAAACCCGAGAACCAAGGCGGACCCCTGAGGATCTTACATAGAGATCTCTTACTGCCCTGTGGATTTCTCCCTGCAAGGGAAGACCGTCCTTCCTTGCCTGAGCCAGTCCCACGCATCAGGACGTGTTGGAGTACTCGCTTGCATCCTGCTGTACACGATGCTGATAGAGATGTGAACCAATATGAGTCAGATGAGGATGCTCCTGAGTACTGGAATGTGAACTCTGCATGTGTGGAAAGTAACTGGCATCCATACCAAACTGAGCTGAATGGAAATACCCACCTCACTAGTGGCGATGACCAAACAGGAGCTCTCCTAGGACTCTCACATCCGAATCTCCAACTGGACAAACTCCTCTCGACTCACCTGAGACTAACTTACCTGAACAAGACTTACCTGTTGATGTCCTAGCTAGTCCGCTAGCTGACGTTGCTCTAGACAGTGAAAGAGAGACCTTACCTGAGGTGGAACCTGAAAGAGAAACCTTACCTGTAAAGGAACCTGAAAGGGAATCTGAAAGAGAAATCTTACCTGAAGAGGAACCTAAAAGAGAAACCATACCTGAAAAGGAAACCATACTCAAAGAGGAAGCTGGAGGAGAAACCTTTATTGAAACAGAGCCGGAAGGGAGAAACATGCCTGAAACAGAGTCACAACACAGACAACCCACTGGGAGACTTCCTGAAACCCTCCCAGTGTTCGCAGCCATGCCTGACAGCAATGAAGATTCTCAGATGGCACAGACCAAAGCTCCCAAAACTGGAGTTGCAGAGAGTGAAGATGGGCAAGATGCCCCACACAGACATTCCAGTAGACACAGAGCTCCCCCAGAGAGATTGCGCTACACCCAGTTAGGGAATCCCCTTGTGTCTATTGTGCAGTCACTTTTTCAAGGCTGAAGTCAAGCTTTAACAGAGACACTACAAAGTCCTACTTACACTGAAGTTGGTGTACATGATCCTCATTCAGTTATGGTTACCAGAACCCTGTAAAATAGGTGACTAATATGAGGAATAAATATTACAAGTAAACAGTGATAATAGTCATTGCTTAACTCTAAAGACAAAATTAGGATTATTATGATAATGCGACTGTTTTTTTTTTTTTTTTTTAATGAAATAATATAACCTGGAAATGATTAATGGTGTTACTGTTAACAGAAATGATAGGTGAAATAATATTTAAAAAGCTGTGGGAAGGTGAATCTGAGGTTGGAGGACCTGACTTTGAAAGCATTTCATAGTTAACTTTATTGACGTTACCCACGTCCATCAAAGGGTTAAGCCCACTCCTTACGTAGTTGATGAGCTTGTGTTGAGACACGGCACGTCCTTTTGCTAACTGAGCAGCAAACGAAGTAGACGTGTGTCGGACCAGGGAACACAGTAAACACGAGTAAGTAAAATATGTGAACTTAATTGTGGTAATTTATTGTAGTTTTCTAAAAGTAGCATTAGCATTAGTCGTGCCAGCCGCGATAGCATTGGCCTCTTTATTAGTAACTGTTAATTGTAGCTCGGTTGGCACAGGCCTGTGGCCTACTAATGTTAAGTTACTAGCTGTTATGGATTGTGCTGAAATGTGTAATGTGTGTTTACAGAAGTTAATTTTAAGGTGAGATAATGTTTATGTTTAGCTGAACTGATGTCTAGCTGAGATGTTGAGCAAAGGATGTTTTATTAGCCATACTATGATTTAAAATGACATGTTACTAGGTCAAGCTACAGTGAGCTGAAGCTAAACCTGTGCAATACATGTGTGTAATTGTCATGGATATTGCATTACTGGTTCTGAATGAAACTTGACATTACAAGTAGGAGTGATAATTTTATTTTATTAACAAGTTACAGTTGAATTATACAAGGTATTGTATCATTTGTTAAGTATAGAAAAAAACAAAAACACAGTGCTGTAGTGATAAATGAGGAAAATACGTTTGAACTGTATAATAACAGTTTTCCTGGCTTTGTGGATACAAGGCCAGGTCTCCTTCCCTCTTCCTCCTTTTCATCTTCCCTTCTTCCTCTGTCGAGAGTGTGATCCCACCAGCACCTTGAATCTTCAGTCCAGCTGGCTTCTGTCAGAGAGAAGTGCAGTTAGTCCTGGAGTGGCGAGCTAAACCTGTGAGACGAATCAACAGAAAGAGAGAGAGATGCTTAGATTACTGAAGTTCAATAAAGAGTGGTAGGACAGTTGCATTCAGTGCCCCACGTCAGATTATCAGCGTTAACAGAGTGGTAGGACAATTGCATTCAATTGCCCCGCAGTGAGTGAGAAGTCACTGATGCACTGCCCTTAAATGGATGGTGGATTGATTGATTCACTGCCTTATTGACACTACAGCATACAGTTGAATTGTTTTGAATTGTTTGCATTGAAATTTGTTTTTAGTTGTTGTTGGTAATTGTTTATTTCTTGGTTGTCAAGTTCCATTAAGGGTACTGATTGGTATTATGAGTTGAGGTCAAAAAGAAAAATTAAAGGGATCACCTGTTGAAACAGAGGCACTCTAAATAGGAGTTATAAAATCATAAAAGACAAAATAGGGATAAATAACTTAACAAGTGCCTGATTTAATGACAGTGAACTAAAATAGCATTTAAACCAAAAAAAACTAAAGTTAAGAAAATGTAAATAAAATAGTGGTACTGATCTGACAGGTGCATTCCTGGTTTAACTTGAAAGAAAGAAAAACAAGTGTTAAAAAGGGAAAGAGTTTTTTTTTTATTGTCTTTGATTCATGGTACATGATGTTGATTTGAACACATCAGTGTTATGTTTTATTCTCCTGTGAGAGAATACAAACTTGAAAAAAAAGGAAATAATTGAAAGATGAGGAAATAAATATTTTATTTTACCTTTCAAATGATACTGCCAAGTTGTGTCTTGTGTCACCTTTGCTGCCTGGTACCCATTTCTACCGAGCGACCTAGAACTTCTGAGACTCTGGCCCACATTGAGTGTTTATTATACTCTTATTTGTATTCTAGTTAGAATTCATTCTGGTTGTTACACTACCCTTCCGCAGTGGGAATGGGAGACTCTGGGTCCCAACAAGACAAACAGGCCATATCCATCCATCCAGAGATTTATGATGCTCCTAATGAATGAAGGCTTCAATGAATGTTACCATGCCTAGAAGCACATAATTGAGGCTCCTCAAAGATCAGTAGAAGAAATCTGTTTACAATGAGGAAATAGTAAGGTTGTAGAAAGCTGGCAATGCCAAGAAAAATCCTCCTGAAACTGTTAATAGCTCAGCAGAATCCTGGTATCTGCCCCTGATGTGGTCTATCATAATAATAAAGCGCACCTGGGGCCGGTTGCACCAACTGGTCTTAAGCCTGGTCTTAAGCTAAGTCGGTCGTAACTTGGCATTCTAAGTCCGACCTTATAGTTACGCTGGTGGCACCAACGAGGCTTAAGCCTTCTTCTCACTAAGACCGGGCGTAAATCTTACGCCTAGTCAAGAGCAGGCGTAAGGTCATTATCAAGCTGCTCTCATGCGCTCTAGAACGCAGAGAGCGCAACTTGGTTATGGCACGTCTCATCCACCGTCTGTATAGGCTACAAGCGGGCATTTAGACGGGAGAGGGTAATTAGGGACAGAAGCAATTGGACATAGCCTATATAATGACGAGGAGCTGATTGAGAGGTTTCACTCAGGAGAGATCAGTTTGGACTTATTGAAGAGCTGTCACCGGATTTACAGTTTGTGTTGGGCTGCAACGCAGCACTACCACCGGCCTTCCCACCAGGAAGGGGAATCCTCCCCAAATATGTCGACAATAATGTTGCTATAAATCGAGGTTTCGGGGGAGGACCCCCGCCAGTTGGATGGGTTTTTTTTGGAGGAGACGTCTTTTTTGGCTTTGCTGAGGAGATCTTTCCATTTTTTTCTAATGTCAGCCTCTGTACAAAGGCAGCCAGCGTCTGAAAATGTATTGATTTTCCCCGTTATCTCTGCCCATAGCGACTGTTTCTTCTTATTCGTGATGACGTTTGACTGCTTGGCAGTCAACACGTCTCTGT
Source organism: Epinephelus awoara (assembly GCA_035609425.1). Taxonomy (NCBI): domain Eukaryota; kingdom Metazoa; phylum Chordata; class Actinopteri; order Perciformes; family Serranidae; genus Epinephelus; species Epinephelus awoara. The sequence goes on along the minus strand of CM069303.1, from coordinate 244,424 downwards.
GCTGGCTGTATAGCTCAATTAGTTTTCTAATTTCTATGTCGGTGAACTTACCCTTTATTTTTCATTGATCCTCCATGTTCTCTTCAAATTAAATTAACTGTCAACACAGATTAAACGGGCGGTCAACTGTCAACTGTCAAGCAGGCCGGGTGCGGCATTCCAGGGGGCATTCACATGTACGCGCACAGCTAAAACCAGCGTAGCTAAGACCAGGCGTAAGCCCTGTTGGTGCAACCGGTGTAAGTCCACTCCTTAAGACTGGTCTTAACAAAGACTGTCTCAGGAGTTACGACCAGGCTTAGTAAAGACCATTTGGTGCAACCGACCCCTGGTGTTCAATTTTTCATTCAGATTCCAGGGAATTTCCTAAATGACCTACTTCCCAATAGAGGTGGTGAAAAAAATTTATTATTAATTAATCACGTTTATGTTATGGACCAATATGAATCGATTATTAAATTTTCAAAGATCTATTATTTTTTGCATTATTTTACTTTGTAAAAACGTTATCCTACGGTCAACGGAAGCTGAACGTCACGCACGTGCCCAGTTCTAGTTCCGCAAGTGCGTGCAGCAGGCTATGGCAGCAGCCAGAACGAGTAAGCGGTGCATACTAACTGTACGAGCGAGGCGTGTAAAATGCAACAACCAGCAACTAGCAACCAACCAATTCAACCAGCTCCATCTGGAAAAAAAAGCGAGCGTATGGATTCATTTTAGTTTTCATGGCAGGAGCTCTAAACATGTCAACATCTGTTGCTTTTGCCACACGAAACTTAAGTGCTGCGGGAATACGAGCAACTTGAGGGCTCACATTTCCCTCTGCGTGGGTTAAAGACGACCTCCTGAAGCCCGTCACTCCACCAAATCAACATACTCTCCATGAGATGACAAAACTAGCCCCGGGCTTGGAGCAAGCTAAGAAAATCGTCAATATCTTATTTCATTGCCAAAGATATGAGACTATACAGTGTGGTGCAAAAACCAAGGCTTCCGCGACGTGGCCCACAATATGGACCCAAGGTATGTGATACCATCCCAGAGCTTTTTTTACGCACAAGTCGATTCAAAGTCTTTACAAGGAGACACAATTTTTTTAGTGCAAGAGTCCCTCAAGTCTGCTCCCAGGGTAGCAATAACTTGCGATGCCTGGACATCCAGAGCCACTGTCTCATATGTGACCGCTCAAATGTTACAGCTCATCATGTTAGCAGTGAGTGGAAGCTAACTTCATACGTGCTTCAGACGAGAGCTATGGATAATAGCCACACAGGCGCAAATATGTGTGAGTTTCTCAAAGCTGTGGTGAACGAGTGGGGGATAGAGACACACGACCTGGTTCTTGTTACTGACAATGCTTCAAATATAAACCCGGCTGCAGAGCTTGGCAACTTTCTACATTTCCAGTGTTATGCTCACACCCTAGAGCAAAATGTCACATTTTGTGTTTTCAGCCCCAGAAAAGCATTTTGAGAGCATGTTGTGACTTAAGCTGTTACTTTTGATCAGAAGCACTTAGACACAAGTTTCCAAGCCAGAAACATGTGGTTTGGAGAATTCTACAGTAGCAAGCCAGTTTCCTAGAGTTTCCCTCAGTAGTTGGTCAGAAAACAGCATAATGTCACATTTTGCGTTTTTAGGCCGAGAAAAGCATTTGAGAGCATGTTGTAAGTTAGGCTGTTACTTTCGATCAGAAGCACTTAGAAACAAGTTTCCAAGCCAGAAACATGTGGTTTGGAGAATTCTACAGTAGCAAGCCAGTTTTCTATAGTTTTCCTCAGTAGTTGGTCCGAAAACAGCATAATGCCGTGCTCGTGGTGGGCCACTCTCTCCTGTGTGTTGGTGGGAGCCCGTCCTGGGGGGTTCGGGCGGGTGGCCCTTCACGATCCCCTGGTTTCCTGATGCGCTGGGGACATCTGCCTTGCAGCATCACCGCCTCCCTGCCCCGCCTGTCTGGGGTGTGTCTCTGGCTCTCTGGGGGTGCTGGCCATTGCCGCCCCGGGTCCTTGGGCCTGCGTGGTGTCCTGCGGCCTCTGTGGCTCCCCGGTCGTGGGGTCTGGGCGCTCCTGCGGTCTTGGGGTGACAGGCCACCCCCCTTCCCCCACGGGGCTGGCCCTGGACCCTGGTGATGGTTTTCATAAACACATTGGGAGGGTTCAAATACACACATGCATGTTCGATACTTCAGCCCCGTGACGCATCGCAAAGAACCGATGGGTTCACTTCAAAGGGGCCCACTTGCTTCTCAAACCTACCACACTGTGCTGGCAACTCTTCTCTACAGTCGGGCTTTCCCCCTCCACCAAGACTCTCACATTTTTGTTGTTCAGTATAGACTTCTCTTTTGTTTTTGTTTTTCAGTACAGTATAGTAGACATGTATATGTTTATTTTTGATAATCTGCATGGAGCACAACCACCTCAAGGCCACAATACATCAGCTACACTGCCTGTTTATCCCTTTTTTGTTTGTTTGTTTATTTGTTTATTTTTCCTCCTTCTTCTCCGCATGCACTGTCACTGTATAACTCAGGACTTAAGCACCTGCCCCCTCCCCCTTGCTTGTTCCTTACTTTCCCCTTGACACACCTTGGTGTATCACAGCCCTCTCTGGCTCATATTAGGAAGTTTTTCCAAAAAAGGCTGATAGGCTAGTCTCCAGGGAGGGTGGGTGACGGTCACAACCACGCATTATGGGTATAAAATACTTGACTGCAAGATTAACAGTGCATCAATCTTCACAAGAAGCTTGCACCCTATTGTGGCACTAAGCTATGAAGACCAGTGCAGAAGAGTAGGTAAAAAAAATTGGAAAAAAAAGAAAACAGCATAATGTCACATTTTGCGTTTTCAGCATCAGAAAACATTTGGAGAGGATGTTATAACTTAAGCTGTTGCTTTCGATCAGAAGCTTTTCGAAACAAGTTTCCAAGCCAGAAACATGCGGTTTAGAGAATTCTATAGTAGCAAGCCAGTTTCCGATAGTTTCCCTCAGTAGTTGGTCAGAAAACAGCATAACGTCACATATTGTGTTTTTAGGCCGAGAAAAGCATTTTTAGAGCATGTTGTAACTTCAGATATTACCTTTGATCAGAAGCACTTAGAAACAAGTTTCCAAGCCAGAAACATGTGTTTTGGAGAATTCTACAATAGAAAGCCAGTTTCCTATAGTTTCCCTCAGTAGTTGGTGAGAAAATAACATAATGTCACATTTTGCGATTTCAGCATCAGAAAACATTTGGAGAGGATGTGGTAACTTAAGCTGTTGCTATCGATCAGAAGCTTTTCAAAAAAAAGTTTCCAAGCCTGAAACAGGCGGTTTAGAGAATTCTATAGTAGCAAGCCAGGTTCCTATACTTTCCCTCAGTAGTTGGTCAGAAAACAGGATAATGTCACATATTGCGTTTTTAGGCCGAGAAAAACATTTTGAGAGCATGTTGTAACTTAGGCTGTTGCTTTCCAACAGAAGCACTCAGAAACAAGTTTCCAAGCCAGAAACATGTGATTTGAGGACTTCTACACTACCAGGGCAGTTTCATGTAGCTGCCATCAGTAGTTGGTAGGAAAACAGCAGAATGTCACTTTTGACCTATTCAGGCCAAGAGAAGCATTTTGAGAGCATGTTGTCATTTAGGCTGTTACTTTCCAACAGAAGCACTCAGAAACAAGTTTCCAAGCCAGAAACGTGTGATTTGGTGAATTCTACACTACCAGGGCAGTTTCATGTATCAGTAGTTGGTCAGAAAACAGCAAAATGTCACTTTTGAGCTTTTCGGCCCGAGAGAAGCATTTTGAGAGCATGTTGTCATTTAGGCTGTTACTTTCCAACAGCAGGACTCAGAAACAAGTTTCCAAGCCAGAAACGTGTGATTTGATGAATTCTACACTACCAGGGCAGTTTCATGTATCAGTAGTTGGTCAGAAAACAGCAAAATGTCACTTTTGAGCTTTTCGGCCCGAGAGAAGCATTTTGAGAGCACGTTGTCATTTAGGCTGTTACTTTCCAACAGAAGCACTCAGAAACAAGTTTCCAAGCCAGAAACGTGTGATTTGATGAATTCTACACTGCCAGGGCAGTTTCATGTAGGTCTCATCAGTAGTTGGTCAGAAAACAGCAAAATGTCACTTTTGAGCTTTTCGGCCCGAGAGAAGCATTTTGAGAGCATGTTGTCATTTAGGCTGTTACTTTCCAACAGAAGCACTCAGAAACAAGTTTCCAAGCCAGAAACGTGTGATTTGATGAATTCTACACTGCCAGGGCAGTTTCATGTTGGTCCCATCAGTAGTTGGTCAGAAAACAGCCAAATGTCACTTTTGAGCTTTTCGGCCCGAGAGAAGCATTTTGAGAGCACGTTGTCATTTAGGCTGTTACTTTCCAACAGAAGCACTCAAAAACAAGTTTCTAAGCCAGAAACGTGTGATTTGATGAATTCTACACTGCCAGGGCAGTTTCATGTTGGTCCCATCAGTAGTTGGTCAGAAAACAGCAAAATGTCACTTTTGAGCTTTTCGGCCCGAGAGAAGCATTTTGAGAGCATGTTGTCATTTAGGCTGTTACTTTCCAACAGAAGCACTCAGAAACAAGTTTCCAAGCCAGAAACGTGTGATTTGATGAATTCTACACTGCCAGGGCAGTTTCATGTAGGTCCCATCAGTTGTTGGTCAGAAAACAGCAAAATGTCACTTTTGAGCTTTTCGGCCCGAGAGAAGCAATTTGAGAGCATGTTGTTAGTTAGGGTTTTACTTTCCAACAGAAGCACTCAGAAACAAGTTTTCAAGCCAGATATGTGTGATTTGGTGAATTCTACACTACCAGGGCAGTTTCATGTAGTTGCCATCAGTAGGTGGTCAGAAAACAGCAGAATGTCACTTTTGAGCTTTTCGGCCCGAGAGAAGCATTTTGAGAGCATGTTGTCATTTAGGCTGTTACTTTCCAACAGAAGCACTCAGAAACAAGTTTCAAAGCCTGAAACGTGTGATTTGATGAATTCTACACTGCCTGGGCAGTTTCATGTAGTTGACATCAGTAGTTGGTCAGAAAACAGCCAAATGTCACTTTTGAGCTTTTCGTCCCGAGAAGCATTTTGAGAGCATGTTGTCATTTAAGGCTGTTACTTTTCAACAGAAGCACTCAGAAACAAGTTTCCAAGCCCGAAACGTGTGATTTGATGAATTCTACACTACCAGGGCAGTTTCATGTAGTTGACATCAGTAGTTGGTAGAAAACAGCCAAATGTCACTTTTGAGCTTTTCGTCCCGAGAAGCATTTTGAGAGCATGTTGTCATTTAGGCTGTTACTTTCCAACAGAAGCACTCAGAAACAAGTTTCCAAGCCAGAAACGTGTGATTTGATGAATTCTACACTACCAGGGCAGTTTCATGTAGGTCCCATCAGTAGTTGGTCAGAAAACAGCAAAATGTCACTTTTGAGCTTTTCGGCCCGAGAGAAGCATTTTGAGAGCATGTTGTCATTTAGGCTGTTACTTTTCAACAGAAGCACTCAGAAACAAGTTTCCAAGCCCGAAACATGTGATTTGATGAATTCTACACTGCCTGGGCAGTTTCATGTAGGTCCCATCAGTAGTTGGTCAGAAAACAGCAAAATGTCACTTTTGAGCTTTTCGGCCCGAGAGAAGCATTTTGAGAGCATGTTGTCATTTAGGCTGTTACTTTCCATCAGAAGCACTCAGAAACAAGTTTCCAAGCCCGAAACGTGTGATTTGATGAATTCTACACTGCCAGGGCAGTTTCATGTAGTTGACATCAGTAGTTGGTCAGAAAACAGCCAAATGTCACTTTTGAGCTTTTCGGCCCGAGAGAAGCATTTTGAGAGCATGTTGTCATTTAGGCTGTTACTTTTCAACAGAAGCACTCAGAAAGAAGTTTCCAAGCCCGAAACGTGTGATTTGATGAATTCTACACTGCCTGGGCAGTTTCATGTAGGTCCCATCAGTAGTTGGTCAGAAAACAGCAAAATGTCACTTTTGAGCTTTTCGGCCCGAGAGAAGCATTTTGAGAGCATGTTGTCATTTAGGCTGTTACTTTCCATCAGAAGCATTCAGAAACAAGTTTCCAAGCCAGAAACGTGTGATTTGATGAATTCTACACTACCAGGGCAGTTTCATGTAGTTGACATCAGTAGTTGGTCAGAAAACAGCAAAATGTCACTTTTGAGCTTTTCGGCCCCAGAGAAGCATTTTGAGAGCATGTTGTCATTTAGGCTGTTACTTTTCAACAGAAGCACTCAGAAAGAAGTTTCCAAGCCCGAAACGTGTGATTTGATGAATTCTACACTGCCTGGGCAGTTTCATGTAGGTCCCATCAGTAGTTGGTCAGAAAACAGCAAAATGTCACTTTTGAGCTTTTCGGCCCGAGAGAAGCATTTTGAGAGCATGTTGTCATTTAGGCTGTTACTTTCCATCAGAAGCATTCAGAAACAAGTTTCCAAGCCAGAAACGTGTGATTTGATGAATTCTACACTACCAGGGCAGTTTCATGTAGTTGACATCAGTAGTTGGTCAGAAAACAGCCAAATGTCACTTTTGAGCTTTTCGTCCCGAGAAGCATTTTGAGAGCATGTTGTCATTTAGGCTGTTACTTTCCATCAGTAGCACTCAGAAACAAGTTTCCAAGCCAGAAAGTGTGATTTGATGAATTCTACACTGCCAGGGCAGTTTCATGTAGTTGACATCAGTAGTTGGTCAGAAAACAGCCAAATGTCACTTTTGAGCTTTTCGGCCCGAGAGAAGCATTTTGAGAGCATTTTGTCATTTAGGCTGTTACTTTTCAACAGAAGCACTCAGAAAGAAGTTTCCAAGCCCGAAATGTGTGATTTGATGAATTCTACACTGCCTGGGCAGTTTCATGTAGGTCCCATCAGTAGTTGGTCAGAAAACAGCCAAATGTCACTTTTGAGCGTTTCGGCCCGAGAGAAGCATTTTGAGAGCATGTTGTCATTTAGGCTGTTACTTTTCAACAGAAGCACTTAGAAACAAGTTTCCAAGCCCGAAACGTGTGATTTGATGAATTCTGCACTACCAGGGCAGTTTCATGTAGTTGACATCAGTAGTTGGTCAGAAAACAGCCAAATGTCACTTTTGAGCTTTTCGTCCCGAGAAGCATTTTGAGAGCATGTTGTCATTTAGGCTGTTACTTTCCATCAGAAGCACTCAGAAACAAGTTTCCAAGCCAGAAACGTGTGATTTGATGAATTCTACACTGCCAGGGCAGTTTCATGTAGGTCCCATCAGTGGTTGGTCAGAAAACAGCAAAATGTCACTTTTGAGCTTTTCGGCCCGAGAGAAGCATTTTGAGAGCATGTTGTCATTTAGGCTGTTACTTTCCAACAGAAGCACTCAGAAACAAGTTTCCAAGCCAGAAACGTGTGATTTGATGAATTCTACACTGCCAGGGCAGTTTCATGTAGGTCCCATCAGTAGTTGGTCAGAAAACAGCAAAATGTCACTTTTGAGTTTTTCGGTCCGAGAGAAGCATTTTGAGAGCATGTTGTCATTTAGGCTGTTACTTTCCAACAGAAGCACTCAGAAACAAGTTTCCAAGCCAGAAACGTGTGATTTGATGAATTCTACACTGCCAGGGCAGTTTCATGTAGGTCTCATCAGTAGTTGGTCAGAAAACAGCAAAATGTCACTTTTGACCTTTTCGGCCCGAGAGAAGCATTTTGAGAGCGTGTTGTCATTTAGGCTGTTACTTTCCAACAGAAGCACTCAGAAACAAGTTTCCAAGCCAGAAACGTGTGATTTGATGAATTCTACACTGCCAGGGCAGTTTCATGTTGGTCCCATCAGTAGTTGGTCAGAAAACAGCCAAATGTCACTTTTGAGCTTTTCGGCCCGAGAGAAGCATTTTGAGAGCATGTTGTCATTAAGGCTGTTACTTTTCAACAGAAGCACTCAGAAACAAGTTTCCAAGCCCGAAACGTGTGATTTGATGAATTCTACACTGCCAGGGCAGTTTCATGTAGTTGACATCAGTAGTTGGTCAGAAAACAGCAAAATGACACTTTTGAGCTTTTCGTCCCGAGAAGCATTTTGAGAGCATGTTGTCATTTAGGCTGTTACTTTCCATCAGAAGCACTCAGAAACAAGTTTCCAAGCCAGAAACGTGTGATTTGATGAATTCTACACTACCAGGGCAGTTTCATGTAGGTCCCATCAGTAGTTGGTCAGAAAACAGCCAAATGTCACTTTTGAGCGTTTCGGCCCGAGAGAAGCATTTTGAGAGCATGTTGTCATTTAGGCTGTTACTTTCCATCAGAAGCACTCAGAAACAAGTTTCCAAGCCAGAAACGTGTGATTTGATGAATTCTACACTGCCAGGGCAGTTTCATGTAGGTCCCATCAGTGGTTGGTCAGAAAACAGCAAAATGTCACTTTTGAGCTTTTCGTCCCGAGAAGCATTTTGAGAGCATGTTGTCATTTAGGCTGTTACTTTTCAACAGAAGCACTCAGAAACAAGTTTCCAAGCCCGAAACGTGTGATTTGATGAATTCTACACTGCCAGGGCAGTTTCATGTAGTTGACATCAGTAGTTGGTCAGAAAACAGCAAAATGACACTTTTGAGCTTTTCGTCCCGAGAAGCATTTTGAGAGCATGTTGTCATTTAGGCTGTTACTTTCCATCAGAAGCACTCAGAAACAAGTTTCCAAGCCAGAAACGTGTGATTTGATGAATTCTACACTGCCAGGGCAGTTTCATGTAGGTCCCATCAGTGGTTGGTCAGAAAACAGCAAAATGTCACTTTTGAGCTTTTCGGCCCGAGAGAAGCATTTTGAGAGCATGTTGTCATTTAGGCTGTTACTTTCCAACAGAAGCACTCAGAAACAAGTTTCCAAGCCAGAAACGTGTGATTTGATGAATTCTACACTGCCAGGGCAGTTTCATGTAGGTCTCATCAGTAGTTGGTCAGAAAACAGCAAAATGTCACTTTTGACCTTTTCGGCCCGAGAGAAGCATTTTGAGAGCGTGTTGTCATTTAGGCTGTTACTTTCCAACAGAAGCACTCAGAAACAAGTTTCCAAGCCAGAAACGTGTGATTTGATGAATTCTACACTGCCAGGGCAGTTTCATGTTGGTCCCATCAGTAGTTGGTCAGAAAACAGCAAAATGTCACTTTTGAGCTTTTCAGCCCGAGAGAAGCATTTTGAGAGCATGTTGTCATTAAGGCTGTTACTTTTCAACAGAAGCACTCAGAAAGAAGTTTCCAAGCCCGAAACATGTGATTTGATGAATTCTACACTGCCAGGGCAGTTTCATGTAGTTGACATCAGTAGTTGGTCAGAAAACAGCAAAATGACACTTTTGAGCTTTTCGTCCCGAGAAGCATTTTGAGAGCATGTTGTCATTTAGGCTGTTACTTTCCATCAGAAGCACTCAGAAACAAGTTTCCAAGCCAGAAACGTGTGATTTGATGAATTCTACACTGCCAGGGCAGTTTCATGTAGGTCTCATCAGTAGTTGGTCAGAAAACAGCAAAATGTCACTTTTGAGCTTTTCGGCCCGAGAGAAGCATTTTGAGAGCGTGTTGTCATTTAGGCTGTTACTTTCCAACAGAAGCACTCAGAAACAAGTTTCCAAGCCAGAAACGTGTGATTTGATGAATTCTACACTGCCAGGGCAGTTTCATGTAGTTCCCATCAGTGGTTGGTCAGAAAACAGCAAAATGTCACTTTTGAGCTTTTCGGCCCGAGAGAAGCATTTTGAGAGCATGTTGTCATTTAGGCTGTTACTTTCCAACAGAAGCACTCAGAAACAAGTTTCCAAGCCAGAAACGTGTGATTTGATGAATTCTACACTGCCAGGGCAGTTTCATGTAGGTCTCATCAGTAGTTGGTCAGAAAACAGCAAAATGTCACTTTTGACCTTTTCGGCCCGAGAGAAGCATTTTGAGAGCATGTTGTCATTAAGGCTGTTACTTTTCAACAGAAGCACTCAGAAAGAAGTTTCCAAGCCCGAAACATGTGATTTGATGAATTCTGCACTACCAGGGCAGTTTCATGTAGTTGACATCAGTAGTTGGTCAGAAAACAGCCAAATGTCACTTTTGAGCTTTTCGTCCCGAGAAGCATTTTGAGAGCATGTTGTCATTTAGGCTGTTACTTTTCAACAGAAGCACTCAGAAACAAGTTTCCAAGCCCGAAACGTGTGATTTGATGAATTCTACACTGCCAGGGCAGTTTCATGTAGTTGACATCAGTAGTTGGTCAGAAAACAGCAAAATGACACTTTTGAGCTTTTCGTCCCGAGAAGCATTTTGAGAGCATGTTGTCATTTAGGCTGTTACTTTCCATCAGAAGCACTCAGAAACAAGTTTCCAAGCCAGAAACGTGTGATTTGATGAATTCTACACTACCAGGGCAGTTTCATGTAGGTCCCATCAGTAGTTGGTCAGAAAACAGCCAAATGTCACTTTTGAGCGTTTCGGCCCGAGAGAAGCATTTTGAGAGCATGTTGTCATTTAGGCTGTTACTTTTCAACAGAAGCACTTAGAAACAAGTTTCCAAGCCCGAAACGTGTGATTTGATGAATTCTGCACTACCAGGGCAGTTTCATGTAGTTGACATCAGTAGTTGGTCAGAAAACAGCCAAATGTCACTTTTGAGCTTTTCGTCCCGAGAAGCATTTTGAGAGCATGTTGTCATTTAGGCTGTTACTTTCCATCAGAAGCACTCAGAAACAAGTTTCCAAGCCAGAAACGTGTGATTTGATGAATTCTACACTGCCAGGGCAGTTTCATGTAGGTCCCATCAGTGGTTGGTCAGAAAACAGCAAAATGTCACTTTTGAGCTTTTCGGCCCGAGAGAAGCATTTTGAGAGCATGTTGTCATTTAGGCTGTTACTTTTCAACAGAAGCACTCAGAAACAAGTTTCCAAGCCCGAAACGTGTGATTTGATGAATTCTACACTACCAGGGCAGTTTCATGTAGTTGACATCAGTAGTTGGTCAGAAAACAGCCAAATGTCACTTTTGAGCTTTTCGTCCCGAGAAGCATTTTGAGAGCATGTTGTCATTTAGGCTGTTACTTTCCAACAGAAGCACTCAGAAACAAGTTTCCAAGCCAGAAACGTGTGATTTGATGAATTCTACACTACCAGGGCAGTTTCATGTAGGTCCCATCAGTTGTTGGTCAGAAAACAACAAAATGTCACTTTTGAGCTTTTCGGCCCGAGAGAAGCATTTTGAGAGCATGTTGTCATTTAGGCTGTTACTTTTCAACAGAAGCACTCAGAAACAAGTTTCCAAGCCAGAAACGTGTGATTTGATGAATTCTACACTGCCAGGGCAGTTTCATGTAGGTCTCATCAGTAGTTGGTCAGAAAACAGCAAAATGTCACTTTTGACCTTTTCGGCCCGAGAGAAGCATTTTGAGAGCGTGTTGTCATTTAGGCTGTTACTTTCCAACAGAAGCACTCAGAAACAAGTTTCCAAGCCAGAAACGTGTGATTTGATGAATTCTACACTGCCAGGGCAGTTTCATGTTGGTCCCATCAGTAGTTGGTCAGAAAACAGCAAAATGTCACTTTTGAGCTTTTCAGCCCGAGAGAAGCATTTTGAGAGCATGTTGTCATTCAGGCTGTTACTTTTCAACAGAAGCACTCAGAAAGAAGTTTCCAAGCCCGAAACATGTGATTTGATGAATTCTACACTGCCAGGGCAGTTTCATGTAGTTGACATCAGTAGTTGGTCAGAAAACAGCAAAATGACACTTTTGAGCTTTTCGTCCCGAGAAGCATTTTGAGAGCATGTTGTCATTTAGGCTGTTACTTTCCATCAGAAGCACTCAGAAACAAGTTTCCAAGCCAGAAACGTGTGATTTGATGAATTCTACACTGCCAGGGCAGTTTCATGTAGGTCTCATCAGTAGTTGGTCAGAAAACAGCAAAATGTCACTTTTGAGCTTTTCGGCCCGAGAGAAGCATTTTGAGAGCGTGTTGTCATTTAGGCTGTTACTTTCCAACAGAAGCACTCAGAAACAAGTTTCCAAGCCAGAAACGTGTGATTTGATGAATTCTACACTGCCAGGGCAGTTTCATGTAGGTCCCATCAGTGGTTGGTCAGAAAACAGCAAAATGTCACTTTTGAGCTTTTCGGCCCGAGAGAAGCATTTTGAGAGCATGTTGTCATTTAGGCTGTTACTTTCCAACAGAAGCACTCAGAAACAAGTTTCCAAGCCAGAAACGTGTGATTTGATGAATTCTACACTGCCAGGGCAGTTTCATGTAGGTCTCATCAGTAGTTGGTCAGAAAACAGCAAAATGTCACTTTTGACCTTTTCGGCCCGAGAGAAGCATTTTGAGAGCATGTTGTCATTAAGGCTGTTACTTTTCAACAGAAGCACTCAGAAAGAAGTTTCCAAGCCCGAAACATGTGATTTGATGAATTCTGCACTACCAGGGCAGTTTCATGTAGTTGACATCAGTAGTTGGTCAGAAAACAGCCAAATGTCACTTTTGAGCTTTTCGTCCCGAGAAGCATTTTGAGAGCATGTTGTCATTTAGGCTGTTACTTTTCAACAGAAGCACTCAGAAACAAGTTTCCAAGCCCGAAACGTGTGATTTGATGAATTCTACACTGCCAGGGCAGTTTCATGTAGTTGACATCAGTAGTTGGTCAGAAAACAGCAAAATGACACTTTTGAGCTTTTCGTCCCGAGAAGCATTTTGAGAGCATGTTGTCATTTAGGCTGTTACTTTCCATCAGAAGCACTCAGAAACAAGTTTCCAAGCCAGAAACGTGTGATTTGATGAATTCTACACTACCAGGGCAGTTTCATGTAGGTCCCATCAGTAGTTGGTCAGAAAACAGCCAAATGTCACTTTTGAGCGTTTCGGCCCGAGAGAAGCATTTTGAGAGCATGTTGTCATTTAGGCTGTTACTTTTCAACAGAAGCACTCAGAAAGAAGTTTCCAAGCCCGAAACGTGTGATTTGATGAATTCTACACTACCAGGGCAGTTTCATGTAGTTGACATCAGTAGTTGGTCAGAAAACAGCAAAATGTCACTTTTGAGCTTTTCGTCCCGAGAAGCATTTTGAGAGCATGTTGTCATTTAGGCTGTTACTTTCCATCAGAAGCACTCAGAAACAAGTTTCCAAGCCAGAAACGTGTGATTTGATGAATTCTACACTACCACGGCAGTTTCATGTAGGTCCCATCAGTAGTTGGTCAGAAAACAGCCAAATGTCACTTTTGAGCGTTTCGGCCCGAGAGAAGCATTTTGAGAGCATGTTGTCATTTAGGCTGTTACTTTTCAACAGAAGCACTTAGAAACAAGTTTCCAAGCCCGAAACGTGTGATTTGATGAATTCTGCACTACCAGGGCAGTTTCATGTAGTTGACATCAGTAGTTGGTCAGAAAACAGCCAAATGTCACTTTTGAGCTTTTCGTCCCGAGAAGCATTTTGAGAGCATGTTGTCATTTAGGCTGTTACTTTCCATCAGAAGCACTCAGAAACAAGTTTCCAAGCCAGAAACGTGTGATTTGATGAATTCTACACTGCCAGGGCAGTTTCATGTAGGTCCCATCAGTGGTTGGTCAGAAAACAGCAAAATGTCACTTTTGAGCTTTTCGGCCCGAGAGAAGCATTTTGAGAGCATGTTGTCATTTAGGCTGTTACTTTTCAACAGAAGCACTCAGAAACAAGTTTCCAAGCCCGAAACGTGTGATTTGATGAATTCTACACTACCAGGGCAGTTTCATGTAGTTGACATCAGTAGTTGGTCAGAAAACAGCCAAATGTCACTTTTGAGCTTTTCGTCCCGAGAAGCATTTTGAGAGCATGTTGTCATTTAGGCTGTTACTTTCCAACAGAAGCACTCAGAAACAAGTTTCCAAGCCAGAAACGTGTGATTTGATGAATTCTACACTACCAGGGCAGTTTCATGTAGGTCCCATCAGTTGTTGGTCAGAAAACAACAAAATGTCACTTTTGAGCTTTTCGGCCCGAGAGAAGCATTTTGAGAGCATGTTGTCATTTAGGCTGTTACTTTTCAACAGAAGCACTCAGAAACAAGTTTCCAAGCCAGAAACGTGTGATTTGATGAATTCTACACTGCCAGGGCAGTTTCATGTAGGTCTCATCAGTAGTTGGTCAGAAAACAGCAAAATGTCACTTTTGAGCTTTTCGGCCCGAGAGAAGCATTTTGAGAGCGTGTTGTCATTTAGGCTGTTACTTTCCAACAGAAGCACTCAGAAACAAGTTTCCAAGCCAGAAACGTGTGATTTGATGAATTCTACACTGCCAGGGCAGTTTCATGTAGGTCCCATCAGTGGTTGGTCAGAAAACAGCAAAATGTCACTTTTGAGCTTTTCGGCCCGAGAGAAGCATTTTGAGAGCATGTTGTCATTTAGGCTGTTACTTTCCAACAGAAGCACTCAGAAACAAGTTTCCAAGCCAGAAACGTGTGATTTGATGAATTCTACACTGCCAGGGCAGTTTCATGTAGGTCTCATCAGTAGTTGGTCAGAAAACAGCAAAATGTCACTTTTGACCTTTTCGGCCCGAGAGAAGCATTTTGAGAGCATGTTGTCATTAAGGCTGTTACTTTTCAACAGAAGCACTCAGAAAGAAGTTTCCAAGCCCGAAACATGTGATTTGATGAATTCTGCACTACCAGGGCAGTTTCATGTAGTTGACATCAGTAGTTGGTCAGAAAACAGCCAAATGTCACTTTTGAGCTTTTCGTCCCGAGAAGCATTTTGAGAGCATGTTGTCATTTAGGCTGTTACTTTTCAACAGAAGCACTCAGAAACAAGTTTCCAAGCCCGAAACGTGTGATTTGATGAATTCTACACTGCCAGGGCAGTTTCATGTAGTTGACATCAGTAGTTGGTCAGAAAACAGCAAAATGACACTTTTGAGCTTTTCGTCCCGAGAAGCATTTTGAGAGCATGTTGTCATTTAGGCTGTTACTTTCCATCAGAAGCACTCAGAAACAAGTTTCCAAGCCAGAAACGTGTGATTTGATGAATTCTACACTACCAGGGCAGTTTCATGTAGGTCCCATCAGTAGTTGGTCAGAAAACAGCCAAATGTCACTTTTGAGCGTTTCGGCCCGAGAGAAGCATTTTGAGAGCATGTTGTCATTTAGGCTGTTACTTTTCAACAGAAGCACTCAGAAACAAGTTTCCAAGCCCGAAACGTGTGATTTGATGAATTATGCACTACCAGGGCAGTTTCATGTAGTTGACATCAGTAGTTGGTCAGAAAACAGCCAAATGTCACTTTTGAGCTGTTCGTCCCGAGAAGCATTTTGAGAGCATGTTGTCATTTAGGCTGTTACTTTTCAACAGAAGCACTCAGAAACAAGTTTCCAAGCCCGAAACGTGTGATTTGATGAATTCTACACTACCAGGTCAGTTTCATGTAGTTGACATCAGTAGTTGGTCAGAAAACAGCAAAATGTCACTTTTGAGCGTTTCGGCCCGAGAGAAGCATTTTGAGAGCATGTTGTCATTTAGGCTGTTACTTTTCAACAGAAGCACTTAGAAACAAGTTTCCAAGCCCGAAACGTGTGATTTGATGAATTCTGCACTACCAGGGCAGTTTCATGTAGTTGACATCAGTAGTTGGTCAGAAAACAGCCAAATGTCACTTTTGAGCTTTTCGTCCCGAGAAGCATTTTGAGAGCATGTTGTCATTTAGGCTGTTACTTTCCATCAGAAGCACTCAGAAACAAGTTTCCAAGCCAGAAACGTGTGATTTGATGAATTCTACACTGCCAGGGCAGTTTCATGTAGGTCCCATCAGTGGTTGGTCAGAAAACAGCAAAATGTCACTTTTGAGCTTTTCGGCCCGAGAGAAGCATTTTGAGAGCATGTTGTCATTTAGGCTGTTACTTTTCAACAGAAGCACTCAGAAACAAGTTTCCAAGCCCGAAACGTGTGATTTGATGAATTCTACACTACCAGGGCAGTTTCATGTAGTTGACATCAGTAGTTGGTCAGAAAACAGCCAAATGTCACTTTTGAGCTTTTCGTCCCGAGAAGCATTTTGAGAGCATGTTGTCATTTAGGCTGTTACTTTCCAACAGAAGCACTCAGAAACAAGTTTCCAAGCCAGAAACGTGTGATTTGATGAATTCTACACTGCCAGGGCAGTTTCATGTAGGTCCCATCAGTGGTTGGTCAGAAAACAGCAAAATGTCACTTTTGACCTTTTCGGCCCGAGAGAAGCATTTTGAGAGCATGTTGTCATTTAGGCTGTTACTTTCCAACAGAAGCACTCAGAAACAAGTTTCCAAGCCAGAAACGTGTGATTTGATGAATTCTACACTGCCAGGGCAGTTTCATGTAGGTCTCATCAGTAGTTGGTCAGAAAACAGCAAAATGTCACTTTTGACCTTTTCGGCCCGAGAGAAGCATTTTGAGAGCGTGTTGTCATTTAGGCTGTTACTTTCCAACAGAAGCACTCAGAAACAAGTTTCCAAGCCAGAAACGTGTGATTTGATGAATTCTACACTGCCAGGGCAGTTTCATGTTGGTCCCATCAGTAGTTGGTCAGAAAACAGCCAAATGTCACTTTTGAGCTTTTCGGCCCGAGAGAAGCATTTTGACAGCATGTTGTCATTAAGGCTGTTACTTTTCAACAGAAGCACTCAGAAAGAAGTTTCCAAGCCCGAAACATGTGATTTGATGAATTCTGCACTACCAGGGCAGTTTCATGTAGTTGACATCAGTAGTTGGTCAGAAAACAGCCAAATGTCACTTTTGAGCTTTTCGTCCCGAGAAGCATTTTGAGAGCATGTTGTCATTTAGGCTGTTACTTTTCAACAGAAGCACTCAGAAACAAGTTTCCAAGCCCGAAACGTGTGATTTGATGAATTCTACACTTCCAGGGCAGTTTCATGTAGTTGACATCAGTAGTTGGTCAGAAAACAGCAAAATGACACTTTTGAGCTTTTCGTCCCGAGAAGCATTTTGAGAGCATGTTGTCATTTAGGCTGTTACTTTCCATCAGAAGCACTCAGAAACAAGTTTCCAAGCCAGAAACGTGTGATTTGATGAATTCTACACTACCAGGGCAGTTTCATGTAGGTCCCATCAGTAGTTGGTCAGAAAACAGCCAAATGTCACTTTTGAGCGTTTCGGCCCGAGAGAAGCATTTTGAGAGCATGTTGTCATTTAGGCTGTTACTTTCCATCAGAAGCACTCAGAAACAAGTTTCCAAGCCAGAAACGTGTGATTTGATGAATTCTACACTGCCAGGGCAGTTTCATGTAGGTCTCATCAGTAGTTGGTCAGAAAACAGCAAAATGTCACTTTTGACCTTTTCGGCCCGAGAGAAGCATTTTGAGAGCATGTTGTCATTAAGGCTGTTACTTTTCAACAGAAGCACTCAGAAAGAAGTTTCCAAGCCCGAAACATGTGATTTGATGAATTCTGCACTACCAGGGCAGTTTCATGTAGTTGACATCAGTAGTTGGTCAGAAAACAGCCAAATGTCACTTTTGAGCTTTTCGTCCCGAGAAGCATTTTGAGAGCATGTTGTCATTTAGGCTGTTACTTTTCAACAGAAGCACTCAGAAACAAGTTTCCAAGCCCGAAACGTGTGATTTGATGAATTCTACACTACCAGGGCAGTTTCATGTAGTTGACATCAGTAGTTGGTCAGAAAACAGCAAAATGTCACTTTTGAGCTTTTCGTCCCGAGAAGCATTTTGAGAGCATGTTGTCATTTAGGCTGTTACTTTCCATCAGAAGCACTCAGAAACAAGTTTCCAAGCCAGAAACGTTTGATTTGATGAATTCTACACTACCACGGCAGTTTCATGTAGGTCCCATCAGTAGTTGGTCAGAAAACAGCCAAATGTCACTTTTGAGCGTTTCGGCCCGAGAGAAGCATTTTGAGAGCATGTTGTCATTTAGGCTGTTACTTTTCAACAGAAGCACTTAGAAACAAGTTTCCAAGCCCGAAACGTGTGATTTGATGAATTCTGCACTACCAGGGCAGTTTCATGTAGTTGACATCAGTAGTTGGTCAGAAAACAGCCAAATGTCACTTTTGAGCTTTTCGGCCCGAGAGAAGCATTTTGAGAGCATGTTGTCATTTAGGCTGTTACTTTCCAACAGAAGCACTCAGAAACAAGTTTCCAAGCCAGAAACGTGTGATTTGATGAATTCTACACTGCCAGGGCAGTTTCATGTAGGTCTCATCAGTAGTTGGTCAGAAAACAGCAAAATGTCACTTTTGACCTTTTCGGCCCGAGAGAAGCATTTTGAGAGCGTGTTGTCATTTAGGCTGTTACTTTCCAACAGAAGCACTCAGAAACAAGTTTCCAAGCCAGAAACGTGTGATTTGATGAATTCTACACTGCCAGGGCAGTTTCATGTTGGTCCCATCAGTAGTTGGTCAGAAAACAGCCAAATGTCACTTTTGAGCTTTTCGGCCCGAGAGAAGCATTTTGAGAGCATGTTGTCATTAAGGCTGTTACTTTTCAACAGAAGCACTCAGAAACAAGTTTCCAAGCCCGAAACATGTGATTTGATGAATTCTGCACTACCAGGGCAGTTTCATGTAGTTGACATCAGTAGTTGGTCAGAAAACAGCCAAATGTCACTTTTGAGCTTTTCGTCCCGAGAAGCATTTTGAGAGCATGTTGTCATTTAGGCTGTTACTTTTCAACAGAAGCACTCAGAAACAAGTTTCCAAGCCCGAAACGTGTGATTTGATGAATTCTACACTGCCAGGGCAGTTTCATGTAGTTGACATCAGTAGTTGGTCAGAAAACAGCAAAATGACACTTTTGAGCTTTTCGTCCCGAGAAGCATTTTGAGAGCATGTTGTCATTTAGGCTGTTACTTTCCATCAGAAGCACTCAGAAACAAGTTTCCAAGCCAGAAACGTGTGATTTGATGAATTCTACACTGCCAGGGCAGTTTCATGTAGGTCTCATCAGTAGTTGGTCAGAAAACAGCAAAATGTCACTTTTGAGCTTTTCGGCCCGAGAGAAGCATTTTGAGAGCGTGTTGTCATTTAGGCTGTTACTTTCCAACAGAAGCACTCAGAAACAAGTTTCCAAGCCAGAAACGTGTGATTTGATGAATTCTACACTGCCAGGGCAGTTTCATGTAGGTCCCATCAGTGGTTGGTCAGAAAACAGCAAAATGTCACTTTTGAGCTTTTCGGCCCGAGAGAAGCATTTTGAGAGCATGTTGTCATTTAGGCTGTTACTTTCCAACAGAAGCACTCAGAAACAAGTTTCCAAGCCAGAAACGTGTGATTTGATGAATTCTACACTGCCAGGGCAGTTTCATGTAGGTCTCATCAGTAGTTGGTCAGAAAACAGCAAAATGTCACTTTTGACCTTTTCGGCCCGAGAGAAGCATTTTGAGAGCATGTTGTCATTAAGGCTGTTACTTTTCAACAGAAGCACTCAGAAAGAAGTTTCCAAGCCCGAAACATGTGATTTGATGAATTCTGCACTACCAGGGCAGTTTCATGTAGTTGACATCAGTAGTTGGTCAGAAAACAGCAAAATGACACTTTTGAGCTTTTCGTCCCGAGAAGCATTTTGAGAGCATGTTGTCATTTAGGCTGTTACTTTCCATCAGAAGCACTCAGAAACAAGTTTCCAAGCCAGAAACGTGTGATTTGATGAATTCTACACTACCAGGGCAGTTTCATGTAGGTCCCATCAGTAGTTGGTCAGAAAACAGCCAAATGTCACTTTTGAGCGTTTCGGCCCGAGAGAAGCATTTTGAGAGCATGTTGTCATTTAGGCTGTTACTTTTCAACAGAAGCACTCAGAAACAAGTTTCCAAGCCCGAAACGTGTGATTTGATGAATTATGCACTACCAGGGCAGTTTCATGTAGTTGACATCAGTAGTTGGTCAGAAAACAGCCAAATGTCACTTTTGAGCTGTTCGTCCCGAGAAGCATTTTGAGAGCATGTTGTCATTTAGGCTGTTACTTTTCAACAGAAGCACTCAGAAACAAGTTTCCAAGCCCGAAACGTGTGATTTGATGAATTCTACACTACCAGGTCAGTTTCATGTAGTTGACATCAGTAGTTGGTCAGAAAACAGCAAAATGTCACTTTTGAGCTTTTCGTCCCGAGAAGCATTTTGAGAGCATGTTGTCATTTAGGCTGTTACTTTTCAACAGAAGCACTTAGAAACAAGTTTCCAAGCCCGAAACATGTGATTTGATGAATTCTGCACTACCAGGGCAGTTTCATGTAGTTGACATCAGTAGTTGGTCAGAAAACAGCCAAATGTCACTTTTGAGCTTTTCGTCCCGAGAAGCATTTTGAGAGCATGTTGTCATTTAGGCTGTTACTTTCCATCAGAAGCACTCAGAAACAAGTTTCCAAGCCAGAAACGTGTGATTTGATGAATTCTACACTGCCAGGGCAGTTTCATGTAGGTCCCATCAGTGGTTGGTCAGAAAACAGCAAAATGTCACTTTTGAGCTTTTCGGCCCGAGAGAAGCATTTTGAGAGCATGTTTTCATTTAGGCTGTTACTTTTCAACAGAAGCACTCAGAAACAAGTTTCCAAGCCCGAAACGTGTGATTTGATGAATTCTACACTACCAGGGCAGTTTCATGTAGTTGACATCAGTAGTTGGTCAGAAAACAGCCAAATGTCACTTTTGAGCTTTTCGTCCCGAGAAGCATTTTGAGAGCATGTTGTCATTTAGGCTGTTACTTTCCAACAGAAGCACTCAGAAACAAGTTTCCAAGCCAGAAACGTGTGATTTGATGAATTCTACACTGCCAGGGCAGTTTCATGTAGGTCCCATCAGTGGTTGGTCAGAAAACAGCAAAATGTCACTTTTGACCTTTTCGGCCCGAGAGAAGCATTTTGAGAGCATGTTGTCATTTAGGCTGTTACTTTCCAACAGAAGCACTCAGAAACAAGTTTCCAAGCCAGAAACGTGTGATTTGATGAATTCTACACTGCCAGGGCAGTTTCATGTAGGTCTCATCAGTAGTTGGTCAGAAAACAGCAAAATGTCACTTTTGACCTTTTCGGCCCGAGAGAAGCATTTTGAGAGCGTGTTGTCATTTAGGCTGTTACTTTCCAACAGAAGCACTCAGAAACAAGTTTCCAAGCCAGAAACGTGTGATTTGATGAATTCTACACTGCCAGGGCAGTTTCATGTTGGTCCCATCAGTAGTTGGTCAGAAAACAGCCAAATGTCACTTTTGAGCTTTTCAGCCCGAGAGAAGCATTTTGAGAGCATGTTGTCATTAAGGCTGTTACTTTTCAACAGAAGCACTCAGAAAGAAGTTTCCAAGCCCGAAACATGTGATTTGATGAATTCTGCACTACCAGGGCAGTTTCATGTAGTTGACATCAGTAGTTGGTCAGAAAACAGCCAAATGTCACTTTTGAGCTTTTCGTCCCGAGAAGCATTTTGAGAGCATGTTGTCATTTAGGCTGTTACTTTTCAACAGAAGCACTCAGAAACAAGTTTCCAAGCCCGAAACGTGTGATTTGATGAATTCTACACTTCCAGGGCAGTTTCATGTAGTTGACATCAGTAGTTGGTCAGAAAACAGCAAAATGACACTTTTGAGCTTTTCGTCCCGAGAAGCATTTTGAGAGCATGTTGTCATTTAGGCTGTTACTTTCCATCAGAAGCACTCAGAAACAAGTTTCCAAGCCAGAAACGTGTGATTTGATGAATTCTACACTACCAGGGCAGTTTCATGTAGGTCCCATCAGTAGTTGGTCAGAAAACAGCCAAATGTCACTTTTGAGCGTTTCGGCCCGAGAGAAGCATTTTGAGAGCATGTTGTCATTTAGGCTGTTACTTTCCATCAGAAGCACTCAGAAACAAGTTTCCAAGCCAGAAACGTGTGATTTGATGAATTCTACACTACCAGGGCAGTTTCATGTAGGTCCCATCAGTTGTTGGTCAGAAAACAACAAAATGTCACTTTTGAGCTTTTCGGCCCGAGAGAAGCATTTTGAGAGCATGTTGTCATTTAGGCTGTTACTTTTCAACAGAAGCACTCAGAAACAAGTTTCCAAGCCAGAAACGTGTGATTTGATGAATTCTACACTGCCAGGGCAGTTTCATGTAGGTCTCATCAGTAGTTGGTCAGAAAACAGCAAAATGACACTTTTGAGCTTTTCGTCCCGAGAAGCATTTTGAGAGCATGTTGTCATTTAGGCTGTTACTTTCCATCAGAAGCACTCAGAAACAAGTTTCCAAGCCAGAAACGTGTGATTTGATGAATTCTACACTGCCAGGGCAGTTTCATGTAGGTCTCATCAGTAGTTGGTCAGAAAACAGCAAAATGTCACTTTTGACCTTTTCGGCCCGAGAGAAGCATTTTGAGAGCGTGTTGTCATTTAGGCTGTTACTTTCCAACAGAAGCACTCAGAAACAAGTTTCCAAGCCAGAAACGTGTGATTTGATGAATTCTACACTGCCAGGGCAGTTTCATGTTGGTCCCATCAGTAGTTGGTCAGAAAACAGCCAAATGTCACTTTTGAGCTTTTCGGCCCGAGAGAAGCATTTTGAGAGCATGTTGTCATTAAGGCTGTTACTTTTCAACAGAAGCACTCAGAAAGAAGTTTCCAAGCCCGAAACATGTGATTTGATGAATTCTGCACTACCAGGGCAGTTTCATGTAGTTGACATCAGTAGTTGGTCAGAAAACAGCCAAATGTCACTTTTGAGCTTTTCGTCCCGAGAAGCATTTTGAGAGCATGTTGTCATTTAGGCTGTTACTTTTCAACAGAAGCACTCAGAAACAAGTTTCCAAGCCCGAAACGTGTGATTTGATGAATTCTACACTTCCAGGGCAGTTTCATGTAGTTGACATCAGTAGTTGGTCAGAAAACAGCAAAATGACACTTTTGAGCTTTTCGTCCCGAGAAGCATTTTGAGAGCATGTTGTCATTTAGGCTGTTACTTTCCATCAGAAGCACTCAGAAACAAGTTTCCAAGCCAGAAACGTGTGATTTGATGAATTCTACACTACCAGGGCAGTTTCATGTAGGTCCCATCAGTAGTTGGTCAGAAAACAGCCAAATGTCACTTTTGAGCGTTTCGGCCCGAGAGAAGCATTTTGAGAGCATGTTGTCATTTAGGCTGTTACTTTCCATCAGAAGCACTCAGAAACAAGTTTCCAAGCCAGAAACGTGTGATTTGATGAATTCTACACTACCAGGGCAGTTTCATGTAGGTCCCATCAGTTGTTGGTCAGAAAACAACAAAATGTCACTTTTGAGCTTTTCGGCCCGAGAGAAGCATTTTGAGAGCATGTTGTCATTTAGGCTGTTACTTTTCAACAGAAGCACTCAGAAACAAGTTTCCAAGCCAGAAACGTGTGATTTGATGAATTCTACACTGCCAGGGCAGTTTCATGTAGGTCTCATCAGTAGTTGGTCAGAAAACAGCAAAATGTCACTTTTGACCTTTTCGGCCCGAGAGAAGCATTTTGAGAGCATGTTGTCATTAAGGCTGTTACTTTTCAACAGAAGCACTCAGAAAGAAGTTTCCAAGCCCGAAACATGTGATTTGATGAATTCTGCACTACCAGGGCAGTTTCATGTAGTTGACATCAGTAGTTGGTCAGAAAACAGCCAAATGTCACTTTTGAGCTTTTCGTCCCGAGAAGCATTTTGAGAGCATGTTGTCATTTAGGCTGTTACTTTTCAACAGAAGCACTCAGAAACAAGTTTCCAAGCCCGAAACGTGTGATTTGATGAATTCTACACTGCCAGGGCAGTTTCATGTAGTTGACATCAGTAGTTGGTCAGAAAACAGCAAAATGACACTTTTGAGCTTTTCGTCCCGAGAAGCATTTTGAGAGCATGTTGTCATTTAGGCTGTTACTTTTCAACAGAAGCACTCAGAAACAAGTTTCCAAGCCCGAAACGTGTGATTTGATGAATTATGCACTACCAGGGCAGTTTCATGTAGTTGACATCAGTAGTTGGTCAGAAAACAGCCAAATGTCACTTTTGAGCTGTTCGTCCCGAGAAGCATTTTGAGAGCATGTCATTTAGGCTGTTACTTTTCAACAGAAGCACTCAGAAACAAGTTTCCAAGCCCGAAACGTGTGATTTGATGAATTCTACACTACCAGGGCAGTTTCATGTAGTTGACATCAGTAGTTGGTCAGAAAACAGCAAAATGTCACTTTTGAGCTTTTCGTCCCGAGAAGCATTTTGAGAGCATGTTGTCATTTAGGCTGTTACTTTCCATCAGAAGCACTCAGAAACAAGTTTCCAAGCCAGAAACGTTTGATTTGATGAATTCTACACTACCACGGCAGTTTCATGTAGGTCCCATCAGTAGTTGGTCAGAAAACAGCCAAATGTCACTTTTGAGCGTTTCGGCCCGAGAGAAGCATTTTGAGAGCATGTTGTCATTTAGGCTGTTACTTTTCAACAGAAGCACTTAGAAACAAGTTTCCAAGCCCGAAACGTGTGATTTGATGAATTCTGCACTACCAGGGCAGTTTCATGTAGTTGACATCAGTAGTTGGTCAGAAAACAGCCAAATGTCACTTTTGAGCTTTTCGGCCCGAGAGAAGCATTTTGAGAGCATGTTGTCATTTAGGCTGTTACTTTCCAACAGAAGCACTCAGAAACAAGTTTCCAAGCCAGAAACGTGTGATTTGATGAATTCTACACTGCCAGGGCAGTTTCATGTAGGTCTCATCAGTAGTTGGTCAGAAAACAGCAAAATGTCACTTTTGACCTTTTCGGCCCGAGAGAAGCATTTTGAGAGCGTGTTGTCATTTAGGCTGTTACTTTCCAACAGAAGCACTCAGAAACAAGTTTCCAAGCCAGAAACGTGTGATTTGATGAATTCTACACTGCCAGGGCAGTTTCATGTTGGTCCCATCAGTAGTTGGTCAGAAAACAGCCAAATGTCACTTTTGAGCTTTTCGGCCCGAGAGAAGCATTTTGAGAGCATGTTGTCATTAAGGCTGTTACTTTTCAACAGAAGCACTCAGAAAGAAGTTTCCAAGCCCGAAACATGTGATTTGATGAATTCTGCACTACCAGGGCAGTTTCATGTAGTTGACATCAGTAGTTGGTCAGAAAACAGCCAAATGTCACTTTTGAGCTTTTCGTCCCGAGAAGCATTTTGAGAGCATGTTGTCATTTAGGCTGTTACTTTTCAACAGAAGCACTCAGAAACAAGTTTCCAAGCCCGAAACGTGTGATTTGATGAATTCTACACTGCCAGGGCAGTTTCATGTAGTTGACATCAGTAGTTGGTCAGAAAACAGCAAAATGACACTTTTGAGCTTTTCGTCCCGAGAAGCATTTTGAGAGCATGTTGTCATTTAGGCTGTTACTTTTCAACAGAAGCACTCAGAAACAAGTTTCCAAGCCCGAAACGTGTGATTTGATGAATTATGCACTACCAGGGCAGTTTCATGTAGTTGACATCAGTAGTTGGTCAGAAAACAGCCAAATGTCACTTTTGAGCTGTTCGTCCCGAGAAGCATTTTGAGAGCATGTCATTTAGGCTGTTACTTTTCAACAGAAGCACTCAGAAACAAGTTTCCAAGCCCGAAACGTGTGATTTGATGAATTCTACACTACCAGGGCAGTTTCATGTAGTTGACATCAGTAGTTGGTCAGAAAACAGCAAAATGTCACTTTTGAGCTTTTCGTCCCGAGAAGCATTTTGAGAGCATGTTGTCATTTAGGCTGTTACTTTCCATCAGAAGCACTCAGAAACAAGTTTCCAAGCCAGAAACGTTTGATTTGATGAATTCTACACTACCACGGCAGTTTCATGTAGGTCCCATCAGTAGTTGGTCAGAAAACAGCCAAATGTCACTTTTGAGCGTTTCGGCCCGAGAGAAGCATTTTGAGAGCATGTTGTCATTTAGGCTGTTACTTTTCAACAGAAGCACTTAGAAACAAGTTTCCAAGCCCGAAACGTGTGATTTGATGAATTCTGCACTACCAGGGCAGTTTCATGTAGTTGACATCAGTAGTTGGTCAGAAAACAGCCAAATGTCACTTTTGAGCTTTTCGTCCCGAGAAGCATTTTGAGAGCATGTTGTCATTTAGGCTGTTACTTTCCATCAGAAGCACTCAGAAACAAGTTTCCAAGCCAGAAACGTGTGATTTGATGAATTCTACACTGCCAGGGCAGTTTCATGTAGGTCTCATCAGTAGTTGGTCAGAAAACAGCAAAATGTCACTTTTGACCTTTTCGGCCCGAGAGAAGCATTTTGAGAGCGTGTTGTCATTTAGGCTGTTACTTTCCAACAGAAGCACTCAGAAACAAGTTTCCAAGCCAGAAACGTGTGATTTGATGAATTCTACACTGCCAGGGCAGTTTCATGTTGGTCCCATCAGTAGTTGGTCAGAAAACAGCCAAATGTCACTTTTGAGTTTTCGGCCCGAGAGAAGCATTTTGAGAGCATGTTGTCATTAAGGCTGTTACTTTTCAACAGAAGCACTCAGAAACAAGTTTCCAAGCCCGAAACGTGTGATTTGATGAATTCTACACTGCCAGGGCAGTTTCATGTAGTTGACATCAGTAGTTGGTCAGAAAACAGCAAAATGACACTTTTGAGCTTTTCGTCCCGAGAAGCATTTTGAGAGCATGTTGTCATTTAGGCTGTTACTTTCCATCAGAAGCACTCAGAAACAAGTTTCCAAGCCAGAAACGTTTGATTTGATGAATTCTACACTACCACGGCAGTTTCATGTAGGTCCCATCAGTAGTTGGTCAGAAAACAGCCAAATGTCACTTTTGAGCGTTTCGGCCCGAGAGAAGCATTTTGAGAGCATGTTGTCATTTAGGCTGTTACTTTTCAACAGAAGCACTCAGAAACAAGTTTCCAAGCCCGAAACGTGTGATTTGATGAATTCTGCACTACCAGGGCAGTTTCATGTAGTTGACATCAGTAGTTGGTCAGAAAACAGCCAAATGTCACTTTTGAGCTTTTCGTCCCGAGAAGCATTTTGAGAGCATGTTGTCATTTAGGCTGTTACTTTCCATCAGAAGCACTCAGAAACAAGTTTCCAAGCCAGAAACGTGTGATTTGATGAATTCTACACTGCCAGGGCAGTTTCATGTAGGTCTCATCAGTAGTTGGTCAGAAAACAGCAAAATGTCACTTTTGACCTTTTCGGCCCGAGAGAAGCATTTTGAGAGCGTGTTGTCATTTAGGCTGTTACTTTCCAACAGAAGCACTCAGAAACAAGTTTCCAAGCCAGAAACGTGTGATTTGATGAATTCTACACTGCCAGGGCAGTTTCATGTTGGTCCCATCAGTAGTTGGTCAGAAAACAGCCAAATGTCACTTTTGAGTTTTCGGCCCGAGAGAAGCATTTTGAGAGCATGTTGTCATTAAGGCTGTTACTTTTCAACAGAAGCACTCAGAAACAAGTTTCCAAGCCCGAAACGTGTGATTTGATGAATTCTACACTGCCAGGGCAGTTTCATGTAGTTGACATCAGTAGTTGGTCAGAAAACAGCAAAATGACACTTTTGAGCTTTTCGTCCCGAGAAGCATTTTGAGAGCATGTTGTCATTTAGGCTGTTACTTTCCATCAGAAGCACTCAGAAACAAGTTTCCAAGCCAGAAACGTGTGATTTGATGAATTCTACACTACCAGGGCAGTTTCATGTAGGTCCCATCAGTAGTTGGTCAGAAAACAGCCAAATGTCACTTTTGAGCGTTTCGGCCCGAGAGAAGCATTTTGAGAGCATGTTGTCATTTAGGCTGTTACTTTCCATCAGAAGCACTCAGAAACAAGTTTCCAAGCCAGAAACGTGTGATTTGATGAATTCTACACTACCAGGGCAGTTTCATGTAGGTCCCATCAGTAGTTGGTCAGAAAACAGCCAAATGTCACTTTTGAGCTTTTCGTCCCGAGAAGCATTTTGAGAGCATGTTGTCATTTAGGCTGTTACTTTTCAACAGAAGCACTCAGAAACAAGTTTCCAAGCCCGAAACGTGTGATTTGATGAATTCTACACTACCAGGGCAGTTTCATGTAGTTGACATCAGTAGTTGGTCAGAAAACAGCCAAATGTCACTTTTGAGCTTTTCGTCCCGAGAAGCATTTTGAGAGCATGTTGTCATTTAGGCTGTTACTTTCCAACAGAAGCACTCAGAAACAAGTTTCCAAGCCAGAAACGTGTGATTTGATGAATTCTACACTGCCAGGGCAGTTTCATGTAGGTCCCATCAGTGGTTGGTCAGAAAACAGCAAAATGTCACTTTTGAGCTTTTCGGCCCGAGAGAAGCATTTTGAGAGCATGTTGTCATTTAGGCTGTTACTTTCCAACAGAAGCACTCAGAAACAAGTTTCCAAGCCAGAAACGTGTGATTTGATGAATTCTACACTGCCAGGGCAGTTTCATGTAGGTCTCATCAGTAGTTGGTCAGAAAACAGCAAAATGTCACTTTTGACCTTTTCGGCCCGAGAGAAGCATTTTGAGAGCGTGTTGTCATTTAGGCTGTTACTTTCCAACAGAAGCACTCAGAAACAAGTTTCCAAGCCAGAAACGTGTGATTTGATGAATTCTACACTGCCAGGGCAGTTTCATGTTGGTCCCATCAGTAGTTGGTCAGAAAACAGCCAAATGTCACTTTTGAGCTTTTCGGCCCGAGAGAAGCATTTTGAGAGCATGTTGTCATTAAGGCTGTTACTTTTCAACAGAAGCACTCAGAAAGAAGTTTCCAAGCCCGAAACATGTGATTTGATGAATTCTGCACTACCAGGGCAGTTTCATGTAGTTGACATCAGTAGTTGGTCAGAAAACAGCCAAATGTCACTTTTGAGCTTTTCGTCCCGAGAAGCATTTTGAGAGCATGTTGTCATTTAGGCTGTTACTTTTCAACAGAAGCACTCAGAAACAAGTTTCCAAGCCCGAAACGTGTGATTTGATGAATTCTACACTTCCAGGGCAGTTTCATGTAGTTGACATCAGTAGTTGGTCAGAAAACAGCCAAATGTCACTTTTGAGCTTTTCGTCCCGAGAAGCATTTTGAGAGCATGTTGTCATTTAGGCTGTTACTTTCCATCAGAAGCACTCAGAAACAAGTTTCCAAGCCAGAAACGTGTGATTTGATGAATTCTACACTGCCAGGGCAGTTTCATGTAGGTCCCATCAGTGGTTGGTCAGAAAACAGCAAAATGTCACTTTTGAGCTTTTCGGCCCGAGAGAAGCATTTTGAGAGCATGTTGTCATTTAGGCTGTTACTTTTCAACAGAAGCACTCAGAAACAAGTTTCCAAGCCCGAAACGTGTGATTTGATGAATTCTACACTACCAGGGCAGTTTCATGTAGTTGACATCAGTAGTTGGTCAGAAAACAGCCAAATGTCACTTTTGAGCTTTTCGTCCCGAGAAGCATTTTGAGAGCATGTTGTCATTTAGGCTGTTACTTTCCAACAGAAGCACTCAGAAACAAGTTTCCAAGCCAGAAACGTGTGATTTGATGAATTCTACACTGCCAGGGCAGTTTCATGTAGGTCCCATCAGTGGTTGGTCAGAAAACAGCCAAATGTCACTTTTGAGCGTTTCGGCCCGAGAGAAGCATTTTGAGAGCATGTTGTCATTTAGGCTGTTACTTTCCATCAGAAGCACTCAGAAACAAGTTTCCAAGCCAGAAACGTGTGATTTGATGAATTCTACACTACCAGGGCAGTTTCATGTAGGTCCCATCAGTAGTTGGTCAGAAAACAGCCAAATGTCACTTTTGAGCGTTTCGGCCCGAGAGAAGCATTTTGAGAGCATGTTGTCATTTAGGCTGTTACTTTCCATCAGAAGCACTCAGAAACAAGTTTCCAAGCCAGAAACGTGTGATTTGATGAATTCTACACTACCAGGGCAGTTTCATGTAGGTCCCATCAGTAGTTGGTCAGAAAACAGCCAAATGTCACTTTTGAGCTTTTCGGCCCGAGAGAAGCATTTTGAGAGCATGTTGTCATTAAGGCTGTTACTTTTCAACAGAAGCACTCAGAAAGAAGTTTCCAAGCCCGAAACATGTGATTTGATGAATTCTGCACTACCAGGGCAGTTTCATGTAGTTGACATCAGTAGTTGGTCAGAAAACAGCCAAATGTCACTTTTGAGCTTTTCGTCCCGAGAAGCATTTTGAGAGCATGTTGTCATTTAGGCTGTTACTTTTCAACAGAAGCACTCAGAAACAAGTTTCCAAGCCCGAAACGTGTGATTTGATGAATTATGCACTACCAGGGCAGTTTCATGTAGTTGACATCAGTAGTTGGTCAGAAAACAGCCAAATGTCACTTTTGAGCTGTTCGTCCCGAGAAGCATTTTGAGAGCATGTCATTTAGGCTGTTACTTTTCAACAGAAGCACTCAGAAACAAGTTTCCAAGCCCGAAACGTGTGATTTGATGAATTCTACACTACCAGGGCAGTTTCATGTAGTTGACATCAGTAGTTGGTCAGAAAACAGCAAAATGTCACTTTTGAGCTTTTCGTCCCGAGAAGCATTTTGAGAGCATGTTGTCATTTAGGCTGTTACTTTCCATCAGAAGCACTCAGAAACAAGTTTCCAAGCCAGAAACGTTTGATTTGATGAATTCTACACTACCACGGCAGTTTCATGTAGGTCCCATCAGTAGTTGGTCAGAAAACAGCCAAATGTCACTTTTGAGCGTTTCGGCCCGAGAGAAGCATTTTGAGAGCATGTTGTCATTTAGGCTGTTACTTTTCAACAGAAGCACTTAGAAACAAGTTTCCAAGCCCGAAACGTGTGATTTGATGAATTCTGCACTACCAGGGCAGTTTCATGTAGTTGACATCAGTAGTTGGTCAGAAAACAGCCAAATGTCACTTTTGAGCTTTTCGTCCCGAGAAGCATTTTGAGAGCATGTTGTCATTTAGGCTGTTACTTTCCATCAGAAGCACTCAGAAACAAGTTTCCAAGCCAGAAACGTGTGATTTGATGAATTCTACACTGCCAGGGCAGTTTCATGTAGGTCTTATCAGTAGTTGGTCAGAAAACAGCAAAATGTCACTTTTGACCTTTTCGGCCCGAGAGAAGCATTTTGAGAGCGTGTTGTCATTTAGGCTGTTACTTTCCAACAGAAGCACTCAGAAACAAGTTTCCAAGCCAGAAACGTGTGATTTGATGAATTCTACACTGCCAGGGCAGTTTCATGTTGGTCCCATCAGTAGTTGGTCAGAAAACAGCCAAATGTCACTTTTGAGCTTTCGGCCCGAGAGAAGCATTTTGAGAGCATGTTGTCATTAAGGCTGTTACTTTTCAACAGAAGCACTCAGAAACAAGTTTCCAAGCCCGAAACGTGTGATTTGATGAATTCTACACTGCCAGGGCAGTTTCATGTAGTTGACATCAGTAGTTGGTCAGAAAACAGCAAAATGACACTTTTGAGCTTTTCGTCCCGAGAAGCATTTTGAGAGCATGTTGTCATTTAGGCTGTTACTTTCCATCAGAAGCACTCAGAAACAAGTTTCCAAGCCAGAAACGTGTGATTTGATGAATTCTACACTACCAGGGCAGTTTCATGTAGGTCCCATCAGTAGTTGGTCAGAAAACAGCCAAATGTCACTTTTGAGCGTTTCGGCCCGAGAGAAGCATTTTGAGAGCATGTTGTCATTTAGGCTGTTACTTTCCATCAGAAGCACTCAGAAACAAGTTTCCAAGCCAGAAACGTTTGATTTGATGAATTCTACACTACCAGGGCAGTTTCATGTAGGTCCCATCAGTAGTTGGTCAGAAAACAGCCAAATGTCACTTTTGAGCGTTTCGGCCCGAGAGAAGCATTTTGAGAGCATGTTGTCATTTAGGCTGTTACTTTCCATCAGAAGCACTCAGAAACAAGTTTCCAAGCCAGAAACGTGTGATTTGATGAATTCTACACTACCAGGGCAGTTTCATGTAGGTCCCATCAGTAGTTGGTCAGAAAACAGCCAAATGTCACTTTTGAGCTTTTCGGCCCGAGAGAAGCATTTTGAGAGCATGTTGTCATTAAGGCTGTTACTTTTCAACAGAAGCACTCAGAAAGAAGTTTCCAAGCCCGAAACATGTGATTTGATGAATTCTGCACTACCAGGGCAGTTTCATGTAGTTGACATCAGTAGTTGGTCAGAAAACAGCCAAATGTCACTTTTGAGCTTTTCGTCCCGAGAAGCATTTTGAGAGCATGTTGTCATTTAGGCTGTTACTTTTCAACAGAAGCACTCAGAAACAAGTTTCCAAGCCCGAAACGTGTGATTTGATGAATTATGCACTACCAGGGCAGTTTCATGTAGTTGACATCAGTAGTTGGTCAGAAAACAGCCAAATGTCACTTTTGAGCTGTTCGTCCCGAGAAGCATTTTGAGAGCATGTCATTTAGGCTGTTACTTTTCAACAGAAGCACTCAGAAACAAGTTTCCAAGCCCGAAACGTGTGATTTGATGAATTCTACACTACCAGGGCAGTTTCATGTAGTTGACATCAGTAGTTGGTCAGAAAACAGCAAAATGTCACTTTTGAGCTTTTCGTCCCGAGAAGCATTTTGAGAGCATGTTGTCATTTAGGCTGTTACTTTCCATCAGAAGCACTCAGAAACAAGTTTCCAAGCCAGAAACGTTTGATTTGATGAATTCTACACTACCACGGCAGTTTCATGTAGGTCCCATCAGTAGTTGGTCAGAAAACAGCCAAATGTCACTTTTGAGCGTTTCGGCCCGAGAGAAGCATTTTGAGAGCATGTTGTCATTTAGGCTGTTACTTTTCAACAGAAGCACTTAGAAACAAGTTTCCAAGCCCGAAACGTGTGATTTGATGAATTCTGCACTACCAGGGCAGTTTCATGTAGTTGACATCAGTAGTTGGTCAGAAAACAGCCAAATGTCACTTTTGAGCTTTTCGTCCCGAGAAGCATTTTGAGAGCATGTTGTCATTTAGGCTGTTACTTTCCATCAGAAGCACTCAGAAACAAGTTTCCAAGCCAGAAACGTGTGATTTGATGAATTCTACACTGCCAGGGCAGTTTCATGTAGGTCTTATCAGTAGTTGGTCAGAAAACAGCAAAATGTCACTTTTGACCTTTTCGGCCCGAGAGAAGCATTTTGAGAGCGTGTTGTCATTTAGGCTGTTACTTTCCAACAGAAGCACTCAGAAACAAGTTTCCAAGCCAGAAACGTGTGATTTGATGAATTCTACACTGCCAGGGCAGTTTCATGTTGGTCCCATCAGTAGTTGGTCAGAAAACAGCCAAATGTCACTTTTGAGCTTTCGGCCCGAGAGAAGCATTTTGAGAGCATGTTGTCATTAAGGCTGTTACTTTTCAACAGAAGCACTCAGAAACAAGTTTCCAAGCCCGAAACGTGTGATTTGATGAATTCTACACTGCCAGGGCAGTTTCATGTAGTTGACATCAGTAGTTGGTCAGAAAACAGCAAAATGACACTTTTGAGCTTTTCGTCCCGAGAAGCATTTTGAGAGCATGTTGTCATTTAGGCTGTTACTTTCCATCAGAAGCACTCAGAAACAAGTTTCCAAGCCAGAAACGTGTGATTTGATGAATTCTACACTACCAGGGCAGTTTCATGTAGGTCCCATCAGTAGTTGGTCAGAAAACAGCCAAATGTCACTTTTGAGCGTTTCGGCCCGAGAGAAGCATTTTGAGAGCATGTTGTCATTTAGGCTGTTACTTTCCATCAGAAGCACTCAGAAACAAGTTTCCAAGCCAGAAACGTGTGATTTGATGAATTCTACACTACCAGGGCAGTTTCATGTAGGTCCCATCAGTAGTTGGTCAGAAAACAGCCAAATGTCACTTTTGAGCGTTTCGGCCCGAGAGAAGCATTTTGAGAGCATGTTGTCATTTAGGCTGTTACTTTCCATCAGAAGCACTCAGAAACAAGTTTCCAAGCCAGAAACGTGTGATTTGATGAATTCTACACTACCAGGGCAGTTTCATGTAGGTCCCATCAGTAGTTGGTCAGAAAACAGCCAAATGTCACTTTTGAGCTTTTCGTCCCGAGAAGCATTTTGAGAGCATGTTGTCATTTAGGCTGTTACTTTTCAACAGAAGCACTCAGAAACAAGTTTCCAAGCCCGAAACGTGTGATTTGATGAATTCTACACTACCAGGGCAGTTTCATGTAGTTGACATCAGTAGTTGGTCAGAAAACAGCCAAATGTCACTTTTGAGCTTTTCGTCCCGAGAAGCATTTTGAGAGCATGTTGTCATTTAGGCTGTTACTTTCCAACAGAAGCACTCAGAAACAAGTTTCCAAGCCAGAAACGTGTGATTTGATGAATTCTACACTGCCAGGGCAGTTTCATGTAGGTCCCATCAGTGGTTGGTCAGAAAACAGCAAAATGTCACTTTTGAGCTTTTCGGCCCGAGAGAAGCATTTTGAGAGCATGTTGTCATTTAGGCTGTTACTTTCCAACAGAAGCACTCAGAAACAAGTTTCCAAGCCAGAAACGTGTGATTTGATGAATTCTACACTGCCAGGGCAGTTTCATGTAGGTCTCATCAGTAGTTGGTCAGAAAACAGCAAAATGTCACTTTTGACCTTTTCGGCCCGAGAGAAGCATTTTGAGAGCGTGTTGTCATTTAGGCTGTTACTTTCCAACAGAAGCACTCAGAAACAAGTTTCCAAGCCAGAAACGTGTGATTTGATGAATTCTACACTGCCAGGGCAGTTTCATGTTGGTCCCATCAGTAGTTGGTCAGAAAACAGCCAAATGTCACTTTTGAGCTTTTCGGCCCGAGAGAAGCATTTTGAGAGCATGTTGTCATTAAGGCTGTTACTTTTCAACAGAAGCACTCAGAAAGAAGTTTCCAAGCCCGAAACATGTGATTTGATGAATTCTGCACTACCAGGGCAGTTTCATGTAGTTGACATCAGTAGTTGGTCAGAAAACAGCCAAATGTCACTTTTGAGCTTTTCGTCCCGAGAAGCATTTTGAGAGCATGTTGTCATTTAGGCTGTTACTTTTCAACAGAAGCACTCAGAAACAAGTTTCCAAGCCCGAAACGTGTGATTTGATGAATTCTACACTTCCAGGGCAGTTTCATGTAGTTGACATCAGTAGTTGGTCAGAAAACAGCAAAATGACACTTTTGAGCTTTTCGTCCCGAGAAGCATTTTGAGAGCATGTTGTCATTTAGGCTGTTACTTTCCATCAGAAGCACTCAGAAACAAGTTTCCAAGCCAGAAACGTGTGATTTGATGAATTCTACACTACCAGGGCAGTTTCATGTAGGTCCCATCAGTAGTTGGTCAGAAAACAGCCAAATGTCACTTTTGAGCGTTTCGGCCCGAGAGAAGCATTTTGAGAGCATGTTGTCATTTAGGCTGTTACTTTCCATCAGAAGCACTCAGAAACAAGTTTCCAAGCCAGAAACGTGTGATTTGATGAATTCTACACTACCAGGGCAGTTTCATGTAGGTCCCATCAGTAGTTGGTCAGAAAACAGCCAAATGTCACTTTTGAGCTTTTCGTCCCGAGAAGCATTTTGAGAGCATGTTGTCATTTAGGCTGTTACTTTTCAACAGAAGCACTCAGAAACAAGTTTCCAAGCCCGAAACGTGTGATTTGATGAATTCTACACTACCAGGGCAGTTTCATGTAGTTGACACCAGTAGTTGGTCAGAAAACAGCCAAATGTCACTTTTGAGCTTTTCGTCCCGAGAAGCATTTTGAGAGCATGTTGTCATTTAGGCTGTTACTTTTCAACAGAAGCACTCAGAAACAAGTTTCCAAGCCCGAAACGTGTGATTTGATGAATTCTACACTGCCAGGGCAGTTTCATGTAGTTGACATCAGTAGTTGGTCAGAAAACAGCAAAATGACACTTTTGAGCTTTTCGTCCCGAGAAGCATTTTGAGAGCATGTTGTCATTTAGGCTGTTACTTTTCAACAGAAGCACTCAGAAACAAGTTTCCAAGCCCGAAACGTGTGATTTGATGAATTATGCACTACCAGGGCAGTTTCATGTAGTTGACATCAGTAGTTGGTCAGAAAACAGCCAAATGTCACTTTTGAGCTGTTCGTCCCGAGAAGCATTTTGAGAGCATGTTGTCATTTAGGCTGTTACTTTTCAACAGAAGCACTCAGAAACAAGTTTCCAAGCCCGAAACGTGTGATTTGATGAATTCTACACTGCCAGGGCAGTTTCATGTAGGTCCCATCAGTGGTTGGTCAGAAAACAGCAAAATGTCACTTTTGAGCTTTTCGGCCCGAGAGAAGCATTTTGAGAGCATGTTGTCATTTAGGCTGTTACTTTCCAACAGAAGCACTCAGAAACAAGTTTCCAAGCCAGAAACGTGTGATTTGATGAATTCTACACTGCCAGGGCAGTTTCATGTAGGTCCCATCAGTAGTTGGTCAGAAAACAGCAAAATGTCACTTTTGAGTTTTTCGGTCCGAGAGAAGCATTTTGAGAGCATGTTGTCATTTAGGCTGTTACTTTCCAACAGAAGCACTCAGAAACAAGTTTCCAAACCAGAAACGTGTGATTTGATGAATTCTACACTGCCAGGGCAGTTTCATGTAGGTCTTATCAGTAGTTGGTCAGAAAACAGCAAAATGTCACTTTTGACCTTTTCGGCCCGAGAGAAGCATTTTGAGAGCGTGTTGTCATTTAGGCTGTTACTTTCCAACAGAAGCACTCAGAAACAAGTTTCCAAGCCAGAAACGTGTGATTTGATGAATTCTACACTGCCAGGGCAGTTTCATGTTGGTCCCATCAGTAGTTGGTCAGAAAACAGCCAAATGTCACTTTTGAGCTTTCGGCCCGAGAGAAGCATTTTGAGAGCATGTTGTCATTAAGGCTGTTACTTTTCAACAGAAGCACTCAGAAACAAGTTTCCAAGCCCGAAACGTGTGATTTGATGAATTCTACACTGCCAGGGCAGTTTCATGTAGTTGACATCAGTAGTTGGTCAGAAAACAGCAAAATGACACTTTTGAGCTTTTCGTCCCGAGAAGCATTTTGAGAGCATGTTGTCATTTAGGCTGTTACTTTCCATCAGAAGCACTCAGAAACAAGTTTCCAAGCCAGAAACGTGTGATTTGATGAATTCTACACTACCAGGGCAGTTTCATGTAGGTCCCATCAGTAGTTGGTCAGAAAACAGCCAAATGTCACTTTTGAGCGTTTCGGCCCGAGAGAAGCATTTTGAGAGCATGTTGTCATTTAGGCTGTTACTTTCCATCAGAAGCACTCAGAAACAAGTTTCCAAGCCAGAAACGTGTGATTTGATGAATTCTACACTACCAGGGCAGTTTCATGTAGGTCCCATCAGTAGTTGGTCAGAAAACAGCCAAATGTCACTTTTGAGCGTTTCGGCCCGAGAGAAGCATTTTGAGAGCATGTTGTCATTTAGGCTGTTACTTTCCATCAGAAGCACTCAGAAACAAGTTTCCAAGCCAGAAACGTGTGATTTGATGAATTCTACACTACCAGGGCAGTTTCATGTAGGTCCCATCAGTAGTTGGTCAGAAAACAGCCAAATGTCACTTTTGAGCTTTTCGTCCCGAGAAGCATTTTGAGAGCATGTTGTCATTTAGGCTGTTACTTTTCAACAGAAGCACTCAGAAACAAGTTTCCAAGCCCGAAACGTGTGATTTGATGAATTCTACACTACCAGGGCAGTTTCATGTAGTTGACATCAGTAGTTGGTCAGAAAACAGCCAAATGTCACTTTTGAGCTTTTCGTCCCGAGAAGCATTTTGAGAGCATGTTGTCATTTAGGCTGTTACTTTCCAACAGAAGCACTCAGAAACAAGTTTCCAAGCCAGAAACGTGTGATTTGATGAATTCTACACTGCCAGGGCAGTTTCATGTAGGTCCCATCAGTGGTTGGTCAGAAAACAGCAAAATGTCACTTTTGACCTTTTCGGCCCGAGAGAAGCATTTTGAGAGCATGTTGTCATTTAGGCTGTTACTTTCCAACAGAAGCACTCAGAAACA
This sequence comes from Epinephelus awoara, assembly GCA_035609425.1. Lineage (NCBI taxonomy): Eukaryota > Metazoa > Chordata > Actinopteri > Perciformes > Serranidae > Epinephelus > Epinephelus awoara. The sequence goes on along the minus strand of CM069303.1, from coordinate 206,534 downwards.
AGTTTCCAAGCCAGAAACGTGTGATTTGATGAATTCTACACTGCCAGGGCAGTTTCATGTAGGTCTCATCAGTAGTTGGTCAGAAAACAGCAAAATGTCACTTTTGACCTTTTCGGCCCGAGAGAAGCATTTTGAGAGCGTGTTGTCATTTAGGCTGTTACTTTCCAACAGAAGCACTCAGAAACAAGTTTCCAAGCCAGAAACGTGTGATTTGATGAATTCTACACTGCCAGGGCAGTTTCATGTTGGTCCCATCAGTAGTTGGTCAGAAAACAGCCAAATGTCACTTTTGAGCTTTCGGCCCGAGAGAAGCATTTTGAGAGCATGTTGTCATTAAGGCTGTTACTTTTCAACAGAAGCACTCAGAAACAAGTTTCCAAGCCCGAAACGTGTGATTTGATGAATTCTACACTGCCAGGGCAGTTTCATGTAGTTGACATCAGTAGTTGGTCAAAAAACAGCAAAATGACACTTTTGAGCTTTTCGTCCCGAGAAGCATTTTGAGAGCATGTTGTCATTTAGGCTGTTACTTTCCATCAGAAGCACTCAGAAACAAGTTTCCAAGCCAGAAACGTGTGATTTGATGAATTCTACACTACCAGGGCAGTTTCATGTAGGTCCCATCAGTAGTTGGTCAGAAAACAGCCAAATGTCACTTTTGAGCTTTTCGTCCCGAGAAGCATTTTCAGAGCATGTTGTCATTTAGGCTGTTACTTTTCAACAGAAGCACTCAGAAACAAGTTTCCAAGCCCGAAACGTGTGATTTGATGAATTCTACACTACCAGGGCAGTTTCATGTAGTTGACATCAGTAGTTGGTCAGAAAACAGCCAAATGTCACTTTTGAGCTTTTCGTCCCGAGAAGCATTTTGAGAGCATGTTGTCATTTAGGCTGTTACTTTCCAACAGAAGCACTCAGAAACAAGTTTCCAAGCCAGAAACGTGTGATTTGATGAATTCTACACTGCCAGGGCAGTTTCATGTAGGTCTCATCAGTAGTTGGTCAGAAAACAGCAAAATGTCACTTTTGAGCTTTTCGGCCCGAGAGAAGCATTTTGAGAGCGTGTTGTCATTTAGGCTGTTACTTTCCAACAGAAGCACTCAGAAACAAGTTTCCAAGCCAGAAACGTGTGATTTGATGAATTCTACACTGCCAGGGCAGTTTCATGTAGGTCCCATCAGTGGTTGGTCAGAAAACAGCAAAATGTCACTTTTGAGCTTTTCGGCCCGAGAGAAGCATTTTGAGAGCATGTTGTCATTTAGGCTGTTACTTTCCAACAGAAGCACTCAGAAACAAGTTTCCAAGCCAGAAACGTGTGATTTGATGAATTCTACACTGCCAGGGCAGTTTCATGTAGGTCCCATCAGTAGTTGGTCAGAAAACAGCAAAATGTCACTTTTGAGTTTTTCGGTCCGAGAGAAGCATTTTGAGAGCATGTTGTCATTTAGGCTGTTACTTTCCAACAGAAGCACTCAGAAACAAGTTTCCAAGCCAGAAACGTGTGATTTGATGAATTCTACACTGCCAGGGCAGTTTCATGTAGGTCTCATCAGTAGTTGGTCAGAAAACAGCAAAATGTCACTTTTGACCTTTTCGGCCCGAGAGAAGCATTTTGAGAGCGTGTTGTCATTTAGGCTGTTACTTTCCAACAGAAGCACTCAGAAACAAGTTTCCAAGCCAGAAACGTGTGATTTGATGAATTCTACACTACCAGGGCAGTTTCATGTAGGTCCCATCAGTAGTTGGTCAGAAAACAGCCAAATGTCACTTTTGAGCGTTTCGGCCCGAGAGAAGCATTTTGAGAGCATGTTGTCATTTAGGCTGTTACTTTCCATCAGAAGCACTCAGAAACAAGTTTCCAAGCCAGAAACGTTTGATTTGATGAATTCTACACTACCAGGGCAGTTTCATGTAGGTCCCATCAGTAGTTGGTCAGAAAACAGCCAAATGTCACTTTTGAGCGTTTCGGCCCGAGAGAAGCATTTTGAGAGCATGTTGTCATTTAGGCTGTTACTTTCCATCAGAAGCACTCAGAAACAAGTTTCCAAGCCAGAAACGTGTGATTTGATGAATTCTACACTACCAGGGCAGTTTCATGTAGGTCCCATCAGTAGTTGGTCAGAAAACAGCCAAATGTCACTTTTGAGCTTTTCGGCCCGAGAGAAGCATTTTGAGAGCATGTTGTCATTAAGGCTGTTACTTTTCAACAGAAGCACTCAGAAAGAAGTTTCCAAGCCCGAAACATGTGATTTGATGAATTCTGCACTACCAGGGCAGTTTCATGTAGTTGACATCAGTAGTTGGTCAGAAAACAGCCAAATGTCACTTTTGAGCTTTTCGTCCCGAGAAGCATTTTGAGAGCATGTTGTCATTTAGGCTGTTACTTTTCAACAGAAGCACTCAGAAACAAGTTTCCAAGCCCGAAACGTGTGATTTGATGAATTATGCACTACCAGGGCAGTTTCATGTAGTTGACATCAGTAGTTGGTCAGAAAACAGCCAAATGTCACTTTTGAGCTGTTCGTCCCGAGAAGCATTTTGAGAGCATGTCATTTAGGCTGTTACTTTTCAACAGAAGCACTCAGAAACAAGTTTCCAAGCCCGAAACGTGTGATTTGATGAATTCTACACTACCAGGGCAGTTTCATGTAGTTGACATCAGTAGTTGGTCAGAAAACAGCAAAATGTCACTTTTGAGCTTTTCGTCCCGAGAAGCATTTTGAGAGCATGTTGTCATTTAGGCTGTTACTTTCCATCAGAAGCACTCAGAAACAAGTTTCCAAGCCAGAAACGTTTGATTTGATGAATTCTACACTACCACGGCAGTTTCATGTAGGTCCCATCAGTAGTTGGTCAGAAAACAGCCAAATGTCACTTTTGAGCGTTTCGGCCCGAGAGAAGCATTTTGAGAGCATGTTGTCATTTAGGCTGTTACTTTTCAACAGAAGCACTTAGAAACAAGTTTCCAAGCCCGAAACGTGTGATTTGATGAATTCTGCACTACCAGGGCAGTTTCATGTAGTTGACATCAGTAGTTGGTCAGAAAACAGCCAAATGTCACTTTTGAGCTTTTCGTCCCGAGAAGCATTTTGAGAGCATGTTGTCATTTAGGCTGTTACTTTCCATCAGAAGCACTCAGAAACAAGTTTCCAAGCCAGAAACGTGTGATTTGATGAATTCTACACTGCCAGGGCAGTTTCATGTAGGTCTTATCAGTAGTTGGTCAGAAAACAGCAAAATGTCACTTTTGACCTTTTCGGCCCGAGAGAAGCATTTTGAGAGCGTGTTGTCATTTAGGCTGTTACTTTCCAACAGAAGCACTCAGAAACAAGTTTCCAAGCCAGAAACGTGTGATTTGATGAATTCTACACTGCCAGGGCAGTTTCATGTTGGTCCCATCAGTAGTTGGTCAGAAAACAGCCAAATGTCACTTTTGAGCTTTCGGCCCGAGAGAAGCATTTTGAGAGCATGTTGTCATTAAGGCTGTTACTTTTCAACAGAAGCACTCAGAAACAAGTTTCCAAGCCCGAAACGTGTGATTTGATGAATTCTACACTGCCAGGGCAGTTTCATGTAGTTGACATCAGTAGTTGGTCAGAAAACAGCAAAATGACACTTTTGAGCTTTTCGTCCCGAGAAGCATTTTGAGAGCATGTTGTCATTTAGGCTGTTACTTTCCATCAGAAGCACTCAGAAACAAGTTTCCAAGCCAGAAACGTGTGATTTGATGAATTCTACACTACCAGGGCAGTTTCATGTAGGTCCCATCAGTAGTTGGTCAGAAAACAGCCAAATGTCACTTTTGAGCGTTTCGGCCCGAGAGAAGCATTTTGAGAGCATGTTGTCATTTAGGCTGTTACTTTCCATCAGAAGCACTCAGAAACAAGTTTCCAAGCCAGAAACGTGTGATTTGATGAATTCTACACTACCAGGGCAGTTTCATGTAGGTCCCATCAGTAGTTGGTCAGAAAACAGCCAAATGTCACTTTTGAGCGTTTCGGCCCGAGAGAAGCATTTTGAGAGCATGTTGTCATTTAGGCTGTTACTTTCCATCAGAAGCACTCAGAAACAAGTTTCCAAGCCAGAAACGTGTGATTTGATGAATTCTACACTACCAGGGCAGTTTCATGTAGGTCCCATCAGTAGTTGGTCAGAAAACAGCCAAATGTCACTTTTGAGCTTTTCGTCCCGAGAAGCATTTTGAGAGCATGTTGTCATTTAGGCTGTTACTTTTCAACAGAAGCACTCAGAAACAAGTTTCCAAGCCCGAAACGTGTGATTTGATGAATTCTACACTACCAGGGCAGTTTCATGTAGTTGACATCAGTAGTTGGTCAGAAAACAGCCAAATGTCACTTTTGAGCTTTTCGTCCCGAGAAGCATTTTGAGAGCATGTTGTCATTTAGGCTGTTACTTTCCAACAGAAGCACTCAGAAACAAGTTTCCAAGCCAGAAACGTGTGATTTGATGAATTCTACACTGCCAGGGCAGTTTCATGTAGGTCCCATCAGTGGTTGGTCAGAAAACAGCAAAATGTCACTTTTGAGCTTTTCGGCCCGAGAGAAGCATTTTGAGAGCATGTTGTCATTTAGGCTGTTACTTTCCAACAGAAGCACTCAGAAACAAGTTTCCAAGCCAGAAACGTGTGATTTGATGAATTCTACACTGCCAGGGCAGTTTCATGTAGGTCTCATCAGTAGTTGGTCAGAAAACAGCAAAATGTCACTTTTGACCTTTTCGGCCCGAGAGAAGCATTTTGAGAGCGTGTTGTCATTTAGGCTGTTACTTTCCAACAGAAGCACTCAGAAACAAGTTTCCAAGCCAGAAACGTGTGATTTGATGAATTCTACACTGCCAGGGCAGTTTCATGTTGGTCCCATCAGTAGTTGGTCAGAAAACAGCCAAATGTCACTTTTGAGCTTTTCGGCCCGAGAGAAGCATTTTGAGAGCATGTTGTCATTAAGGCTGTTACTTTTCAACAGAAGCACTCAGAAAGAAGTTTCCAAGCCCGAAACATGTGATTTGATGAATTCTGCACTACCAGGGCAGTTTCATGTAGTTGACATCAGTAGTTGGTCAGAAAACAGCCAAATGTCACTTTTGAGCTTTTCGTCCCGAGAAGCATTTTGAGAGCATGTTGTCATTTAGGCTGTTACTTTTCAACAGAAGCACTCAGAAACAAGTTTCCAAGCCAGAAACGTGTGATTTGATGAATTCTACACTACCAGGGCAGTTTCATGTAGGTCCCATCAGTAGTTGGTCAGAAAACAGCCAAATGTCACTTTTGAGCGTTTCGGCCCGAGAGAAGCATTTTGAGAGCATGTTGTCATTTAGGCTGTTACTTTCCATCAGAAGCACTCAGAAACAAGTTTCCAAGCCAGAAACGTGTGATTTGATGAATTCTACACTACCAGGGCAGTTTCATGTAGGTCCCATCAGTAGTTGGTCAGAAAACAGCCAAATGTCACTTTTGAGCTTTTCGTCCCGAGAAGCATTTTGAGAGCATGTTGTCATTTAGGCTGTTACTTTTCAACAGAAGCACTCAGAAACAAGTTTCCAAGCCCGAAACGTGTGATTTGATGAATTCTACACTACCAGGGCAGTTTCATGTAGTTGACACCAGTAGTTGGTCAGAAAACAGCCAAATGTCACTTTTGAGCTTTTCGTCCCGAGAAGCATTTTGAGAGCATGTTGTCATTTAGGCTGTTACTTTTCAACAGAAGCACTCAGAAACAAGTTTCCAAGCCCGAAACGTGTGATTTGATGAATTCTACACTGCCAGGGCAGTTTCATGTAGTTGACATCAGTAGTTGGTCAGAAAACAGCAAAATGACACTTTTGAGCTTTTCGTCCCGAGAAGCATTTTGAGAGCATGTTGTCATTTAGGCTGTTACTTTTCAACAGAAGCACTCAGAAACAAGTTTCCAAGCCCGAAACGTGTGATTTGATGAATTATGCACTACCAGGGCAGTTTCATGTAGTTGACATCAGTAGTTGGTCAGAAAACAGCCAAATGTCACTTTTGAGCTGTTCGTCCCGAGAAGCATTTTGAGAGCATGTTGTCATTTAGGCTGTTACTTTTCAACAGAAGCACTCAGAAACAAGTTTCCAAGCCCGAAACGTGTGATTTGATGAATTCTACACTGCCAGGGCAGTTTCATGTAGGTCCCATCAGTGGTTGGTCAGAAAACAGCAAAATGTCACTTTTGAGCTTTTCGGCCCGAGAGAAGCATTTTGAGAGCATGTTGTCATTTAGGCTGTTACTTTCCAACAGAAGCACTCAGAAACAAGTTTCCAAGCCAGAAACGTGTGATTTGATGAATTCTACACTGCCAGGGCAGTTTCATGTAGGTCCCATCAGTAGTTGGTCAGAAAACAGCAAAATGTCACTTTTGAGTTTTTCGGTCCGAGAGAAGCATTTTGAGAGCATGTTGTCATTTAGGCTGTTACTTTCCAACAGAAGCACTCAGAAACAAGTTTCCAAACCAGAAACGTGTGATTTGATGAATTCTACACTGCCAGGGCAGTTTCATGTAGGTCTTATCAGTAGTTGGTCAGAAAACAGCAAAATGTCACTTTTGACCTTTTCGGCCCGAGAGAAGCATTTTGAGAGCGTGTTGTCATTTAGGCTGTTACTTTCCAACAGAAGCACTCAGAAACAAGTTTCCAAGCCAGAAACGTGTGATTTGATGAATTCTACACTGCCAGGGCAGTTTCATGTTGGTCCCATCAGTAGTTGGTCAGAAAACAGCCAAATGTCACTTTTGAGCTTTCGGCCCGAGAGAAGCATTTTGAGAGCATGTTGTCATTAAGGCTGTTACTTTTCAACAGAAGCACTCAGAAACAAGTTTCCAAGCCCGAAACGTGTGATTTGATGAATTCTACACTGCCAGGGCAGTTTCATGTAGTTGACATCAGTAGTTGGTCAGAAAACAGCAAAATGACACTTTTGAGCTTTTCGTCCCGAGAAGCATTTTGAGAGCATGTTGTCATTTAGGCTGTTACTTTCCATCAGAAGCACTCAGAAACAAGTTTCCAAGCCAGAAACGTGTGATTTGATGAATTCTACACTACCAGGGCAGTTTCATGTAGGTCCCATCAGTAGTTGGTCAGAAAACAGCCAAATGTCACTTTTGAGCGTTTCGGCCCGAGAGAAGCATTTTGAGAGCATGTTGTCATTTAGGCTGTTACTTTCCATCAGAAGCACTCAGAAACAAGTTTCCAAGCCAGAAACGTGTGATTTGATGAATTCTACACTACCAGGGCAGTTTCATGTAGGTCCCATCAGTAGTTGGTCAGAAAACAGCCAAATGTCACTTTTGAGCGTTTCGGCCCGAGAGAAGCATTTTGAGAGCATGTTGTCATTTAGGCTGTTACTTTCCATCAGAAGCACTCAGAAACAAGTTTCCAAGCCAGAAACGTGTGATTTGATGAATTCTACACTACCAGGGCAGTTTCATGTAGGTCCCATCAGTAGTTGGTCAGAAAACAGCCAAATGTCACTTTTGAGCTTTTCGTCCCGAGAAGCATTTTGAGAGCATGTTGTCATTTAGGCTGTTACTTTTCAACAGAAGCACTCAGAAACAAGTTTCCAAGCCCGAAACGTGTGATTTGATGAATTCTACACTACCAGGGCAGTTTCATGTAGTTGACATCAGTAGTTGGTCAGAAAACAGCCAAATGTCACTTTTGAGCTTTTCGTCCCGAGAAGCATTTTGAGAGCATGTTGTCATTTAGGCTGTTACTTTCCAACAGAAGCACTCAGAAACAAGTTTCCAAGCCAGAAACGTGTGATTTGATGAATTCTACACTGCCAGGGCAGTTTCATGTAGGTCCCATCAGTGGTTGGTCAGAAAACAGCAAAATGTCACTTTTGACCTTTTCGGCCCGAGAGAAGCATTTTGAGAGCATGTTGTCATTTAGGCTGTTACTTTCCAACAGAAGCACTCAGAAACAAGTTTCCAAGCCAGAAACGTGTGATTTGATGAATTCTACACTGCCAGGGCAGTTTCATGTAGGTCTCATCAGTAGTTGGTCAGAAAACAGCAAAATGTCACTTTTGACCTTTTCGGCCCGAGAGAAGCATTTTGAGAGCGTGTTGTCATTTAGGCTGTTACTTTCCAACAGAAGCACTCAGAAACAAGTTTCCAAGCCAGAAACGTGTGATTTGATGAATTCTACACTGCCAGGGCAGTTTCATGTTGGTCCCATCAGTAGTTGGTCAGAAAACAGCCAAATGTCACTTTTGAGCTTTCGGCCCGAGAGAAGCATTTTGAGAGCATGTTGTCATTAAGGCTGTTACTTTTCAACAGAAGCACTCAGAAACAAGTTTCCAAGCCCGAAACGTGTGATTTGATGAATTCTACACTGCCAGGGCAGTTTCATGTAGTTGACATCAGTAGTTGGTCAAAAAACAGCAAAATGACACTTTTGAGCTTTTCGTCCCGAGAAGCATTTTGAGAGCATGTTGTCATTTAGGCTGTTACTTTCCATCAGAAGCACTCAGAAACAAGTTTCCAAGCCAGAAACGTGTGATTTGATGAATTCTACACTACCAGGGCAGTTTCATGTAGGTCCCATCAGTAGTTGGTCAGAAAACAGCCAAATGTCACTTTTGAGCTTTTCGTCCCGAGAAGCATTTTCAGAGCATGTTGTCATTTAGGCTGTTACTTTTCAACAGAAGCACTCAGAAACAAGTTTCCAAGCCCGAAACGTGTGATTTGATGAATTCTACACTACCAGGGCAGTTTCATGTAGTTGACATCAGTAGTTGGTCAGAAAACAGCCAAATGTCACTTTTGAGCTTTTCGTCCCGAGAAGCATTTTGAGAGCATGTTGTCATTTAGGCTGTTACTTTCCAACAGAAGCACTCAGAAACAAGTTTCCAAGCCAGAAACGTGTGATTTGATGAATTCTACACTGCCAGGGCAGTTTCATGTAGGTCTCATCAGTAGTTGGTCAGAAAACAGCAAAATGTCACTTTTGAGCTTTTCGGCCCGAGAGAAGCATTTTGAGAGCGTGTTGTCATTTAGGCTGTTACTTTCCAACAGAAGCACTCAGAAACAAGTTTCCAAGCCAGAAACGTGTGATTTGATGAATTCTACACTGCCAGGGCAGTTTCATGTAGGTCCCATCAGTGGTTGGTCAGAAAACAGCAAAATGTCACTTTTGAGCTTTTCGGCCCGAGAGAAGCATTTTGAGAGCATGTTGTCATTTAGGCTGTTACTTTCCAACAGAAGCACTCAGAAACAAGTTTCCAAGCCAGAAACGTGTGATTTGATGAATTCTACACTGCCAGGGCAGTTTCATGTAGGTCCCATCAGTAGTTGGTCAGAAAACAGCAAAATGTCACTTTTGAGTTTTTCGGTCCGAGAGAAGCATTTTGAGAGCATGTTGTCATTTAGGCTGTTACTTTCCAACAGAAGCACTCAGAAACAAGTTTCCAAGCCAGAAACGTGTGATTTGATGAATTCTACACTGCCAGGGCAGTTTCATGTAGGTCTCATCAGTAGTTGGTCAGAAAACAGCAAAATGTCACTTTTGACCTTTTCGGCCCGAGAGAAGCATTTTGAGAGCGTGTTGTCATTTAGGCTGTTACTTTCCAACAGAAGCACTCAGAAACAAGTTTCCAAGCCAGAAACGTGTGATTTGATGAATTCTACACTGCCAGGGCAGTTTCATGTTGGTCCCATCAGTAGTTGGTCAGAAAACAGCCAAATGTCACTTTTGAGCTTTCGGCCCGAGAGAAGCATTTTGAGAGCATGTTGTCATTAAGGCTGTTACTTTTCAACAGAAGCACTCAGAAACAAGTTTCCAAGCCCGAAACGTGTGATTTGATGAATTCTACACTGCCAGGGCAGTTTCATGTAGTTGACATCAGTAGTTGGTCAGAAAACAGCAAAATGACACTTTTGAGCTTTTCGTCCCGAGAAGCATTTTGAGAGCATGTTGTCATTTAGGCTGTTACTTTCCATCAGAAGCACTCAGAAACAAGTTTCCAAGCCAGAAACGTGTGATTTGATGAATTCTACACTACCAGGGCAGTTTCATGTAGGTCCCATCAGTAGTTGGTCAGAAAACAGCCAAATGTCACTTTTGAGCGTTTCGGCCCGAGCGAAGCATTTTGAGAGCATGTTGTCATTTAGGCTGTTACTTTCCATCAGAAGCACTCAGAAACAAGTTTCCAAGCCAGAAACGTGTGATTTGATGAATTCTACACTACCAGGGCAGTTTCATATAGGTCCCATCAGTAGTTGGTCAGAAAACAGCCAAATGTCACTTTTGAGCTTTTCGTCCCGAGAAGCATTTTGAGAGCATGTTGTCATTTAGGCTGTTACTTTTCAACAGAAGCACTCAGAAACAAGTTTCCAAGCCCGAAACGTGTGATTTGATGAATTCTACACTACCAGGGCAGTTTCATGTAGTTGACATCAGTAGTTGGTCAGAAAACAGCCAAATGTCACTTTTGAGCTTTTCGTCCCGAGAAGCATTTTGAGAGCATGTTGTCATTTAGGCTGTTACTTTCCAACAGAAGCACTCAGAAACAAGTTTCCAAGCCAGAAACGTGTGATTTGATGAATTCTACACTGCCAGGGCAGTTTCATGTAGGTCTCATCAGTAGTTGGTCAGAAAACAGCAAAATGTCACTTTTGAGCTTTTCGGCCCGAGAGAAGCATTTTGAGAGCGTGTTGTCATTTAGGCTGTTACTTTCCAACAGAAGCACTCAGAAACAAGTTTCCAAGCCAGAAACGTGTGATTTGATGAATTCTACACTGCCAGGGCAGTTTCATGTAGGTCTCATCAGTAGTTGGTCAGAAAACAGCAAAATGTCACTTTTGACCTTTTCGGCCCGAGAGAAGCATTTTGAGAGCGTGTTGTCATTTAGGCTGTTACTTTCCAACAGAAGCACTCAGAAACAAGTTTCCAAGCCAGAAACGTGTGATTTGATGAATTCTACACTGCCAGGGCAGTTTCATGTTGGTCCCATCAGTAGTTGGTCAGAAAACAGCCAAATGTCACTTTTGAGCTTTCGGCCCGAGAGAAGCATTTTGAGAGCATGTTGTCATTAAGGCTGTTACTTTTCAACAGAAGCACTCAGAAACAAGTTTCCAAGCCCGAAACGTGTGATTTGATGAATTCTACACTGCCAGGGCAGTTTCATGTAGTTGACATCAGTAGTTGGTCAGAAAACAGCAAAATGACACTTTTGAGCTTTTCGTCCCGAGAAGCATTTTGAGAGCATGTTGTCATTTAGGCTGTTACTTTCCATCAGAAGCACTCAGAAACAAGTTTCCAAGCCAGAAACGTGTGATTTGATGAATTCTACACTACCAGGGCAGTTTCATGTAGGTCCCATCAGTAGTTGGTCAGAAAACAGCCAAATGTCACTTTTGAGCGTTTCGGCCCGAGAGAAGCATTTTGAGAGCATGTTGTCATTTAGGCTGTTACTTTCCATCAGAAGCACTCAGAAACAAGTTTCCAAGCCAGAAACGTGTGATTTGATGAATTCTACACTACCAGGGCAGTTTCATGTAGGTCCCATCAGTAGTTGGTCAGAAAACAGCCAAATGTCACTTTTGAGCTTTTCGTCCCGAGAGAAGCATTTTGAGAGCATGTTGTCATTTAGGCTGTTACTTTCCAACAGAAGCACTCAGAAACAAGTTTCCAAGCCAGAAACGTGTGATTTGATGAATTCTACACTGCCAGGGCAGTTTCATGTAGGTCTCATCAGTAGTTGGTCAGAAAACAGCAAAATGTCACTTTTGACCTTTTCGGCCCGAGAGAAGCATTTTGAGAGCGTGTTGTCATTTAGGCTGTTACTTTCCAACAGAAGCACTCAGAAACAAGTTTCCAAGCCAGAAACGTGTGATTTGATGAATTCTACACTGCCAGGGCAGTTTCATGTTGGTCCCATCAGTAGTTGGTCAGAAAACAGCCAAATGTCACTTTTGAGCTTTCGGCCCGAGAGAAGCATTTTGAGAGCATGTTGTCATTAAGGCTGTTACTTTTCAACAGAAGCACTCAGAAACAAGTTTCCAAGCCCGAAACGTGTGATTTGATGAATTCTACACTGCCAGGGCAGTTTCATGTAGTTGACATCAGTAGTTGGTCAAAAAACAGCAAAATGACACTTTTGAGCTTTTCGTCCCGAGAAGCATTTTGAGAGCATGTTGTCATTTAGGCTGTTACTTTCCATCAGAAGCACTCAGAAACAAGTTTCCAAGCCAGAAACGTGTGATTTGATGAATTCTACACTACCAGGGCAGTTTCATGTAGGTCCCATCAGTAGTTGGTCAGAAAACAGCCAAATGTCACTTTTGAGTGTTTCGGCCCGAGAGAAGCATTTTGAGAGCATGTTGTCATTTAGGCTGTTACTTTCCATCAGAAGCACTCAGAAACAAGTTTCCAAGCCAGAAACGTGTGATTTGATGAATTCTACACTTCCAGGGCAGTTTCATGTAGTTGACATCAGTAGTTGGTCAGAAAACAGCCAAATGTCACTTTTGAGCTTTTCGTCCCGAGAAGCATTTTGAGAGCATGTTGTCATTTAGGCTGTTACTTTCCATCAGAAGCACTCAGAAACAAGTTTCCAAGCCAGAAACGTGTGATTTGATGAATTCTACACTGCCAGGGCAGTTTCATGTAGGTCCCATCAGTGGTTGGTCAGAAAACAGCAAAATGTCACTTTTGAGCTTTTCGGCCCGAGAGAAGCATTTTGAGAGCATGTTGTCATTTAGGCTGTTACTTTTCAACAGAAGCACTCAGAAACAAGTTTCCAAGCCCGAAACGTGTGATTTGATGAATTCTACACTACCAGGGCAGTTTCATGTAGTTGACATCAGTAGTTGGTCAGAAAACAGCCAAATGTCACTTTTGAGCTTTTCGTCCCGAGAAGCATTTTGAGAGCATGTTGTCATTTAGGCTGTTACTTTCCAACAGAAGCACTCAGAAACAAGTTTCCAAGCCAGAAACGTGTGATTTGATGAATTCTACACTGCCAGGGCAGTTTCATGTAGGTCCCATCAGTGGTTGGTCAGAAAACAGCAAAATGTCACTTTTGACCTTTTCGGCCCGAGAGAAGCATTTTGAGAGCATGTTGTCATTTAGGCTGTTACTTTCCAACAGAAGCACTCAGAAACAAGTTTCCAAGCCAGAAACGTGTGATTTGATGAATTCTACACTGCCAGGGCAGTTTCATGTAGGTCTCATCAGTAGTTGGTCAGAAAACAGCAAAATGTCACTTTTGACCTTTTCGGCCCGAGAGAAGCATTTTGAGAGCGTGTTGTCATTTAGGCTGTTACTTTCCAACAGAAGCACTCAGAAACAAGTTTCCAAGCCAGAAACGTGTGATTTGATGAATTCTACACTGCCAGGGCAGTTTCATGTTGGTCCCATCAGTAGTTGGTCAGAAAACAGCCAAATGTCACTTTTGAGCTTTTCGGCCCGAGAGAAGCATTTTGAGAGCATGTTGTCATTAAGGCTGTTACTTTTCAACAGAAGCACTCAGAAAGAAGTTTCCAAGCCCGAAACATGTGATTTGATGAATTCTGCACTACCAGGGCAGTTTCATGTAGTTGACATCAGTAGTTGGTCAGAAAACAGCCAAATGTCACTTTTGAGCTTTTCGTCCCGAGAAGCATTTTGAGAGCATGTTGTCATTTAGGCTGTTACTTTTCAACAGAAGCACTCAGAAACAAGTTTCCAAGCCCGAAACGTGTGATTTGATGAATTATGCACTACCAGGGCAGTTTCATGTAGTTGACATCAGTAGTTGGTCAGAAAACAGCCAAATGTCACTTTTGAGCTGTTCGTCCCGAGAAGCATTTTGAGAGCATGTCATTTAGGCTGTTACTTTTCAACAGAAGCACTCAGAAACAAGTTTCCAAGCCCGAAACGTGTGATTTGATGAATTCTACACTACCAGGGCAGTTTCATGTAGTTGACATCAGTAGTTGGTCAGAAAACAGCAAAATGTCACTTTTGAGCTTTTCGTCCCGAGAAGCATTTTGAGAGCATGTTGTCATTTAGGCTGTTACTTTCCATCAGAAGCACTCAGAAACAAGTTTCCAAGCCAGAAACGTTTGATTTGATGAATTCTACACTACCACGGCAGTTTCATGTAGGTCCCATCAGTAGTTGGTCAGAAAACAGCCAAATGTCACTTTTGAGCGTTTCGGCCCGAGAGAAGCATTTTGAGAGCATGTTGTCATTTAGGCTGTTACTTTTCAACAGAAGCACTTAGAAACAAGTTTCCAAGCCCGAAACGTGTGATTTGATGAATTCTGCACTACCAGGGCAGTTTCATGTAGTTGACATCAGTAGTTGGTCAGAAAACAGCCAAATGTCACTTTTGAGCTTTTCGTCCCGAGAAGCATTTTGAGAGCATGTTGTCATTTAGGCTGTTACTTTCCATCAGAAGCACTCAGAAACAAGTTTCCAAGCCAGAAACGTGTGATTTGATGAATTCTACACTGCCAGGGCAGTTTCATGTAGGTCTTATCAGTAGTTGGTCAGAAAACAGCAAAATGTCACTTTTGACCTTTTCGGCCCGAGAGAAGCATTTTGAGAGCGTGTTGTCATTTAGGCTGTTACTTTCCAACAGAAGCACTCAGAAACAAGTTTCCAAGCCAGAAACGTGTGATTTGATGAATTCTACACTGCCAGGGCAGTTTCATGTTGGTCCCATCAGTAGTTGGTCAGAAAACAGCCAAATGTCACTTTTGAGCTTTCGGCCCGAGAGAAGCATTTTGAGAGCATGTTGTCATTAAGGCTGTTACTTTTCAACAGAAGCACTCAGAAACAAGTTTCCAAGCCCGAAACGTGTGATTTGATGAATTCTACACTGCCAGGGCAGTTTCATGTAGTTGACATCAGTAGTTGGTCAGAAAACAGCAAAATGACACTTTTGAGCTTTTCGTCCCGAGAAGCATTTTGAGAGCATGTTGTCATTTAGGCTGTTACTTTCCATCAGAAGCACTCAGAAACAAGTTTCCAAGCCAGAAACGTGTGATTTGATGAATTCTACACTACCAGGGCAGTTTCATGTAGGTCCCATCAGTAGTTGGTCAGAAAACAGCCAAATGTCACTTTTGAGCGTTTCGGCCCGAGAGAAGCATTTTGAGAGCATGTTGTCATTTAGGCTGTTACTTTCCATCAGAAGCACTCAGAAACAAGTTTCCAAGCCAGAAACGTGTGATTTGATGAATTCTACACTACCAGGGCAGTTTCATGTAGGTCCCATCAGTAGTTGGTCAGAAAACAGCCAAATGTCACTTTTGAGCGTTTCGGCCCGAGAGAAGCATTTTGAGAGCATGTTGTCATTTAGGCTGTTACTTTCCATCAGAAGCACTCAGAAACAAGTTTCCAAGCCAGAAACGTGTGATTTGATGAATTCTACACTACCAGGGCAGTTTCATGTAGGTCCCATCAGTAGTTGGTCAGAAAACAGCCAAATGTCACTTTTGAGCTTTTCGTCCCGAGAAGCATTTTGAGAGCATGTTGTCATTTAGGCTGTTACTTTTCAACAGAAGCACTCAGAAACAAGTTTCCAAGCCCGAAACGTGTGATTTGATGAATTCTACACTACCAGGGCAGTTTCATGTAGTTGACATCAGTAGTTGGTCAGAAAACAGCCAAATGTCACTTTTGAGCTTTTCGTCCCGAGAAGCATTTTGAGAGCATGTTGTCATTTAGGCTGTTACTTTCCAACAGAAGCACTCAGAAACAAGTTTCCAAGCCAGAAACGTGTGATTTGATGAATTCTACACTGCCAGGGCAGTTTCATGTAGGTCCCATCAGTGGTTGGTCAGAAAACAGCAAAATGTCACTTTTGAGCGTTTCGGCCCGAGAGAAGCATTTTGAGAGCATGTTGTCATTTAGGCTGTTACTTTCCAACAGAAGCACTCAGAAACAAGTTTCCAAGCCAGAAACGTGTGATTTGATGAATTCTACACTGCCAGGGCAGTTTCATGTAGGTCTCATCAGTAGTTGGTCAGAAAACAGCAAAATGTCACTTTTGACCTTTTCGGCCCGAGAGAAGCATTTTGAGAGCGTGTTGTCATTTAGGCTGTTACTTTCCAACAGAAGCACTCAGAAACAAGTTTCCAAGCCAGAAACGTGTGATTTGATGAATTCTACACTGCCAGGGCAGTTTCATGTTGGTCCCATCAGTAGTTGGTCAGAAAACAGCCAAATGTCACTTTTGAGCTTTTCGGCCCGAGAGAAGCATTTTGAGAGCATGTTGTCATTAAGGCTGTTACTTTTCAACAGAAGCACTCAGAAAGAAGTTTCCAAGCCCGAAACATGTGATTTGATGAATTCTGCACTACCAGGGCAGTTTCATGTAGTTGACATCAGTAGTTGGTCAGAAAACAGCCAAATGTCACTTTTGAGCTTTTCGTCCCGAGAAGCATTTTGAGAGCATGTTGTCATTTAGGCTGTTACTTTTCAACAGAAGCACTCAGAAACAAGTTTCCAAGCCCGAAACGTGTGATTTGATGAATTCTACACTTCCAGGGCAGTTTCATGTAGTTGACATCAGTAGTTGGTCAGAAAACAGCAAAATGACACTTTTGAGCTTTTCGTCCCGAGAAGCATTTTGAGAGCATGTTGTCATTTAGGCTGTTACTTTCCATCAGAAGCACTCAGAAACAAGTTTCCAAGCCAGAAACGTGTGATTTGATGAATTCTACACTGCCAGGGCAGTTTCATGTAGGTCCCATCAGTGGTTGGTCAGAAAACAGCAAAATGTCACTTTTGAGCGTTTCGGCCCGAGAGAAGCATTTTGAGAGCATGTTGTCATTTAGGCTGTTACTTTCCAACAGAAGCACTCAGAAACAAGTTTCCAAGCCAGAAACGTGTGATTTGATGAATTCTACACTGCCAGGGCAGTTTCATGTAGGTCTCATCAGTAGTTGGTCAGAAAACAGCAAAATGTCACTTTTGACCTTTTCGGCCCGAGAGAAGCATTTTGAGAGCGTGTTGTCATTTAGGCTGTTACTTTCCAACAGAAGCACTCAGAAACAAGTTTCCAAGCCAGAAACGTGTGATTTGATGAATTCTACACTGCCAGGGCAGTTTCATGTTGGTCCCATCAGTAGTTGGTCAGAAAACAGCCAAATGTCACTTTTGAGCTTTTCGGCCCGAGAGAAGCATTTTGAGAGCATGTTGTCATTAAGGCTGTTACTTTTCAACAGAAGCACTCAGAAAGAAGTTTCCAAGCCCGAAACATGTGATTTGATGAATTCTGCACTACCAGGGCAGTTTCATGTAGTTGACATCAGTAGTTGGTCAGAAAACAGCCAAATGTCACTTTTGAGCTTTTCGTCCCGAGAAGCATTTTGAGAGCATGTTGTCATTTAGGCTGTTACTTTTCAACAGAAGCACTCAGAAACAAGTTTCCAAGCCCGAAACGTGTGATTTGATGAATTCTACACTTCCAGGGCAGTTTCATGTAGTTGACATCAGTAGTTGGTCAGAAAACAGCAAAATGACACTTTTGAGCTTTTCGTCCCGAGAAGCATTTTGAGAGCATGTTGTCATTTAGGCTGTTACTTTCCATCAGAAGCACTCAGAAACAAGTTTCCAAGCCAGAAACGTGTGATTTGATGAATTCTACACTACCAGGGCAGTTTCATGTAGGTCCCATAAGTAGTTGGTCAGAAAACAGCCAAATGTCACTTTTGAGCGTTTCGGCCCGAGAGAAGCATTTTGAGAGCATGTTGTCATTTAGGCTGTTACTTTCCATCAGAAGCACTCAGAAACAAGTTTCCAAGCCAGAAACGTGTGATTTGATGAATTCTACACTACCAGGGCAGTTTCATGTAGGTCCCATCAGTAGTTGGTCAGAAAACAGCCAAATGTCACTTTTGAGCTTTTCGTCCCGAGAAGCATTTTGAGAGCATGTTGTCATTTAGGCTGTTACTTTTCAACAGAAGCACTCAGAAACAAGTTTCCAAGCCCGAAACGTGTGATTTGATGAATTCTACACTACCAGGGCAGTTTCATGTAGTTGACACCAGTAGTTGGTCAGAAAACAGCCAAATGTCACTTTTGAGCTTTTCGTCCCGAGAAGCATTTTGAGAGCATGTTGTCATTTAGGCTGTTACTTTTCAACAGAAGCACTCAGAAACAAGTTTCCAAGCCCGAAACGTGTGATTTGATGAATTCTACACTGCCAGGGCAGTTTCATGTAGTTGACATCAGTAGTTGGTCAGAAAACAGCAAAATGACACTTTTGAGCTTTTCGTCCCGAGAAGCATTTTGAGAGCATGTTGTCATTTAGGCTGTTACTTTTCAACAGAAGCACTCAGAAACAAGTTTCCAAGCCCGAAACGTGTGATTTGATGAATTATGCACTACCAGGGCAGTTTCATGTAGTTGACATCAGTAGTTGGTCAGAAAACAGCCAAATGTCACTTTTGAGCTGTTCGTCCCGAGAAGCATTTTGAGAGCATGTTGTCATTTAGGCTGTTACTTTTCAACAGAAGCACTCAGAAACAAGTTTCCAAGCCCGAAACGTGTGATTTGATGAATTCTACACTACCAGGGCAGTTTCATGTAGTTGACATCAGTAGTTGGTCAGAAAACAGCAAAATGTCACTTTTGAGCTTTTCGTCCCGAGAAGCATTTTGAGAGCATGTTGTCATTTAGGCTGTTACTTTCCATCAGAAGCACTCAGAAACAAGTTTCCAAGCCAGAAACGTTTGATTTGATGAATTCTACACTACCACGGCAGTTTCATGTAGGTCCCATCAGTAGTTGGTCAGAAAACAGCCAAATGTCACTTTTGAGCGTTTCGGCCCGAGAGAAGCATTTTGAGAGCATGTTGTCATTTAGGCTGTTACTTTTCAACAGAAGCACTTAGAAACAAGTTTCCAAGCCCGAAACGTGTGATTTGATGAATTCTGCACTACCAGGGCAGTTTCATGTAGTTGACATCAGTAGTTGGTCAGAAAACAGCCAAATGTCACTTTTGAGCTTTTCGTCCCGAGAAGCATTTTGAGAGCATGTTGTCATTTAGGCTGTTACTTTCCATCAGAAGCACTCAGAAACAAGTTTCCAAGCCAGAAACGTGTGATTTGATGAATTCTACACTGCCAGGGCAGTTTCATGTAGGTCCCATCAGTGGTTGGTCAGAAAACAGCAAAATGTCACTTTTGAGCTTTTCGGCCCGAGAGAAGCATTTTGAGAGCATGTTGTCATTTAGGCTGTTACTTTCCAACAGAAGCACTCAGAAACAAGTTTCCAAGCCAGAAACGTGTGATTTGATGAATTCTACACTGCCAGGGCAGTTTCATGTAGGTCCCATCAGTAGTTGGTCAGAAAACAGCAAAATGTCACTTTTGAGTTTTTCGGTCCGAGAGAAGCATTTTGAGAGCATGTTGTCATTTAGGCTGTTACTTTCCAACAGAAGCACTCAGAAACAAGTTTCCAAACCAGAAACGTGTGATTTGATGAATTCTACACTGCCAGGGCAGTTTCATGTAGGTCTTATCAGTAGTTGGTCAGAAAACAGCAAAATGTCACTTTTGACCTTTTCGGCCCGAGAGAAGCATTTTGAGAGCGTGTTGTCATTTAGGCTGTTACTTTCCAACAGAAGCACTCAGAAACAAGTTTCCAAGCCAGAAACGTGTGATTTGATGAATTCTACACTGCCAGGGCAGTTTCATGTTGGTCCCATCAGTAGTTGGTCAGAAAACAGCCAAATGTCACTTTTGAGCTTTCGGCCCGAGAGAAGCATTTTGAGAGCATGTTGTCATTAAGGCTGTTACTTTTCAACAGAAGCACTCAGAAACAAGTTTCCAAGCCCGAAACGTGTGATTTGATGAATTCTACACTGCCAGGGCAGTTTCATGTAGTTGACATCAGTAGTTGGTCAGAAAACAGCAAAATGACACTTTTGAGCTTTTCGTCCCGAGAAGCATTTTGAGAGCATGTTGTCATTTAGGCTGTTACTTTCCATCAGAAGCACTCAGAAACAAGTTTCCAAGCCAGAAACGTGTGATTTGATGAATTCTACACTACCAGGGCAGTTTCATGTAGGTCCCATCAGTAGTTGGTCAGAAAACAGCCAAATGTCACTTTTGAGCGTTTCGGCCCGAGAGAAGCATTTTGAGAGCATGTTGTCATTTAGGCTGTTACTTTCCATCAGAAGCACTCAGAAACAAGTTTCCAAGCCAGAAACGTGTGATTTGATGAATTCTACACTACCAGGGCAGTTTCATGTAGGTCCCATCAGTAGTTGGTCAGAAAACAGCCAAATGTCACTTTTGAGCGTTTCGGCCCGAGAGAAGCATTTTGAGAGCATGTTGTCATTTAGGCTGTTACTTTCCATCAGAAGCACTCAGAAACAAGTTTCCAAGCCAGAAACGTGTGATTTGATGAATTCTACACTACCAGGGCAGTTTCATGTAGGTCCCATCAGTAGTTGGTCAGAAAACAGCCAAATGTCACTTTTGAGCTTTTCGTCCCGAGAAGCATTTTGAGAGCATGTTGTCATTTAGGCTGTTACTTTTCAACAGAAGCACTCAGAAACAAGTTTCCAAGCCCGAAACGTGTGATTTGATGAATTCTACACTACCAGGGCAGTTTCATGTAGTTGACATCAGTAGTTGGTCAGAAAACAGCCAAATGTCACTTTTGAGCTTTTCGTCCCGAGAAGCATTTTGAGAGCATGTTGTCATTTAGGCTGTTACTTTCCAACAGAAGCACTCAGAAACAAGTTTCCAAGCCAGAAACGTGTGATTTGATGAATTCTACACTGCCAGGGCAGTTTCATGTAGGTCCCATCAGTGGTTGGTCAGAAAACAGCAAAATGTCACTTTTGACCTTTTCGGCCCGAGAGAAGCATTTTGAGAGCATGTTGTCATTTAGGCTGTTACTTTCCAACAGAAGCACTCAGAAACAAGTTTCCAAGCCAGAAACGTGTGATTTGATGAATTCTACACTGCCAGGGCAGTTTCATGTAGGTCTCATCAGTAGTTGGTCAGAAAACAGCAAAATGTCACTTTTGACCTTTTCGGCCCGAGAGAAGCATTTTGAGAGCGTGTTGTCATTTAGGCTGTTACTTTCCAACAGAAGCACTCAGAAACAAGTTTCCAAGCCAGAAACGTGTGATTTGATGAATTCTACACTGCCAGGGCAGTTTCATGTTGGTCCCATCAGTAGTTGGTCAGAAAACAGCCAAATGTCACTTTTGAGCTTTCGGCCCGAGAGAAGCATTTTGAGAGCATGTTGTCATTAAGGCTGTTACTTTTCAACAGAAGCACTCAGAAACAAGTTTCCAAGCCCGAAACGTGTGATTTGATGAATTCTACACTGCCAGGGCAGTTTCATGTAGTTGACATCAGTAGTTGGTCA
Organism: Epinephelus awoara; assembly: GCA_035609425.1. NCBI lineage: Eukaryota > Metazoa > Chordata > Actinopteri > Perciformes > Serranidae > Epinephelus > Epinephelus awoara. The sequence continues at coordinate 185,174 of CM069303.1, read as the reverse complement.
AAAAACAGCAAAATGACACTTTTGAGCTTTTCGTCCCGAGAAGCATTTTGAGAGCATGTTGTCATTTAGGCTGTTACTTTCCATCAGAAGCACTCAGAAACAAGTTTCCAAGCCAGAAACGTGTGATTTGATGAATTCTACACTACCAGGGCAGTTTCATGTAGGTCCCATCAGTAGTTGGTCAGAAAACAGCCAAATGTCACTTTTGAGCTTTTCGTCCCGAGAAGCATTTTCAGAGCATGTTGTCATTTAGGCTGTTACTTTTCAACAGAAGCACTCAGAAACAAGTTTCCAAGCCCGAAACGTGTGATTTGATGAATTCTACACTACCAGGGCAGTTTCATGTAGTTGACATCAGTAGTTGGTCAGAAAACAGCCAAATGTCACTTTTGAGCTTTTCGTCCCGAGAAGCATTTTGAGAGCATGTTGTCATTTAGGCTGTTACTTTCCAACAGAAGCACTCAGAAACAAGTTTCCAAGCCAGAAACGTGTGATTTGATGAATTCTACACTGCCAGGGCAGTTTCATGTAGGTCTCATCAGTAGTTGGTCAGAAAACAGCAAAATGTCACTTTTGAGCTTTTCGGCCCGAGAGAAGCATTTTGAGAGCGTGTTGTCATTTAGGCTGTTACTTTCCAACAGAAGCACTCAGAAACAAGTTTCCAAGCCAGAAACGTGTGATTTGATGAATTCTACACTGCCAGGGCAGTTTCATGTAGGTCCCATCAGTGGTTGGTCAGAAAACAGCAAAATGTCACTTTTGAGCTTTTCGGCCCGAGAGAAGCATTTTGAGAGCATGTTGTCATTTAGGCTGTTACTTTCCAACAGAAGCACTCAGAAACAAGTTTCCAAGCCAGAAACGTGTGATTTGATGAATTCTACACTGCCAGGGCAGTTTCATGTAGGTCCCATCAGTAGTTGGTCAGAAAACAGCAAAATGTCACTTTTGAGTTTTTCGGTCCGAGAGAAGCATTTTGAGAGCATGTTGTCATTTAGGCTGTTACTTTCCAACAGAAGCACTCAGAAACAAGTTTCCAAGCCAGAAACGTGTGATTTGATGAATTCTACACTGCCAGGGCAGTTTCATGTAGGTCTCATCAGTAGTTGGTCAGAAAACAGCAAAATGTCACTTTTGACCTTTTCGGCCCGAGAGAAGCATTTTGAGAGCGTGTTGTCATTTAGGCTGTTACTTTCCAACAGAAGCACTCAGAAACAAGTTTCCAAGCCAGAAACGTGTGATTTGATGAATTCTACACTGCCAGGGCAGTTTCATGTTGGTCCCATCAGTAGTTGGTCAGAAAACAGCCAAATGTCACTTTTGAGCTTTCGGCCCGAGAGAAGCATTTTGAGAGCATGTTGTCATTAAGGCTGTTACTTTTCAACAGAAGCACTCAGAAACAAGTTTCCAAGCCCGAAACGTGTGATTTGATGAATTCTACACTGCCAGGGCAGTTTCATGTAGTTGACATCAGTAGTTGGTCAGAAAACAGCAAAATGACACTTTTGAGCTTTTCGTCCCGAGAAGCATTTTGAGAGCATGTTGTCATTTAGGCTGTTACTTTCCATCAGAAGCACTCAGAAACAAGTTTCCAAGCCAGAAACGTGTGATTTGATGAATTCTACACTACCAGGGCAGTTTCATGTAGGTCCCATCAGTAGTTGGTCAGAAAACAGCCAAATGTCACTTTTGAGCGTTTCGGCCCGAGCGAAGCATTTTGAGAGCATGTTGTCATTTAGGCTGTTACTTTCCATCAGAAGCACTCAGAAACAAGTTTCCAAGCCAGAAACGTGTGATTTGATGAATTCTACACTACCAGGGCAGTTTCATATAGGTCCCATCAGTAGTTGGTCAGAAAACAGCCAAATGTCACTTTTGAGCTTTTCGTCCCGAGAAGCATTTTGAGAGCATGTTGTCATTTAGGCTGTTACTTTTCAACAGAAGCACTCAGAAACAAGTTTCCAAGCCCGAAACGTGTGATTTGATGAATTCTACACTACCAGGGCAGTTTCATGTAGTTGACATCAGTAGTTGGTCAGAAAACAGCCAAATGTCACTTTTGAGCTTTTCGTCCCGAGAAGCATTTTGAGAGCATGTTGTCATTTAGGCTGTTACTTTCCAACAGAAGCACTCAGAAACAAGTTTCCAAGCCAGAAACGTGTGATTTGATGAATTCTACACTGCCAGGGCAGTTTCATGTAGGTCTCATCAGTAGTTGGTCAGAAAACAGCAAAATGTCACTTTTGAGCTTTTCGGCCCGAGAGAAGCATTTTGAGAGCGTGTTGTCATTTAGGCTGTTACTTTCCAACAGAAGCACTCAAAAACAAGTTTCCAAGCCAGAAACGTGTGATTTGATGAATTCTACACTGCCAGGGCAGTTTCATGTAGGTCTCATCAGTAGTTGGTCAGAAAACAGCAAAATGTCACTTTTGACCTTTTCGGCCCGAGAGAAGCATTTTGAGAGCGTGTTGTCATTTAGGCTGTTACTTTCCAACAGAAGCACTCAGAAACAAGTTTCCAAGCCAGAAACGTGTGATTTGATGAATTCTACACTGCCAGGGCAGTTTCATGTTGGTCCCATCAGTAGTTGGTCAGAAAACAGCCAAATGTCACTTTTGAGCTTTTCGGCCCGAGAGAAGCATTTTGAGAGCATGTTGTCATTAAGGCTGTTACTTTTCAACAGAAGCACTCAGAAACAAGTTTCCAAGCCCGAAACGTGTGATTTGATGAATTCTACACTGCCAGGGCAGTTTCATGTAGTTGACATCAGTAGTTGGTCAGAAAACAGCAAAATGACACTTTTGAGCTTTTCGTCCCGAGAAGCATTTTGAGAGCATGTTGTCATTTAGGCTGTTACTTTCCATCAGAAGCACTCAGAAACAAGTTTCCAAGCCAGAAACGTGTGATTTGATGAATTCTACACTACCAGGGCAGTTTCATGTAGGTCCCATCAGTAGTTGGTCAGAAAACAGCCAAATGTCACTTTTGAGCGTTTCGGCCCGAGAGAAGCATTTTGAGAGCATGTTGTCATTTAGGCTGTTACTTTCCATCAGAAGCACTCAGAAACAAGTTTCCAAGCCAGAAACGTGTGATTTGATGAATTCTACACTACCAGGGCAGTTTCATGTAGGTCCCATCAGTAGTTGGTCAGAAAACAGCCAAATGTCACTTTTGAGCTTTTCGTCCCGAGAGAAGCATTTTGAGAGCATGTTGTCATTAAGGCTGTTACTTTTCAACAGAAGCACTCAGAAACAAGTTTCCAAGCCCGAAACGTGTGATTTGATGAATTCTACACTGCCAGGGCAGTTTCATGTAGTTGACATCAGTAGTTGGTCAGAAAACAGCAAAATGACACTTTTGAGCTTTTCGTCCCGAGAAGCATTTTGAGAGCATGTTGTCATTTAGGCTGTTACTTTCCATCAGAAGCACTCAGAAACAAGTTTCCAAGCCAGAAACGTGTGATTTGATGAATTCTACACTACCAGGGCAGTTTCATGTAGGTCCCATCAGTAGTTGGTCAGAAAACAGCCAAATGTCACTTTTGAGCGTTTCGGCCCGAGCGAAGCATTTTGAGAGCATGTTGTCATTTAGGCTGTTACTTTCCATCAGAAGCACTCAGAAACAAGTTTCCAAGCCAGAAACGTGTGATTTGATGAATTCTACACTACCAGGGCAGTTTCATATAGGTCCCATCAGTAGTTGGTCAGAAAACAGCCAAATGTCACTTTTGAGCTTTTCGTCCCGAGAAGCATTTTGAGAGCATGTTGTCATTTAGGCTGTTACTTTTCAACAGAAGCACTCAGAAACAAGTTTCCAAGCCCGAAACGTGTGATTTGATGAATTCTACACTACCAGGGCAGTTTCATGTAGTTGACATCAGTAGTTGGTCAGAAAACAGCCAAATGTCACTTTTGAGCTTTTCGTCCCGAGAAGCATTTTGAGAGCATGTTGTCATTTAGGCTGTTACTTTCCAACAGAAGCACTCAGAAACAAGTTTCCAAGCCAGAAACGTGTGATTTGATGAATTCTACACTGCCAGGGCAGTTTCATGTAGGTCTCATCAGTAGTTGGTCAGAAAACAGCAAAATGTCACTTTTGAGCTTTTCGGCCCGAGAGAAGCATTTTGAGAGCGTGTTGTCATTTAGGCTGTTACTTTCCAACAGAAGCACTCAGAAACAAGTTTCCAAGCCAGAAACGTGTGATTTGATGAATTCTACACTGCCAGGGCAGTTTCATGTAGGTCTCATCAGTAGTTGGTCAGAAAACAGCAAAATGTCACTTTTGACCTTTTCGGCCCGAGAGAAGCATTTTGAGAGCGTGTTGTCATTTAGGCTGTTACTTTCCAACAGAAGCACTCAGAAACAAGTTTCCAAGCCAGAAACGTGTGATTTGATGAATTCTACACTGCCAGGGCAGTTTCATGTTGGTCCCATCAGTAGTTGGTCAGAAAACAGCCAAATGTCACTTTTGAGCTTTTCGGCCCGAGAGAAGCATTTTGAGAGCATGTTGTCATTAAGGCTGTTACTTTTCAACAGAAGCACTCAGAAACAAGTTTCCAAGCCCGAAACGTGTGATTTGATGAATTCTACACTGCCAGGGCAGTTTCATGTAGTTGACATCAGTAGTTGGTCAGAAAACAGCAAAATGACACTTTTGAGCTTTTCGTCCCGAGAAGCATTTTGAGAGCATGTTGTCATTTAGGCTGTTACTTTCCATCAGAAGCACTCAGAAACAAGTTTCCAAGCCAGAAACGTGTGATTTGATGAATTCTACACTACCAGGGCAGTTTCATGTAGGTCCCATCAGTAGTTGGTCAGAAAACAGCCAAATGTCACTTTTGAGCGTTTCGGCCCGAGAGAAGCATTTTGAGAGCATGTTGTCATTTAGGCTGTTACTTTCCATCAGAAGCACTCAGAAACAAGTTTCCAAGCCAGAAACGTGTGATTTGATGAATTCTACACTACCAGGGCAGTTTCATGTAGGTCCCATCAGTAGTTGGTCAGAAAACAGCCAAATGTCACTTTTGAGCTTTTCGTCCCGAGAGAAGCATTTTGAGAGCATGTTGTCATTTAGGCTGTTACTTTCCAACAGAAGCACTCAGAAACAAGTTTCCAAGCCAGAAACGTGTGATTTGATGAATTCTACACTGCCAGGGCAGTTTCATGTAGGTCTCATCAGTAGTTGGTCAGAAAACAGCAAAATGTCACTTTTGACCTTTTCGGCCCGAGAGAAGCATTTTGAGAGCGTGTTGTCATTTAGGCTGTTACTTTCCAACAGAAGCACTCAGAAACAAGTTTCCAAGCCAGAAACGTGTGATTTGATGAATTCTACACTGCCAGGGCAGTTTCATGTTGGTCCCATCAGTAGTTGGTCAGAAAACAGCCAAATGTCACTTTTGAGCTTTCGGCCCGAGAGAAGCATTTTGAGAGCATGTTGTCATTAAGGCTGTTACTTTTCAACAGAAGCACTCAGAAACAAGTTTCCAAGCCCGAAACGTGTGATTTGATGAATTCTACACTGCCAGGGCAGTTTCATGTAGTTGACATCAGTAGTTGGTCAAAAAACAGCAAAATGACACTTTTGAGCTTTTCGTCCCGAGAAGCATTTTGAGAGCATGTTGTCATTTAGGCTGTTACTTTCCATCAGAAGCACTCAGAAACAAGTTTCCAAGCCAGAAACGTGTGATTTGATGAATTCTACACTACCAGGGCAGTTTCATGTAGGTCCCATCAGTAGTTGGTCAGAAAACAGCCAAATGTCACTTTTGAGTGTTTCGGCCCGAGAGAAGCATTTTGAGAGCATGTTGTCATTTAGGCTGTTACTTTCCATCAGAAGCACTCAGAAACAAGTTTCCAAGCCAGAAACGTGTGATTTGATGAATTCTACACTACCAGGGCAGTTTCATGTAGGTCCCATCAGTAGTTGGTCAGAAAACAGCCAAATGTCACTTTTGAGCTTTTCGTCCCGAGAAGCATTTTCAGAGCATGTTGTCATTTAGGCTGTTACTTTTCAACAGAAGCACTCAGAAACAAGTTTCCAAGCCCGAAACGTGTGATTTGATGAATTCTACACTACCAGGGCAGTTTCATGTAGTTGACATCAGTAGTTGGTCAGAAAACAGCCAAATGTCACTTTTGAGCTTTTCGTCCCGAGAAGCATTTTGAGAGCATGTTGTCATTTAGGCTGTTACTTTCCAACAGAAGCACTCAGAAACAAGTTTCCAAGCCAGAAACGTGTGATTTGATGAATTCTACACTGCCAGGGCAGTTTCATGTAGGTCTCATCAGTAGTTGGTCAGAAAACAGCAAAATGTCACTTTTGAGCTTTTCGGCCCGAGAGAAGCATTTTGAGAGCGTGTTGTCATTTAGGCTGTTACTTTCCAACAGAAGCACTCAGAAACAAGTTTCCAAGCCAGAAACGTGTGATTTGATGAATTCTACACTGCCAGGGCAGTTTCATGTAGGTCCCATCAGTGGTTGGTCAGAAAACAGCAAAATGTCACTTTTGAGCTTTTCGGCCCGAGAGAAGCATTTTGAGAGCATGTTGTCATTTAGGCTGTTACTTTCCAACAGAAGCACTCAGAAACAAGTTTCCAAGCCAGAAACGTGTGATTTGATGAATTCTACACTGCCAGGGCAGTTTCATGTAGGTCCCATCAGTAGTTGGTCAGAAAACAGCAAAATGTCACTTTTGAGTTTTTCGGTCCGAGAGAAGCATTTTGAGAGCATGTTGTCATTTAGGCTGTTACTTTCCAACAGAAGCACTCAGAAACAAGTTTCCAAGCCAGAAACGTGTGATTTGATGAATTCTACACTGCCAGGGCAGTTTCATGTAGGTCTCATCAGTAGTTGGTCAGAAAACAGCAAAATGTCACTTTTGACCTTTTCGGCCCGAGAGAAGCATTTTGAGAGCGTGTTGTCATTTAGGCTGTTACTTTCCAACAGAAGCACTCAGAAACAAGTTTCCAAGCCAGAAACGTGTGATTTGATGAATTCTACACTGCCAGGGCAGTTTCATGTTGGTCCCATCAGTAGTTGGTCAGAAAACAGCCAAATGTCACTTTTGAGCTTTCGGCCCGAGAGAAGCATTTTGAGAGCATGTTGTCATTAAGGCTGTTACTTTTCAACAGAAGCACTCAGAAACAAGTTTCCAAGCCCGAAACGTGTGATTTGATGAATTCTACACTGCCAGGGCAGTTTCATGTAGTTGACATCAGTAGTTGGTCAGAAAACAGCAAAATGACACTTTTGAGCTTTTCGTCCCGAGAAGCATTTTGAGAGCATGTTGTCATTTAGGCTGTTACTTTCCATCAGAAGCACTCAGAAACAAGTTTCCAAGCCAGAAACGTGTGATTTGATGAATTCTACACTACCAGGGCAGTTTCATGTAGGTCCCATCAGTAGTTGGTCAGAAAACAGCCAAATGTCACTTTTGAGCGTTTCGGCCCGAGCGAAGCATTTTGAGAGCATGTTGTCATTTAGGCTGTTACTTTCCATCAGAAGCACTCAGAAACAAGTTTCCAAGCCAGAAACGTGTGATTTGATGAATTCTACACTACCAGGGCAGTTTCATATAGGTCCCATCAGTAGTTGGTCAGAAAACAGCCAAATGTCACTTTTGAGCTTTTCGTCCCGAGAAGCATTTTGAGAGCATGTTGTCATTTAGGCTGTTACTTTTCAACAGAAGCACTCAGAAACAAGTTTCCAAGCCCGAAACGTGTGATTTGATGAATTCTACACTACCAGGGCAGTTTCATGTAGTTGACATCAGTAGTTGGTCAGAAAACAGCCAAATGTCACTTTTGAGCTTTTCGTCCCGAGAAGCATTTTGAGAGCATGTTGTCATTTAGGCTGTTACTTTCCAACAGAAGCACTCAGAAACAAGTTTCCAAGCCAGAAACGTGTGATTTGATGAATTCTACACTGCCAGGGCAGTTTCATGTAGGTCTCATCAGTAGTTGGTCAGAAAACAGCAAAATGTCACTTTTGAGCTTTTCGGCCCGAGAGAAGCATTTTGAGAGCGTGTTGTCATTTAGGCTGTTACTTTCCAACAGAAGCACTCAGAAACAAGTTTCCAAGCCAGAAACGTGTGATTTGATGAATTCTACACTGCCAGGGCAGTTTCATGTAGGTCTCATCAGTAGTTGGTCAGAAAACAGCAAAATGTCACTTTTGACCTTTTCGGCCCGAGAGAAGCATTTTGAGAGCGTGTTGTCATTTAGGCTGTTACTTTCCAACAGAAGCACTCAGAAACAAGTTTCCAAGCCAGAAACGTGTGATTTGATGAATTCTACACTGCCAGGGCAGTTTCATGTTGGTCCCATCAGTAGTTGGTCAGAAAACAGCCAAATGTCACTTTTGAGCTTTTCGGCCCGAGAGAAGCATTTTGAGAGCATGTTGTCATTAAGGCTGTTACTTTTCAACAGAAGCACTCAGAAACAAGTTTCCAAGCCCGAAACGTGTGATTTGATGAATTCTACACTGCCAGGGCAGTTTCATGTAGTTGACATCAGTAGTTGGTCAGAAAACAGCAAAATGACACTTTTGAGCTTTTCGTCCCGAGAAGCATTTTGAGAGCATGTTGTCATTTAGGCTGTTACTTTCCATCAGAAGCACTCAGAAACAAGTTTCCAAGCCAGAAACGTGTGATTTGATGAATTCTACACTACCAGGGCAGTTTCATGTAGGTCCCATCAGTAGTTGGTCAGAAAACAGCCAAATGTCACTTTTGAGCGTTTCGGCCCGAGAGAAGCATTTTGAGAGCATGTTGTCATTTAGGCTGTTACTTTCCATCAGAAGCACTCAGAAACAAGTTTCCAAGCCAGAAACGTGTGATTTGATGAATTCTACACTACCAGGGCAGTTTCATGTAGGTCCCATCAGTAGTTGGTCAGAAAACAGCCAAATGTCACTTTTGAGCTTTTCGTCCCGAGAGAAGCATTTTGAGAGCATGTTGTCATTTAGGCTGTTACTTTCCAACAGAAGCACTCAGAAACAAGTTTCCAAGCCAGAAACGTGTGATTTGATGAATTCTACACTGCCAGGGCAGTTTCATGTAGGTCTCATCAGTAGTTGGTCAGAAAACAGCAAAATGTCACTTTTGACCTTTTCGGCCCGAGAGAAGCATTTTGAGAGCGTGTTGTCATTTAGGCTGTTACTTTCCAACAGAAGCACTCAGAAACAAGTTTCCAAGCCAGAAACGTGTGATTTGATGAATTCTACACTGCCAGGGCAGTTTCATGTTGGTCCCATCAGTAGTTGGTCAGAAAACAGCCAAATGTCACTTTTGAGCTTTCGGCCCGAGAGAAGCATTTTGAGAGCATGTTGTCATTAAGGCTGTTACTTTTCAACAGAAGCACTCAGAAACAAGTTTCCAAGCCCGAAACGTGTGATTTGATGAATTCTACACTGCCAGGGCAGTTTCATGTAGTTGACATCAGTAGTTGGTCAAAAAACAGCAAAATGACACTTTTGAGCTTTTCGTCCCGAGAAGCATTTTGAGAGCATGTTGTCATTTAGGCTGTTACTTTCCATCAGAAGCACTCAGAAACAAGTTTCCAAGCCAGAAACGTGTGATTTGATGAATTCTACACTACCAGGGCAGTTTCATGTAGGTCCCATCAGTAGTTGGTCAGAAAACAGCCAAATGTCACTTTTGAGCGTTTCGGCCCGAGAGAAGCATTTTGAGAGCATGTTGTCATTTAGGCTGTTACTTTCCATCAGAAGCACTCAGAAACAAGTTTCCAAGCCAGAAACGTGTGATTTGATGAATTCTACACTACCAGGGCAGTTTCATGTAGGTCCCATCAGTAGTTGGTCAGAAAACAGCCAAATGTCACTTTTGAGCTTTTCGTCCCGAGAGAAGCATTTTGAGAGCATGTTGTCATTTAGGCTGTTACTTTCCAACAGAAGCACTCAGAAACAAGTTTCCAAGCCAGAAACGTGTGATTTGATGAATTCTACACTGCCAGGGCAGTTTCATGTAGGTCTCATCAGTAGTTGGTCAGAAAACAGCCAAATGTCACTTTTGACCTTTTCGGCCCGAGAGAAGCATTTTGAGAGCGTGTTGTCATTTAGGCTGTTACTTTCCAACAGAAGCACTCAGAAACAAGTTTCCAAGCCAGAAACGTGTGATTTGATGAATTCTACACTGCCAGGGCAGTTTCATGTTGGTCCCATCAGTAGTTGGTCAGAAAACAGCCAAATGTCACTTTTGAGCTTTCGGCCCGAGAGAAGCATTTTGAGAGCATGTTGTCATTAAGGCTGTTACTTTTCAACAGAAGCACTCAGAAACAAGTTTCCAAGCCCGAAACGTGTGATTTGATGAATTCTACACTGCCAGGGCAGTTTCATGTAGTTGACATCAGTAGTTGGTCAAAAAACAGCAAAATGACACTTTTGAGCTTTTCGTCCCGAGAAGCATTTTGAGAGCATGTTGTCATTTAGGCTGTTACTTTCCATCAGAAGCACTCAGAAACAAGTTTCCAAGCCAGAAACGTGTGATTTGATGAATTCTACACTACCAGGGCAGTTTCATGTAGGTCCCATCAGTAGTTGGTCAGAAAACAGCCAAATGTCACTTTTGAGTGTTTCGGCCCGAGAGAAGCATTTTGAGAGCATGTTGTCATTTAGGCTGTTACTTTCCATCAGAAGCACTCAGAAACAAGTTTCCAAGCCAGAAACGTGTGATTTGATGAATTCTACACTACCAGGGCAGTTTCATGTAGGTCCCATCAGTAGTTGGTCAGAAAACAGCCAAATGTCACTTTTGAGCTTTTCGTCCCGAGAAGCATTTTCAGAGCATGTTGTCATTTAGGCTGTTACTTTTCAACAGAAGCACTCAGAAACAAGTTTCCAAGCCCGAAACGTGTGATTTGATGAATTCTACACTACCAGGGCAGTTTCATGTAGTTGACATCAGTAGTTGGTCAGAAAACAGCCAAATGTCACTTTTGAGCTTTTCGTCCCGAGAAGCATTTTGAGAGCATGTTGTCATTTAGGCTGTTACTTTCCAACAGAAGCACTCAGAAACAAGTTTCCAAGCCAGAAACGTGTGATTTGATGAATTCTACACTGCCAGGGCAGTTTCATGTAGGTCTCATCAGTAGTTGGTCAGAAAACAGCAAAATGTCACTTTTGAGCTTTTCGGCCCGAGAGAAGCATTTTGAGAGCGTGTTGTCATTTAGGCTGTTACTTTCCAACAGAAGCACTCAGAAACAAGTTTCCAAGCCAGAAACGTGTGATTTGATGAATTCTACACTGCCAGGGCAGTTTCATGTAGGTCCCATCAGTGGTTGGTCAGAAAACAGCAAAATGTCACTTTTGAGCTTTTCGGCCCGAGAGAAGCATTTTGAGAGCATGTTGTCATTTAGGCTGTTACTTTCCAACAGAAGCACTCAGAAACAAGTTTCCAAGCCAGAAACGTGTGATTTGATGAATTCTACACTGCCAGGGCAGTTTCATGTAGGTCCCATCAGTAGTTGGTCAGAAAACAGCAAAATGTCACTTTTGAGTTTTTCGGTCCGAGAGAAGCATTTTGAGAGCATGTTGTCATTTAGGCTGTTACTTTCCAACAGAAGCACTCAGAAACAAGTTTCCAAGCCAGAAACGTGTGATTTGATGAATTCTACACTGCCAGGGCAGTTTCATGTAGGTCTCATCAGTAGTTGGTCAGAAAACAGCAAAATGTCACTTTTGACCTTTTCGGCCCGAGAGAAGCATTTTGAGAGCGTGTTGTCATTTAGGCTGTTACTTTCCAACAGAAGCACTCAGAAACAAGTTTCCAAGCCAGAAACGTGTGATTTGATGAATTCTACACTGCCAGGGCAGTTTCATGTTGGTCCCATCAGTAGTTGGTCAGAAAACAGCCAAATGTCACTTTTGAGCTTTCGGCCCGAGAGAAGCATTTTGAGAGCATGTTGTCATTAAGGCTGTTACTTTTCAACAGAAGCACTCAGAAACAAGTTTCCAAGCCCGAAACGTGTGATTTGATGAATTCTACACTGCCAGGGCAGTTTCATGTAGTTGACATCAGTAGTTGGTCAGAAAACAGCAAAATGACACTTTTGAGCTTTTCGTCCCGAGAAGCATTTTGAGAGCATGTTGTCATTTAGGCTGTTACTTTCCATCAGAAGCACTCAGAAACAAGTTTCCAAGCCAGAAACGTGTGATTTGATGAATTCTACACTACCAGGGCAGTTTCATGTAGGTCCCATCAGTAGTTGGTCAGAAAACAGCCAAATGTCACTTTTGAGCGTTTCGGCCCGAGAGAAGCATTTTGAGAGCATGTTGTCATTTAGGCTGTTACTTTCCATCAGAAGCACTCAGAAACAAGTTTCCAAGCCAGAAACGTGTGATTTGATGAATTCTACACTACCAGGGCAGTTTCATGTAGGTCCCATCAGTAGTTGGTCAGAAAACAGCCAAATGTCACTTTTGAGCGTTTCGGCCCGAGAGAAGCATTTTGAGAGCATGTTGTCATTTAGGCTGTTACTTTCCATCAGAAGCACTCAGAAACAAGTTTCCAAGCCAGAAACGTGTGATTTGATGAATTCTACACTACCAGGGCAGTTTCATGTAGGTCCCATCAGTAGTTGGTCAGAAAACAGCCAAATGTCACTTTTGAGCGTTTCGGCCCGAGCGAAGCATTTTGAGAGCATGTTGTCATTTAGGCTGTTACTTTCCATCAGAAGCACTCAGAAACAAGTTTCCAAGCCAGAAACGTGTGATTTGATGAATTCTACACTACCAGGGCAGTTTCATATAGGTCCCATCAGTAGTTGGTCAGAAAACAGCCAAATGTCACTTTTGAGCTTTTCGTCCCGAGAAGCATTTTGAGAGCATGTTGTCATTTAGGCTGTTACTTTTCAACAGAAGCACTCAGAAACAAGTTTCCAAGCCCGAAACGTGTGATTTGATGAATTCTACACTACCAGGGCAGTTTCATGTAGTTGACATCAGTAGTTGGTCAGAAAACAGCCAAATGTCACTTTTGAGCTTTTCGTCCCGAGAAGCATTTTGAGAGCATGTTGTCATTTAGGCTGTTACTTTCCAACAGAAGCACTCAGAAACAAGTTTCCAAGCCAGAAACGTGTGATTTGATGAATTCTACACTGCCAGGGCAGTTTCATGTAGGTCTCATCAGTAGTTGGTCAGAAAACAGCAAAATGTCACTTTTGAGCTTTTCGGCCCGAGAGAAGCATTTTGAGAGCGTGTTGTCATTTAGGCTGTTACTTTCCAACAGAAGCACTCAGAAACAAGTTTCCAAGCCAGAAACGTGTGATTTGATGAATTCTACACTGCCAGGGCAGTTTCATGTAGGTCTCATCAGTAGTTGGTCAGAAAACAGCAAAATGTCACTTTTGACCTTTTCGGCCCGAGAGAAGCATTTTGAGAGCGTGTTGTCATTTAGGCTGTTACTTTCCAACAGAAGCACTCAGAAACAAGTTTCCAAGCCAGAAACGTGTGATTTGATGAATTCTACACTGCCAGGGCAGTTTCATGTTGGTCCCATCAGTAGTTGGTCAGAAAACAGCCAAATGTCACTTTTGAGCTTTCGGCCCGAGAGAAGCATTTTGAGAGCATGTTGTCATTAAGGCTGTTACTTTTCAACAGAAGCACTCAGAAACAAGTTTCCAAGCCCGAAACGTGTGATTTGATGAATTCTACACTGCCAGGGCAGTTTCATGTAGTTGACATCAGTAGTTGGTCAGAAAACAGCAAAATGACACTTTTGAGCTTTTCGTCCCGAGAAGCATTTTGAGAGCATGTTGTCATTTAGGCTGTTACTTTCCATCAGAAGCACTCAGAAACAAGTTTCCAAGCCAGAAACGTGTGATTTGATGAATTCTACACTACCAGGGCAGTTTCATGTAGGTCCCATCAGTAGTTGGTCAGAAAACAGCCAAATGTCACTTTTGAGCGTTTCGGCCCGAGAGAAGCATTTTGAGAGCATGTTGTCATTTAGGCTGTTACTTTCCATCAGAAGCACTCAGAAACAAGTTTCCAAGCCAGAAACGTGTGATTTGATGAATTCTACACTACCAGGGCAGTTTCATGTAGGTCCCATCAGTAGTTGGTCAGAAAACAGCCAAATGTCACTTTTGAGCTTTTCGTCCCGAGAAGCATTTTGAGAGCATGTTGTCATTTAGGCTGTTACTTTCCAACAGAAGCACTCAGAAACAAGTTTCCAAGCCAGAAACGTGTGATTTGATGAATTCTACACTGCCAGGGCAGTTTCATGTAGGTCTCATCAGTAGTTGGTCAGAAAACAGCAAAATGTCACTTTTGAGCTTTTCGGCCCGAGAGAAGCATTTTGAGAGCGTGTTGTCATTTAGGCTGTTACTTTCCAACAGAAGCACTCAGAAACAAGTTTCCAAGCCAGAAACGTGTGATTTGATGAATTCTACACTGCCAGGGCAGTTTCATGTAGGTCCCATCAGTGGTTGGTCAGAAAACAGCAAAATGTCACTTTTGAGCTTTTCGGCCCGAGAGAAGCATTTTGAGAGCATGTTGTCATTTAGGCTGTTACTTTCCAACAGAAGCACTCAGAAACAAGTTTCCAAGCCAGAAACGTGTGATTTGATGAATTCTACACTGCCAGGGCAGTTTCATGTAGGTCCCATCAGTAGTTGGTCAGAAAACAGCAAAATGTCACTTTTGACCTTTTCGGCCCGAGAGAAGCATTTTGAGAGCGTGTTGTCATTTAGGCTGTTACTTTCCAACAGAAGCACTCAGAAACAAGTTTCCAAGCCAGAAACGTGTGATTTGATGAATTCTACACTGCCAGGGCAGTTTCATGTTGGTCCCATCAGTAGTTGGTCAGAAAACAGCCAAATGTCACTTTTGAGCTTTTCGGCCCGAGAGAAGCATTTTGAGAGCATGTTGTCATTAAGGCTGTTACTTTTCAACAGAAGCACTCAGAAACAAGTTTCCAAGCCCGAAACGTGTGATTTGATGAATTCTACACTGCCAGGGCAGTTTCATGTAGTTGACATCAGTAGTTGGTCAGAAAACAGCAAAATGACACTTTTGAGCTTTTCGTCCCGAGAAGCATTTTGAGAGCATGTTGTCATTTAGGCTGTTACTTTCCATCAGAAGCACTCAGAAACAAGTTTCCAAGCCAGAAACGTGTGATTTGATGAATTCTACACTACCAGGGCAGTTTCATGTAGGTCCCATCAGTAGTTGGTCAGAAAACAGCCAAATGTCACTTTTGAGCGTTTCGGCCCGAGAGAAGCATTTTGAGAGCATGTTGTCATTTAGGCTGTTACTTTCCATCAGAAGCACTCAGAAACAAGTTTCCAAGCCAGAAACGTGTGATTTGATGAATTCTACACTACCAGGGCAGTTTCATGTAGGTCCCATCAGTAGTTGGTCAGAAAACAGCCAAATGTCACTTTTGAGCTTTTCGTCCCGAGAAGCATTTTGAGAGCATGTTGTCATTTAGGCTGTTACTTTTCAACAGAAGCACTCAGAAACAAGTTTCCAAGCCCGAAACGTGTGATTTGATGAATTCTACACTACCAGGGCAGTTTCATGTAGTTGACATCAGTAGTTGGTCAGAAAACAGCCAAATGTCACTTTTGAGCTTTTCGTCCCGAGAAGCATTTTGAGAGCATGTTGTCATTTAGGCTGTTACTTTCCAACAGAAGCACTCAGAAACAAGTTTCCAAGCCAGAAACGTGTGATTTGATGAATTCTACACTGCCAGGGCAGTTTCATGTAGGTCTCATCAGTAGTTGGTCAGAAAACAGCAAAATGTCACTTTTGAGCTTTTCGGCCCGAGAGAAGCATTTTGAGAGCGTGTTGTCATTTAGGCTGTTACTTTCCAACAGAAGCACTCAGAAACAAGTTTCCAAGCCAGAAACGTGTGATTTGATGAATTCTACACTGCCAGGGCAGTTTCATGTAGGTCCCATCAGTGGTTGGTCAGAAAACAGCAAAATGTCACTTTTGAGCTTTTCGGCCCGAGAGAAGCATTTTGAGAGCATGTTGTCATTTAGGCTGTTACTTTCCAACAGAAGCACTCAGAAACAAGTTTCCAAGCCAGAAACGTGTGATTTGATGAATTCTACACTGCCAGGGCAGTTTCATGTAGGTCTCATCAGTGGTTGGTCAGAAAACAGCAAAATGTCACTTTTGAGCTTTTCGGCCCGAGAGAAGCATTTTGAGAGCATGTTGTCATTTAGGCTGTTACTTTCCAACAGAAGCACTCAGAAACAAGTTTCCAAGCCAGAAACGTGTGATTTGATGAATTCTACACTGCCAGGGCAGTTTCATGTAGGTCTCATCAGTAGTTGGTCAGAAAACAGCAAAATGTCACTTTTGACCTTTTCGGCCCGAGAGAAGCATTTTGAGAGCGTGTTGTCATTTAGGCTGTTACTTTCCAACAGAAGCACTCAGAAACAAGTTTCCAAGCCAGAAACGTGTGATTTGATGAATTCTACACTGCCAGGGCAGTTTCATGTTGGTCCCATCAGTAGTTGGTCAGAAAACAGCCAAATGTCACTTTTGAGCTTTTCGGCCCGAGAGAAGCATTTTGAGAGCATGTTGTCATTAAGACTGTTACTTTTCAACAGAAGCACTCAGAAAGAAGTTTCCAAGCCCGAAACATGTGATTTGATGAATTCTGCACTACCAGGGCAGTTTCATGTAGTTGACATCAGTAGTTGGTCAGAAAACAGCCAAATGTCACTTTTGAGCTTTTCGTCCCGAGAAGCATTTTGAGAGCATGTTGTCATTTAGGCTGTTACTTTTCAACAGAAGCACTCAGAAACAAGTTTCCAAGCCCGAAACGTGTGATTTGATGAATTCTACACTGCCAGGGCAGTTTCATGTAGTTGACATCAGTAGTTGGTCAGAAAACAGCAAAATGACACTTTTGAGCTTTTCGTCCCGAGAAGCATTTTGAGAGCATGTTGTCATTTAGGCTGTTACTTTCCATCAGAAGCACTCAGAAACAAGTTTCCAAGCCAGAAACGTGTGATTTGATGAATTCTACACTACCAGGGCAGTTTCATGTAGGTCCCATCAGTAGTTGGTCAGAAAACAGCCAAATGTCACTTTTGAGCTTTTCGGCCCGAGAGAAGCATTTTGAGAGCATGTTGTCATTTAGGCTGTTACTTTCCAACAGAAGCACTCAGAAACAAGTTTCCAAGCCAGAAACGTGTGATTTGATGAATTCTACACTGCCAGGGCAGTTTCATGTAGGTCTCATCAGTAGTTGGTCAGAAAACAGCAAAATGTCACTTTTGACCTTTTCGGCCCGAGAGAAGCATTTTGAGAGCGTGTTGTCATTTAGGCTGTTACTTTCCAACAGAAGCACTCAGAAACAAGTTTCCAAGCCAGAAACGTGTGATTTGATGAATTCTACACTGTCAGGGCAGTTTCATGTAGGTCCCATCAGTGGTTGGTCAGAAAACAGCAAAATGTCACTTTTGAGCTTTTCGGCCCGAGAGAAGCATTTTGAGAGCATGTTGTCATTTAGGCTGTTACTTTCCAACAGAAGCACTCAGAAACAAGTTTCCAAGCCAGAAACGTGTGATTTGATGAATTCTACACTGCCAGGGCAGTTTCATGTAGGTCTCATCAGTAGTTGGTCAGAAAACAGCAAAATGTCACTTTTGACCTTTTCGGCCCGAGAGAAGCATTTTGAGAGCGTGTTGTCATTTAGGCTGTTACTTTCCAACAGAAGCACTCAGAAACAAGTTTCCAAGCCAGAAACGTGTGATTTGATGAATTCTACACTGCCAGGGCAGTTTCATGTTGGTCCCATCAGTAGTTGGTCAGAAAACAGCCAAATGTCACTTTTGAGCTTTTCGGCCCGAGAGAAGCATTTTGAGAGCATGTTGTCATTAAGGCTGTTACTTTTCAACAGAAGCACTCAGAAAGAAGTTTCCAAGCCCGAAACATGTGATTTGATGAATTCTGCACTACCAGGGCAGTTTCATGTAGTTGACATCAGTAGTTGGTCAGAAAACAGCCAAATGTCACTTTTGAGCTTTTCGTCCCGAGAAGCATTTTGAGAGCATGTTGTCATTTAGGCTGTTACTTTTCAACAGAAGCACTCAGAAACAAGTTTCCAAGCCCGAAACGTGTGATTTGATGAATTCTACACTGCCAGGGCAGTTTCATGTAGTTGACATCAGTAGTTGGTCAGAAAACAGCAAAATGACACTTTTGAGCTTTTCGTCCCGAGAAGCATTTTGAGAGCATGTTGTCATTTAGGCTGTTACTTTCCATCAGAAGCACTCAGAAACAAGTTTCCAAGCCAGAAACGTGTGATTTGATGAATTCTACACTACCAGGGCAGTTTCATGTAGGTCCCATCAGTAGTTGGTCAGAAAACAGCCAAATGTCACTTTTGAGCTTTTCGGCCCGAGAGAAGCATTTTGAGAGCATGTTGTCATTTAGGCTGTTACTTTCCAACAGAAGCACTCAGAAACAAGTTTCCAAGCCAGAAACGTGTGATTTGATGAATTCTACACTGCCAGGGCAGTTTCATGTAGGTCTCATCAGTAGTTGGTCAGAAAACAGCAAAATGTCACTTTTGACCTTTTCGGCCCGAGAGAAGCATTTTGAGAGCGTGTTGTCATTTAGGCTGTTACTTTCCAACAGAAGCACTCAGAAACAAGTTTCCAAGCCAGAAACGTGTGATTTGATGAATTCTACACTGTCAGGGCAGTTTCATGTAGGTCCCATCAGTGGTTGGTCAGAAAACAGCAAAATGTCACTTTTGAGCTTTTCGGCCCGAGAGAAGCATTTTGAGAGCATGTTGTCATTTAGGCTGTTACTTTCCAACAGAAGCACTCAGAAACAAGTTTCCAAGCCAGAAACGTGTGATTTGATGAATTCTACACTGCCAGGGCAGTTTCATGTAGGTCTCATCAGTAGTTGGTCAGAAAACAGCAAAATGTCACTTTTGACCTTTTCGGCCCGAGAGAAGCATTTTGAGAGCGTGTTGTCATTTAGGCTGTTACTTTCCAACAGAAGCACTCAGAAACAAGTTTCCAAGCCAGAAACGTGTGATTTGATGAATTCTACACTGCCAGGGCAGTTTCATGTTGGTCCCATCAGTAGTTGGTCAGAAAACAGCCAAATGTCACTTTTGAGCTTTTCGGCCCGAGAGAAGCATTTTGAGAGCATGTTGTCATTAAGGCTGTTACTTTTCAACAGAAGCACTCAGAAAGAAGTTTCCAAGCCCGAAACATGTGATTTGATGAATTCTGCACTACCAGGGCAGTTTCATGTAGTTGACATCAGTAGTTGGTCAGAAAACAGCCAAATGTCACTTTTGAGCTTTTCGTCCCGAGAAGCATTTTGAGAGCATGTTGTCATTTAGGCTGTTACTTTCCATCAGAAGCACTCAGAAACAAGTTTCCAAGCCAGAAACGTGTGATTTGATGAATTCTACACTACCAGGGCAGTTTCATGTAGGTCCCATCAGTAGTTGGTCAGAAAACAGCCAAATGTCACTTTTGAGCGTTTCGGCCCGAGAGAAGCATTTTGAGAGCATGTTGTCATTTAGGCTGTTACTTTTCAACAGAAGCACTCAGAAACAAGTTTCCAAGCCCGAAACGTGTGATTTGATGAATTATGCACTACCAGGGCAGTTTCATGTAGTTGACATCAGTAGTTGGTCAGAAAACAGCCAAATGTCACTTTTGAGCTGTTCGTCCCGAGAAGCATTTTGAGAGCATGTTGTCATTTAGGCTGTTACTTTTCAACAGAAGCACTCAGAAACAAGTTTCCAAGCCCGAAACGTGTGATTTGTTGAATTCTACACTACCAGGGCAGTTTCATGTAGTTGACATCAGTAGTTGGTCAGAAAACAGCAAAATGTCACTTTTGAGCTTTTCGTCCCGAGAAGCATTTTGAGAGCATGTTGTCATTTAGGCTGTTACTTTCCATCAGAAGCACTCAGAAACAAGTTTCCAAGCCAGAAACGTGTGATTTGATGAATTCTACACTACCACGGCAGTTTCATGTAGGTCCCATCAGTAGTTGGTCAGAAAACAGCCAAATGTCACTTTTGAGCGTTTCGGCCCGAGAGAAGCATTTTGAGAGCATGTTGTCATTTAGGCTGTTACTTTTCAACAGAAGCACTTAGAAACAAGTTTCCAAGCCCGAAACGTGTGATTTGATGAATTCTGCACTACCAGGGCAGTTTCATGTAGTTGACATCAGTAGTTGGTCAGAAAACAGCCAAATGTCACTTTTGAGCTTTTCGTCCCGAGAAGCATTTTGAGAGCATGTTGTCATTTAGGCTGTTACTTTCCATCAGAAGCACTCAGAAACAAGTTTCCAAGCCAGAAACGTGTGATTTGATGAATTCTACACTACCAGGGCAGTTTCATGTAGGTCCCATCAGTAGTTGGTCAGAAAACAGCCAAATGTCACTTTTGAGCGTTTCGGCCCGAGAGAAGCATTTTGAGAGCATGTTGTCATTTAGGCTGTTACTTTTCAACAGAAGCACTTAGAAACAAGTTTCCACGCCCGAAACGTGTGATTTGATGAATTCTGCACTACCAGGGCAGTTTCATGTAGTTGACATCAGTAGTTGGTCAGAAAACAGCCAAATGTCACTTTTGAGCTTTTCATCCCGAGAAGCATTTTGAGAGCATGTTGTCATTTAGGCTGTTACTTTTCAACAGAAGCACTTAGAAACAAGTTTCCAAGCCCGAAACGTGTGATTTGATGAATTCTGCACTACCAGGGCAGTTTCATGTAGTTGACATCAGTAGTTGGTCAGAAAACAGCCAAATGTCACTTTTGAGCTTTTCATCCCGAGAAGCATTTTGAGAGCATGTTGTCATTTAGGCTGTTACTTTTCAACAGAAGCACTCAGAAACAAGTTTCCAAGCCCGAAACGTGTGATTTGATGAATTCTACACTACCAGGGCAGTTTCATGTAGTTGACATCAGTAGTTGGTCAGAAAACAGCAAAATGTCACTTTTGAGCTTTTCGTCCCGAGAAGCATTTTGAGAGCATGTTGTCATTTAGGCTGTTACTTTCCATCAGAAGCACTCAGAAACAAGTTTCCAAGCCAGAAACGTGTGATTTGATGAATTCTACACTACCAGGGCAGTTTCATGTAGGTCCCATCAGTAGTTGGTCAGAAAACAGCAAAATGTCACTTTTGAGCTTTTCGGCCCGAGAGAAGCATTTTGAGACCATGTTGTCATTTAGGCTGTTACTTTCCAACAGAAGCACTCAGAAACAAGTTTCCAAGCCAGAAACGTGTGATTTGATGAATTCTACACTGCCAGGGCAGTTTCATGTAGGTCTCATCAGTAGTTGGTCAGAAAACAGCAAAATGTCACTTTTGAGCTTTTCGGCCCGAGAGAAGCCTTTTGAGAGCATGTTGTCATTTAGGCTGTTACTTTCCAACAGAAGCACTCAGAAACAAGTTTCCAAGCCAGAAACGTGTGATTTGATGAATTCTACACTGCCAGGGCAGTTTCATGTAGGTCCCATCAGTAGTTGGTCAGAAAACAGCAAAATGTCACTTTTGAGCTTTTCGTCCCGAGAAGCATTTTGAGAGCATGTTGTCATTTAGGCTGTTACTTTCCATCAGAAGCACTCAGAAACAAGTTTCCAAGCCAGAAACGTGTGATTTGATGAATTCTACACTACCAGGGCAGTTTCATGTAGGTCCCATCAGTAGTTGGTCAGAAAACAGCAAAATGTCACTTTTGAGCTTTTCGGCCCGAGAGAAGCATTTTGAGACCATGTTGTCATTTAGGCTGTTACTTTCCAACAGAAGCACTCAGAAACAAGTTTCCAAGCCAGAAACGTGTGATTTGATGAATTCTACACTGCCAGGGCAGTTTCATGTAGGTCTCATCAGTAGTTGGTCAGAAAACAGCAAAATGTCACTTTTGAGCTTTTCGGCCCGAGAGAAGCCTTTTGAGAGCATGTTGTCATTTAGGCTGTTACTTTCCAACAGAAGCACTCAGAAACAAGTTTCCAAGCCAGAAACGTGTGATTTGATGAATTCTACACTGCCAGGGCAGTTTCATGTAGGTCCCATCAGTAGTTGGTCAGAAAACAGCAAAATGTCACTTTTGAGCTTTTCGGCCCGAGAGAAGCATTTTGAGAGCATGTTGTCATTTAGGCTGTTACTTTCCAACAGAAGCACTCAGAAACAAGTTTCCAAGCCAGAAACGTGTGATTTGATGAATTCTACACTGCCAGGGCAGTTTCATGTTGGTCCCATCAGTAGTTGGTCAGAAAACAGCAAAATGTCACTTTTGACCTTTTCGGCCCGAGAGAAGCATTTTGAGAGCGTGTTGTCATTTAGGCTGTTACTTTCCAACAGAAGCACTCAGAAACAAGTTTCCAAGCCAGAAACGTGTGATTTGATGAATTCTACACTGCCAGGGCAGTTTCATGTAGGTCCCATCAGTAGTTGGTCAGAAAACAGCAAAATGTCACTTTTGACCTTTTCGGCCCGAGAGAAGCATTTTGAGAGCGTGTTGTCATTTAGGCTGTTACTTTCCAACAGAAGCACTCAGAAACAAGTTTCCAAGCCAGAAACGTGTGATTTGATGAATTCTACACTGCCAGGGCAGTTTCATGTTGGTCTCATCAGTAGTTGGTCAGAAAACAGCAAAATGTCACTTTTGAGCTTTTCGGCCCGAGAGAAGCATTTTGAGAGCGTGTTGTCATTAAGGCTGTTACTTTTCAACAGAAGCACTCAGAAACAAGTTTCCAAGCCAGAAACGTGTGATTTGATGAATTCTACACTGCCAGGGCAGTTTCATGTAGTTGACATCAGTAGTTGGTCAGAAAACAGCAAAATGACACTTTTGAGCTTTTCGTCCCGAGAAGCATTTTGAGAGCATGTTGTCATTTAGGCTGTTACTTTCCATCAGAAGCACTCAGAAACAAGTTTCCAAGCCAGAAACGTGTGATTTGATGAATTCTACACTACCAGGGCAGTTTCATGTAGGTCCCATCAGTAGTTGGTCAGAAAACAGCCAAATGTCACTTTTGAGCGTTTCGGCCCGAGAGAAGCATTTTGAGAGCATGTTGTCATTTAGGCTGTTACTTTCCATCAGAAGCACTCAGAAACAAGTTTCCAAGCCAGAAACGTGTGATTTGATGAATTCTACACTACCAGGGCAGTTTCATGTAGGTCCCATCAGTAGTTGGTCAGAAAACAGCCAAATGTCACTTTTGAGCTTTTCGTCCCGAGAAGCATTTTGAGAGCATGTTGTCATTTAGGCTGTTACTTTTCAACAGAAGCACTCAGAAACAAGTTTCCAAGCCCGAAACGTGTGATTTGATGAATTCTACACTACCAGGGCAGTTTCATGTAGTTGACATCAGTAGTTGGTCAGAAAACAGCCAAATGTCACTTTTGAGCTTTTCGTCCCGAGAAGCATTTTGAGAGCATGTTGTCATTTAGGCTGTTACTTTCCAACAGAAGCACTCAGAAACAAGTTTCCAAGCCAGAAACGTGTGATTTGATGAATTCTACACTGCCAGGGCAGTTTCATGTAGGTCTCATCAGTAGTTGGTCAGAAAACAGCAAAATGTCACTTTTGAGCTTTTCGGCCCGAGAGAAGCATTTTGAGAGCGTGTTGTCATTTAGGCTGTTACTTTCCAACAGAAGCACTCAGAAACAAGTTTCCAAGCCAGAAACGTGTGATTTGATGAATTCTACACTGCCAGGGCAGTTTCATGTAGGTCCCATCAGTGGTTGGTCAGAAAACAGCAAAATGTCACTTTTGAGCTTTTCGGCCCGAGAGAAGCATTTTGAGAGCATGTTGTCATTTAGGCTGTTACTTTCCAACAGAAGCACTCAGAAACAAGTTTCCAAGCCAGAAACGTGTGATTTGATGAATTCTACACTGCCAGGGCAGTTTCATGTAGGTCTCATCAGTAGTTGGTCAGAAAACAGCAAAATGTCACTTTTGACCTTTTCGGCCCGAGAGAAGCATTTTGAGAGCGTGTTGTCATTTAGGCTGTTACTTTCCAACAGAAGCACTCAGAAACAAGTTTCCAAGCCAGAAACGTGTGATTTGATGAAGTCTACACTGTCAGGGCAGTTTCATGTAGGTCCCATCAGTGGTTGGTCAGAAAACAGCAAAATGTCACTTTTGAGCTTTTCGGCCCGAGAGAAGCATTTTGAGAGCATGTTGTCATTTAGGCTGTTACTTTCCAACAGAAGCACTCAGAAACAAGTTTCCAAGCCAGAAACGTGTGATTTGATGAATTCTACACTGCCAGGGCAGTTTCATGTAGGTCTCATCAGTAGTTGGTCAGAAAACAGCAAAATGTCACTTTTGACCTTTTCGGCCCGAGAGAAGCATTTTGAGAGCGTGTTGTCATTTAGGCTGTTACTTTCCAACAGAAGCACTCAGAAACAAGTTTCCAAGCCAGAAACGTGTGATTTGATGAATTCTACACTGCCAGGGCAGTTTCATGTTGGTCCCATCAGTAGTTGGTCAGAAAACAGCCAAATGTCACTTTTGAGCTTTTCGGCCCGAGAGAAGCATTTTGAGAGCATGTTGTCATTAAGGCTGTTACTTTTCAACAGAAGCACTCAGAAAGAAGTTTCCAAGCCCGAAACATGTGATTTGATGAATTCTGCACTACCAGGGCAGTTTCATGTAGTTGACATCAGTAGTTGGTCAGAAAACAGCCAAATGTCACTTTTGAGCTTTTCGTCCCGAGAAGCATTTTGAGAGCATGTTGTCATTTAGGCTGTTACTTTTCAACAGAAGCACTCAGAAACAAGTTTCCAAGCCCGAAACGTGTGATTTGATGAATTCTACACTGCCAGGGCAGTTTCATGTAGTTGACATCAGTAGTTGGTCAGAAAACAGCCAAATGTCACTTTTGAGCGTTTCGGCCCGAGAGAAGCATTTTGAGAGCATGTTGTCATTTAGGCTGTTACTTTTCAACAGAAGCACTTAGAAACAAGTTTCCAAGCCCGAAACGTGTGATTTGATGAATTCTGCACTACCAGGGCAGTTTCATGTAGTTGACATCAGTAGTTGGTCAGAAAACAGCCAAATGTCACTTTTGAGCTTTTCGTCCCGAGAAGCATTTTGAGAGCATGTTGTCATTTAGGCTGTTACTTTCCATCAGAAGCACTCAGAAACAAGTTTCCAAGCCAGAAACGTGTGATTTGATGAATTCTACACTACCAGGGCAGTTTCATGTAGGTCCCATCAGTAGTTGGTCAGAAAACAGCCAAATGTCACTTTTGAGCGTTTCGGCCCGAGAGAAGCATTTTGAGAGCATGTTGTCATTTAGGCTGTTACTTTTCAACAGAAGCACTTAGAAACAAGTTTCCACGCCCGAAACGTGTGATTTGATGAATTCTGCACTACCAGGGCAGTTTCATGTAGTTGACATCAGTAGTTGGTCAGAAAACAGCCAAATGTCACTTTTGAGCTTTTCATCCCGAGAAGCATTTTGAGAGCATGTTGTCATTTAGGCTGTTACTTTTCAACAGAAGCACTTAGAAACAAGTTTCCAAGCCCGAAACGTGTGATTTGATGAATTCTGCACTACCAGGGCAGTTTCATGTAGTTGACATCAGTAGTTGGTCAGAAAACAGCCAAATGTCACTTTTGAGCTTTTCATCCCGAGAAGCATTTTGAGAGCATGTTGTCATTTAGGCTGTTACTTTTCAACAGAAGCACTCAGAAACAAGTTTCCAAGCCCGAAACGTGTGATTTGATGAATTCTACACTACCAGGGCAGTTTCATGTAGTTGACATCAGTAGTTGGTCAGAAAACAGCAAAATGTCACTTTTGAGCTTTTCGTCCCGAGAAGCATTTTGAGAGCATGTTGTCATTTAGGCTGTTACTTTCCATCAGAAGCACTCAGAAACAAGTTTCCAAGCCAGAAACGTGTGATTTGATGAATTCTACACTACCAGGGCAGTTTCATGTAGGTCCCATCAGTAGTTGGTCAGAAAACAGCAAAATGTCACTTTTGAGCTTTTCGGCCCGAGAGAAGCATTTTGAGACCATGTTGTCATTTAGGCTGTTACTTTCCAACAGAAGCACTCAGAAACAAGTTTCCAAGCCAGAAACGTGTGATTTGATGAATTCTACACTGCCAGGGCAGTTTCATGTAGGTCTCATCAGTAGTTGGTCAGAAAACAGCAAAATGTCACTTTTGAGCTTTTCGGCCCGAGAGAAGCCTTTTGAGAGCATGTTGTCATTTAGGCTGTTACTTTCCAACAGAAGCACTCAGAAACAAGTTTCCAAGCCAGAAACGTGTGATTTGATGAATTCTACACTGCCAGGGCAGTTTCATGTAGGTCCCATCAGTAGTTGGTCAGAAAACAGCAAAATGTCACTTTTGAGCTTTTCGTCCCGAGAAGCATTTTGAGAGCATGTTGTCATTTAGGCTGTTACTTTCCATCAGAAGCACTCAGAAACAAGTTTCCAAGCCAGAAACGTGTGATTTGATGAATTCTACACTACCAGGGCAGTTTCATGTAGGTCCCATCAGTAGTTGGTCAGAAAACAGCAAAATGTCACTTTTGAGCTTTTCGGCCCGAGAGAAGCATTTTGAGACCATGTTGTCATTTAGGCTGTTACTTTCCAACAGAAGCACTCAGAAACAAGTTTCCAAGCCAGAAACGTGTGATTTGATGAATTCTACACTGCCAGGGCAGTTTCATGTAGGTCTCATCAGTAGTTGGTCAGAAAACAGCAAAATGTCACTTTTGAGCTTTTCGGCCCGAGAGAAGCCTTTTGAGAGCATGTTGTCATTTAGGCTGTTACTTTCCAACAGAAGCACTCAGAAACAAGTTTCCAAGCCAGAAACGTGTGATTTGATGAATTCTACACTGCCAGGGCAGTTTCATGTAGGTCCCATCAGTAGTTGGTCAGAAAACAGCAAAATGTCACTTTTGAGCTTTTCGGCCCGAGAGAAGCATTTTGAGAGCATGTTGTCATTTAGGCTGTTACTTTCCAACAGAAGCACTCAGAAACAAGTTTCCAAGCCAGAAACGTGTGATTTGATGAATTCTACACTGCCAGGGCAGTTTCATGTTGGTCCCATCAGTAGTTGGTCAGAAAACAGCAAAATGTCACTTTTGACCTTTTCGGCCCGAGAGAAGCATTTTGAGAGCGTGTTGTCATTTAGGCTGTTACTTTCCAACAGAAGCACTCAGAAACAAGTTTCCAAGCCAGAAACGTGTGATTTGATGAATTCTACACTGCCAGGGCAGTTTCATGTAGGTCCCATCAGTAGTTGGTCAGAAAACAGCAAAATGTCACTTTTGACCTTTTCGGCCCGAGAGAAGCATTTTGAGAGCGTGTTGTCATTTAGGCTGTTACTTTCCAACAGAAGCACTCAGAAACAAGTTTCCAAGCCAGAAACGTGTGATTTGATGAATTCTACACTGCCAGGGCAGTTTCATGTTGGTCTCATCAGTAGTTGGTCAGAAAACAGCAAAATGTCACTTTTGAGCTTTTCGGCCCGAGAGAAGCATTTTGAGAGCGTGTTGTCATTAAGGCTGTTACTTTTCAACAGAAGCACTCAGAAACAAGTTTCCAAGCCAGAAACGTGTGATTTGATGAATTCTACACTGCCAGGGCAGTTTCATGTAGTTGACATCAGTAGTTGGTCAGAAAACAGCAAAATGACACTTTTGAGCTTTTCGTCCCGAGAAGCATTTTGAGAGCATGTTGTCATTTAGGCTGTTACTTTCCATCAGAAGCACTCAGAAACAAGTTTCCAAGCCAGAAACGTGTGATTTGATGAATTCTACACTACCAGGGCAGTTTCATGTAGGTCCCATCAGTAGTTGGTCAGAAAACAGCCAAATGTCACTTTTGAGCGTTTCGGCCCGAGAGAAGCATTTTGAGAGCATGTTGTCATTTAGGCTGTTACTTTCCATCAGAAGCACTCAGAAACAAGTTTCCAAGCCAGAAACGTGTGATTTGATGAATTCTACACTACCAGGGCAGTTTCATGTAGGTCCCATCAGTAGTTGGTCAGAAAACAGCCAAATGTCACTTTTGAGCTTTTCGTCCCGAGAAGCATTTTGAGAGCATGTTGTCATTTAGGCTGTTACTTTTCAACAGAAGCACTCAGAAACAAGTTTCCAAGCCCGAAACGTGTGATTTGATGAATTCTACACTACCAGGGCAGTTTCATGTAGTTGACATCAGTAGTTGGTCAGAAAACAGCCAAATGTCACTTTTGAGCTTTTCGTCCCGAGAAGCATTTTGAGAGCATGTTGTCATTTAGGCTGTTACTTTCCAACAGAAGCACTCAGAAACAAGTTTCCAAGCCAGAAACGTGTGATTTGATGAATTCTACACTGCCAGGGCAGTTTCATGTAGGTCTCATCAGTAGTTGGTCAGAAAACAGCAAAATGTCACTTTTGAGCTTTTCGGCCCGAGAGAAGCATTTTGAGAGCGTGTTGTCATTTAGGCTGTTACTTTCCAACAGAAGCACTCAGAAACAAGTTTCCAAGCCAGAAACGTGTGATTTGATGAATTCTACACTGCCAGGGCAGTTTCATGTAGGTCCCATCAGTGGTTGGTCAGAAAACAGCAAAATGTCACTTTTGAGCTTTTCGGCCCGAGAGAAGCATTTTGAGAGCATGTTGTCATTTAGGCTGTTACTTTCCAACAGAAGCACTCAGAAACAAGTTTCCAAGCCAGAAACGTGTGATTTGATGAATTCTACACTGCCAGGGCAGTTTCATGTAGGTCTCATCAGTAGTTGGTCAGAAAACAGCAAAATGTCACTTTTGACCTTTTCGGCCCGAGAGAAGCATTTTGAGAGCGTGTTGTCATTTAGGCTGTTACTTTCCAACAGAAGCACTCAGAAACAAGTTTCCAAGCCAGAAACGTGTGATTTGATGAAGTCTACACTGTCAGGGCAGTTTCATGTAGGTCCCATCAGTGGTTGGTCAGAAAACAGCAAAATGTCACTTTTGAGCTTTTCGGCCCGAGAGAAGCATTTTGAGAGCATGTTGTCATTTAGGCTGTTACTTTCCAACAGAAGCACTCAGAAACAAGTTTCCAAGCCAGAAACGTGTGATTTGATGAATTCTACACTGCCAGGGCAGTTTCATGTAGGTCTCATCAGTAGTTGGTCAGAAAACAGCAAAATGTCACTTTTGACCTTTTCGGCCCGAGAGAAGCATTTTGAGAGCGTGTTGTCATTTAGGCTGTTACTTTCCAACAGAAGCACTCAGAAACAAGTTTCCAAGCCAGAAACGTGTGATTTGATGAATTCTACACTGCCAGGGCAGTTTCATGTTGGTCCCATCAGTAGTTGGTCAGAAAACAGCCAAATGTCACTTTTGAGCTTTTCGGCCCGAGAGAAGCATTTTGAGAGCATGTTGTCATTAAGGCTGTTACTTTTCAACAGAAGCACTCAGAAAGAAGTTTCCAAGCCCGAAACATGTGATTTGATGAATTCTGCACTACCAGGGCAGTTTCATGTAGTTGACATCAGTAGTTGGTCAGAAAACAGCCAAATGTCACTTTTGAGCTTTTCGTCCCGAGAAGCATTTTGAGAGCATGTTGTCATTTAGGCTGTTACTTTTCAACAGAAGCACTCAGAAACAAGTTTCCAAGCCCGAAACGTGTGATTTGATGAATTCTACACTGCCAGGGCAGTTTCATGTAGTTGACATCAGTAGTTGGTCAGAAAACAGCAAAATGACACTTTTGAGCTTTTCGTCCCGAGAAGCATTTTGAGAGCATGTTGTCATTTAGGCTGTTACTTTCCATCAGAAGCACTCAGAAACAAGTTTCCAAGCCAGAAACGTGTGATTTGATGAATTCTACACTGCCAGGGCAGTTTCATGTAGGTCTCATCAGTAGTTGGTCAGAAAACAGCAAAATGTCACTTTTGACCTTTTCGGCCCGAGAGAAGCATTTTGAGAGCATGTTGTCATTAAGGCTGTTACTTTCCAACAGAAGCACTCAGAAACAAGTTTCCAAGCCAGAAACGTGTGATTTGATGAATTCTACACTGCCAGGGCAGTTTCATGTTGGTCCCATCAGTAGTTGGTCAGAAAACAGCCAAATGTCACTTTTGAGCTTTTCGGCCCGAGAGAAGCATTTTGAGAGCGTGTTGTCATTTAGGCTGTTACTTTCCAACAGAAGCACTCAGAAACAAGTTTCCAAGCCAGAAACGTGTGATTTGATGAATTCTACACTGCCAGGGCAGTTTCATGTTGGTCCCATCAGTAGTTGGTCAGAAAACAGCCAAATGTCACTTTTGAGCTTTTCGGCCCGAGAGAAGCATTTTGAGAGCATGTTGTCATTAAGGCTGTTACTTTTCAACAGAAGCACTCAGAAAGAAGTTTCCAAGCCCGAAACATGTGATTTGATGAATTCTGCACTACCAGGGCAGTTTCATGTAGTTGACATCAGTAGTTGGTCAGAAAACAGCCAAATGTCACTTTTGAGCTTTTCGTCCCGAGAAGCATTTTGAGAGCATGTTGTCATTTAGGCTGTTACTTTCCATCAGAAGCACTCAGAAACAAGTTTCCAAGCCAGAAACGTGTGATTTGATGAATTCTACACTACCAGGGCAGTTTCATGTAGGTCCCATCAGTAGTTGGTCAGAAAACAGCCAAATGTCACTTTTGAGCGTTTCGGCCCGAGAGAAGCATTTTGAGAGCATGTTGTCATTTAGGCTGTTACTTTTCAACAGAAGCACTCAGAAACAAGTTTCCAAGCCCGAAACGTGTGATTTGATGAATTATGCACTACCAGGGCAGTTTCATGTAGTTGACATCAGTAGTTGGTCAGAAAACAGCCAAATGTCACTTTTGAGCTGTTCGTCCCGAGAAGCATTTTGAGAGCATGTTGTCATTTAGGCTGTTACTTTTCAACAGAAGCACTCAGAAACAAGTTTCCAAGCCCGAAACGTGTGATTTGTTGAATTCTACACTACCAGGGCAGTTTCATGTAGTTGACATCAGTAGTTGGTCAGAAAACAGCAAAATGTCACTTTTGAGCTTTTCGTCCCGAGAAGCATTTTGAGAGCATGTTGTCATTTAGGCTGTTACTTTCCATCAGAAGCACTCAGAAACAAGTTTCCAAGCCAGAAACGTGTGATTTGATGAATTCTACACTACCACGGCAGTTTCATGTAGGTCCCATCAGTAGTTGGTCAGAAAACAGCCAAATGTCACTTTTGAGCGTTTCGGCCCGAGAGAAGCATTTTGAGAGCATGTTGTCATTTAGGCTGTTACTTTTCAACAGAAGCACTTAGAAACAAGTTTCCAAGCCCGAAACGTGTGATTTGATGAATTCTGCACTACCAGGGCAGTTTCATGTAGTTGACATCAGTAGTTGGTCAGAAAACAGCCAAATGTCACTTTTGAGCTTTTCGTCCCGAGAAGCATTTTGAGAGCATGTTGTCATTTAGGCTGTTACTTTCCATCAGAAGCACTCAGAAACAAGTTTCCAAGCCAGAAACGTGTGATTTGATGAATTCTACACTACCAGGGCAGTTTCATGTAGGTCCCATCAGTAGTTGGTCAGAAAACAGCCAAATGTCACTTTTGAGCGTTTCGGCCCGAGAGAAGCATTTTGAGAGCATGTTGTCATTTAGGCTGTTACTTTTCAACAGAAGCACTTAGAAACAAGTTTCCACGCCCGAAACGTGTGATTTGATGAATTCTGCACTACCAGGGCAGTTTCATGTAGTTGACATCAGTAGTTGGTCAGAAAACAGCCAAATGTCACTTTTGAGCTTTTCATCCCGAGAAGCATTTTGAGAGCATGTTGTCATTTAGGCTGTTACTTTTCAACAGAAGCACTTAGAAACAAGTTTCCAAGCCCGAAATGTGTGATTTGATGAATTCTGCACTACCAGGGCAGTTTCATGTAGTTGACATCAGTAGTTGGTCAGAAAACAGCAAAATGTCACTTTTGAGCTTTTCATCCCGAGAAGCATTTTGAGAGCATGTTGTCATTTAGGCTGTTACTTTTCAACAGAAGCACTCAGAAACAAGTTTCCAAGCCCGAAACGTGTGATTTGATGAATTCTACACTACCAGGGCAGTTTCATGTAGTTGACATCAGTAGTTGGTCAGAAAACAGCAACATGTCACTTTTGAGCTTTTCGTCCCGAGAAGCATTTTGAGAGCATGTTGTCATTTAGGCTGTTACTTTCCATCAGAAGCACTCAGAAACAAGTTTCCAAGCCAGAAACGTGTGATTTGATGAATTCTACACTACCAGGGCAGTTTCATGTAGGTCCCATCAGTAGTTGGTCAGAAAACAGCAAAATGTCACTTTTGAGCTTTTCGGCCCGAGAGAAGCATTTTGAGACCATGTTGTCATTTAGGCTGTTACTTTCCAACAGAAGCACTCAGAAACAAGTTTCCAAGCCAGAAACGTGTGATTTGATGAATTCTACACTGCCAGGGCAGTTTCATGTAGGTCTCATCAGTAGTTGGTCAGAAAACAGCAAAATGTCACTTTTGAGCTTTTCGGCCCGAGAGAAGCCTTTTGAGAGCATGTTGTCATTTAGGCTGTTACTTTCCAACAGAAGCACTCAGAAACAAGTTTCCAAGCCAGAAACGTGTGATTTGATGAATTCTACACTGCCAGGGCAGTTTCATGTAGGTCCCATCAGTAGTTGGTCAGAAAACAGCAAAATGTCACTTTTGAGCTTTTCGGCCCGAGAGAAGCATTTTGAGAGCATGTTGTCATTTAGGCTGTTACTTTCCAACAGAAGCACTCAGAAACAAGTTTCCAAGCCAGAAACGTGTGATTTGATGAATTCTACACTGCCAGGGCAGTTTCATGTTGGTCCCATCAGTAGTTGGTCAGAAAACAGCAAAATGTCACTTTTGACCTTTTCGGCCCGAGAGAAGCATTTTGAGAGCGTGTTGTCATTTAGGCTGTTACTTTCCAACAGAAGCACTCAGAAACAAGTTTCCAAGCCAGAAACGTGTGATTTGATGAATTCTACACTGCCAGGGCAGTTTCATGTAGGTCCCATCAGTAGTTGGTCAGAAAACAGCAAAATGTCACTTTTGACCTTTTCGGCCCGAGAGAAGCATTTTGAGAGCGTGTTGTCATTTAGGCTGTTACTTTCCAACAGAAGCACTCAGAAACAAGTTTCCAAGCCAGAAACGTGTGATTTGATGAATTCTACACTGCCAGGGCAGTTTCATGTTGGTCTCATCAGTAGTTGGTCAGAAAACAGCAAAATGTCACTTTTGACCTTTTCGGCCCGAGAGAAGCATTTTGAGAGCGTGTTGTCATTTAGGCTGTTACTTTCCAACAGAAGCACTCAGAAACAAGTTTCCAAGCCAGAAACGTGTGATTTGATGAATTCTACACTGCCAGGGCAGTTTCATGTTGGTCCCATCAGTAGTTGGTCAGAAAACAGCCAAATGTCACTTTTGAGCTTTTCGGCCCGAGAGAAGCATTTTGAGAGCATGTTGTCATTTAGGCTGTTACTTTCCAACAGAAGCACTCAGAAACAAGTTTCCAAGCCAGAAACGTGTGATTTGATGAATTCTACACTGCCAGGGCAGTTTCATGTAGGTCCCATCAGTAGTTGGTCAGAAAACAGCAAAATGTCACTTTTGAGCTTTTCGGCCCGAGAGAAGCATTTTGAGAGCATGTTGTCATTTAGGCTGTTACTTTCCAACAGAAGCACTCAGAAACAAGTTTCCAAGCCAGAAACGTGTGATTTGATGAATTCTACACTGCCAGGGCAGTTTCATGTAGGTCCCATCAGTAGTTGGTCAGAAAACAGCAAAATGTCACTTTTGACCTTTTCGGCCCGAGAGAAGCATTTTGAGAGCATGTTGTCATTTAGGCTGTTACTTTCCAACAGAAGCACTCAGAAACAAGTTTCCAAGCCAGAAACGTGTGATTTGATGAATTCTACACTGCCAGTGCAGTTTCATGTAGGTCTCATCAGTAGTTGGTCAGAAAACAGCAAAATGTCACTTTTGACCTTTTCGGCCCGAGAGAAGCATTTTGAGAGCGTGTTGTCATTTAGGCTGTTACTTTCCAACAGAAGTACTCAGAAACAAGTTTCCAAGCCAGAAACGTGTGATTTGATGAATTCTACACTGCCAGGGCAGTTTCATGTAGGTCCCATCAGTAGTTGGTCAGAAAACAGCAAAATGTCACTTTTGAGTTTTTCGGTCCGAGAGAAGCATTTTGAGAGCATGTTGTCATTTAGGCTGTTACTTTCCAACAGAAGCACTCAGAAACAAGTTTCCAAGCCAGAAACGTGTGATTTGATGAATTCTACACTGCCAGGGCAGTTTCATGTAGGTCTCATCAGTAGTTGGTCAGAAAACAGCAAAATGTCACTTTTGAGCTTTTCGGCCCGAGAGAAGCATTTTGAGAGCGTGTTGTCATTTAGGCTGTTACTTTCCATTAAAAGCACTCAGAAACAAGTTTCCAAGCCAGAAACGTGTGATTTGATGAATTCTACACTGCCAGGGCAGTTTCATGTAGGTCTCATCAGTAGTTGGTCAGAAAACAGCAAAATGTCACTTTTGAGCTTTTCGGCCCGAGAGAAGCATTTTGAGAGCATGTTGTCATTTAGGCTGTTACTTTCCAACAGAAGCACTCAGAAACAAGTTTCCAAGCCAGAAACGTGTGATTTGATGAATTCTACACTGCCAGGGCAGTTTCATGTAGGTCTCATCAGTAGTTGGTCAGAAAACAGCAAAATGTCACTTTTGAGCTTTTCGGCCCGAGAGAAGCATTTTGAGAGCGTGTTGTCATTTAGGCTGTTACTTTCCAACAAAAGCACTCAGAAACAAGTTTCCAAGCCAGAAACGTGTGATTTGATGAATTCTACACTGCCAGGGCAGTTTCATGTAGGTCTCATCAGTAGTTGGTCAGAAAACAGCAAAATGTCACTTTTGAGCTTTTCGGCCCGAGAGAAGCATTTTGAGAGCATGTTGTCATTTAGGCTGTTACTTTCCAACAGAAGCACTCAGAAACAAGTTTCCAAGCCAGAAACGTGTGATTTGATGAATTCTACACTGCCAGGGCAGTTTCATGTTGGTCCCATCAGTAGTTGGTCAGAAAACAGCAAAATGTCACTTTTGACCTTTTCGGCCCGAGAGAAGCATTTTGAGAGCGTGTTGTCATTTAGGCTGTTACTTTCCAACAGAAGCACTCAGAAACAAGTTTCCAAGCCAGAAACGTGTGATTTGATGAATTCTACACTGCCAGGGCAGTTTCATGTAGGTCCCATCAGTAGTTGGTCAGAAAACAGCAAAATGTCACTTTTGAGCTTTTCGGCCCGAGAGAAGCCTTTTGAGAGCATGTTGTCATTTAGGCTGTTACTTTCCAACAGAAGCACTCAGAAACAAGTTTCCAAGCCAGAAACGTGTGATTTGATGAATTCTACACTGCAAGTGCAGTTTCATGTAGGTCTCATCAGTAGTTGGTCAGAAAACAGCAAAATGTCACTTTTGACCTTTTCGGCCCGAGAGAAGCATTTTGAGAGCGTGTTGTCATTTAGGCTGTTACTTTCCAACAGAAGTACTCAGAAACAAGTTTCCAAGCCAGAAACGTGTGATTTGATGAATTCTACACTGCCAGGGCAGTTTCATGTAGGTCCCATCAGTAGTTGGTCAGAAAACAGCAAAATGTCACTTTTGAGTTTTTCGGTCCGAGAGAAGCATTTTGAGAGCATGTTGTCATTTAGGCTGTTACTTTCCAACAGAAGCACTCAGAAACAAGTTTCCAAGCCAGAAACGTGTGATTTGATGAATTCTACACTGCCAGGGCAGTTTCATGTAGGTCTCATCAGTAGTTGGTCAGAAAACAGCAAAATGTCACTTTTGAGCTTTTCGGCCCGAGAGAAGCATTTTGAGAGCGTGTTGTCATTTAGGCTGTTACTTTCCAACAAAAGCACTCAGAAACAAGTTTCCAAGCCAGAAACGTGTGATTTGATGAATTCTACACTGCCAGGGCAGTTTCATGTTGGTCCCATCAGTAGTTGGTCAGAAAACAGCAAAATGTCACTTTTGACCTTTTCGGCCCGAGAGAAGCATTTTGAGAGCGTGTTGTCATTTAGGCTGTTACTTTCCAACAGAAGCACTCAGAAACAAGTTTCCAAGCCAGAAACGTGTGATTTGATGAATTCTACACTGCCAGGGCAGTTTCATGTAGGTCCCATCAGTAGTTGGTCAGAAAACAGCCAAATGTCACTTTTGAGCTTTTCGGCCCGAGAGAAGCATTTTGAGAGCATGTTGGCATTTAGGCTGTTACTTTCCAACAGAAGCACTCAGAAACAAGTTTCCAAGCCAGAAACGTGTGATTTGATGAATTCTACACTGCCAGGGCAGTTTCATGTAGGTCTCATCAGTAGTTGGTCAGAAAACAGCAAAATGTCACTTTTGAGCTTTTCGGCCCAAGAGAAGCATTTTGAGAGCATGTTGTCATTTAGGCTGTTACTTTCCAACAGAAGCACTCAGAAACAAGTTTCCAAGCCAGAAACGTGTGATTTGATGAATTCTACACTGCCAGGGCAGTTTCATGTTGGTCCCATCAGTAGTTGGTCAGAAAACAGCAAAATGTCACTTTTGAGCTTTTCGGCCCGAGAGAAGCATTTTGAGAGCGTGTTGTCATTTAGGCTGTTACTTTCCAACAGAAGCACTCAGAAACAAGTTTCCAAGCCAGAAACGTGTGATTTGATGAATTCTACACTGCCAGGGCAGTTTCATGTAGGTCCCATCAGTAGTTGGTCAGAAAACAGCAAAATGTCACTTTTGAGCTTTTCGGCCCGAGAGAAGCATTTTGAGAGCATGTTGTCATTTAGGCTGTTACTTTCCAACAGAAGCACTCAGAAACAAGTTTCCAAGCCAGAAACGTGTGATTTGATGAATTCTACACTGCCAGGGCAGTTTCATGTAGGTCCCATCAGTAGTTGGTCAGAAAACAGCAAAATGTCACTTTTGAGCTTTTCGGCCCGAGAGAAGCATTTTGAGAGCATGTTGGCATTTAGGCTGTTACTTTCCAACAGAAGCACTCAGAAACAAGTTTCCAAGCCAGAAACGTGTGATTTGATGAATTCTACACTGCCAGGGCAGTTTCATGTAGGTCTCATCAGTAGTTGGTCAGAAAACAGCAAAATGTCACTTTTGAGCTTTTCGGCCCAAGAGAAGCATTTTGAGAGCATGTTGTCATTTAGGCTGTTACTTTCCAACAGAAGCACTCAGAAACAAGTTTCCAAGCCAGAAACGTGTGATTTGATGAATTCTACACTGCCAGGGCAGTTTCATGTTGGTCCCATCAGTAGTTGGTCAGAAAACAGCAAAATGTCACTTTTGACCTTTTCGGCCCGAGAGAAGCATTTTGAGAGCGTGTTGTCATTTAGGCTGTTACTTTCCAACAGAAGCACTCAGAAACAAGTTTCCAAGCCAGAAACGTGTGATTTGATGAATTCTACACTGCCAGGGCAGTTTCATGTAGGTCTCATCAGTAGTTGGTCAGAAAACAGCAAAATGTCACTTTTGAGCTTTTCGGCCCAAGAGAAGCATTTTGAGAGCATGTTGTCATTTAGGATGTTACTTTCCAACAGAAGCACTCAGAAACAAGTTTCCAAGCCAGAAACATGTGATTTGATGAATTCTACACTGC
This sequence comes from Epinephelus awoara, assembly GCA_035609425.1. NCBI lineage: Eukaryota > Metazoa > Chordata > Actinopteri > Perciformes > Serranidae > Epinephelus > Epinephelus awoara. Next base: position 147,587 of record CM069303.1, on the reverse strand, counting down.
CAGGGCAGTTTCATGTAGGTCCCATCAGTAGTTGGTCAGAAAACAGCAAAATGTCACTTTTGAGCTTTTCGGCCCGAGAGAAGCATTTTGAGAGCGTGTTGTCATTTAGGCTGTTACTTTCCAACAGAAGCACTCAGAAACAAGTTTCCAAGCCAGAAACGTGTGATTTGATGAATTCTACACTGCCAGGGCAGTTTCATGTTGGTCCCATCAGTAGTTGGTCAGAAAACAGCAAAATGTCACTTTTGAGCTTTTCGGCCCGAGAGAAGCATTTTGAGAGCATGTTGTCATTTAGGTTGTTACTTTTCATCAGAAGCACTCAGAAACAAGTTTCCAAGTCCGAAACGTGTGATTTGATGAATTCTACACTGCCAGGGCAGTTTCATGTAGTTGACATCAGTAGTTGGTCAGAAAACAGCAAATTGTCACTTTTGAGCTTTTCGGCCAGAGAGAAGCATTTTGAGAGCATGTTGTCATTTAGGTTGTTACTTTCCAACAGAAGCACTCAGAAACAAGTTTCCAAGCCCGAAAAGTGTAATTTGATGAATTCTACACTGCCAGGGCAGTTTCATGTAGTTGACATCAGTAGTTGGTCAGAAAACAGCCAAATGTCACTTTTGAGCTTTTCGGCCCGAGAGAAGCATTTTGAGAGCATGTTGTCATTTAGGCTGTTACTTTTCAACAGAAGCACTCAGAAACAAGTTTCCAAGTCCGAAACGTGTGATTTGATGAATTCTACACTGCCAGGGCAGTTTCATGTAGTTGACATCAGTAGTTGGTCAGAAAACAGCCAAATGTCACTTTTGAGCTTTTCGGCCCGAGAGAAGCATTTTGAGAGCATGTTGTAATTTAGGCTGTTACTTTCCATCAGAAGCACTCAGAAACAAGTTTCCAAGCCAGAAACGTGTGATTTGATGAATTCTACACAAACAGGGCAGTTTCATGTAGGTCTCATCAGTAGTTGGTCAGAAAACAGCAAAATGTCACTTTTGAGCTTTTCGGCCCGAGAGAAGCATTTTGAGAGCATGTTGTCATTTAGGCTGTTACTTTCCAACAGAAGCACTCAAAAACAAGTTTCTAAGCCAGAAACGTGTGATTTGATGAATTCTACACTGCCAGGGCAGTTTCATGTAGGTCTCATCAGTAGTTGGTCAGAAAACAGCAAAATGTCACTTTTGACCTTTTCGGCCCGAGAGAAGCATTTTGAGAGCATGTTGTCATTTAGGCTGTTACTTTTCAACAGAAGCACTCAGAAACAAGTTTCCAAGCCCGAAACGTGTGATTTGATGAATTCTACACTGCCAGGGCAGTTTCATGTAGTTGACATCAGTAGTTGGTCAGAAAACAGCCAAATGTCACTTTTGAGCTTTTCGGCCCGAGAGAAGCATTTTGAGAGCACGTTGTCATTTAGGCTGTTACTTTCCAACAGAAGCACTCAGAAACAAGTTTCCAAGCCAGAAACGTGTGATTTGATGAATTCTACACTGCCAGGGCAGTTTCATGTTGGTCCCATCAGTAGTTGGTCAGAAAACAGCCAAATGTCACTTTTGAGCTTTTCGGCCCGAGAGAAGCATTTTGAGAGCACGTTGTCATTTAGGCTGTTACTTTCCAACAGAAGCACTCAGAAACAAGTTTCCAAGCCAGAAACGTGTGATTTGATGAATTCTACACTGCCAGGGCAGTTTCATGTAGGTCCCATCAGTAGTTGGTCAGAAAACAGCAAAATGTCACTTTTGAGCTTTTCGGCCCGAGAGAAGCATTTTGAGAGCATGTTGTCATTTAGGCTGTTACTTTCCAACAGAAGCACTCAAAAACAAGTTTCCAAGTCCGAAACGTGTGATTTGATGAATTCTACACTGCCAGTACAGTTTCATGTAGTTGACATCAGTAGTTGGTCAGAAAACAGCAAATGTCACTTTTGAGCTTTTCGGCCCGAGAGAAGCATTTTGAGAGCATGTTGTCATTTAGGTTGTTACTTTTCATCAGAAGCACTCAGAAACAAGTTTCCAAGTCCGAAACGTGTGATTTGATGAATTCTACACTGCCAGGGCAGTTTCATGTAGTTGACATCAGTAGTTGGTCAGAAAACAGCCAAATGTCACTTTTGAGCTTTTCGGCCCGAGAGAAGCATTTTGAGAGCATGTTGTCATTTAGGCTGTTACTTTCCATCAGAAGCACTCAGAAACAAGTTTCCAAGCCAGAAACGTGTGATTTGATGAATTCTACACAAACAGGGCAGTTTCATGGAGTTGACATCAGTAGTTGGTCAGAAAACAGCCAAATGTCACTTTTGAGCTTTTCGGCCCGAGAGAAGCATTTTGAGAGCATGTTGTCATTTAGGCTGTTACTTTTCAACAGAAGCACTCAGAAACAAGTTTCCAAGCCCGAAACGTGTGATTTGATGAATTCTACACTGCCTGGGCAGTTTCATGTAGGTCCCATCAGTAGTTGGTCAGAAAACAGCAAAATGTCACTTTTGAGCTTTTCGGCCCGAGAGAAGCATTTTGAGAGCATGTTGTCATTTAGGCTGTTACTTTCCAACAGAAGCACTCAAAAACAAGTTTCTAAGCCAGAAACGTGTGATTTGATGAATTCTACACTGCCAGGGCAGTTTCATGTAGGTCTCATCAGTAGTTGGTCAGAAAACAGCAAAATGTCACTTTTGACCTTTTCGGCCCGAGAGAAGCATTTTGAGAGCATGTTGTCATTTAGGCTGTTACTTTTCAACAGAAGCACTCAGAAACAAGTTTCCAAGCCCGAAACGTGTGATTTGATGAATTCTACACTGCCAGGGCAGTTTCATGTAGTTGACATCAGTAGTTGGTCAGAAAACAGCCAAATGTCACTTTTGAGCTTTTCGGCCCGAGAGAAGCATTTTGAGAGCATGTTGTCATTTAGGCTGTTACTTTCCATCAGAAGCACTCAGAAACAAGTTTCCAAGCCAGAAACGTGTGATTTGATGAATTCTACACAAACAGGGCAGTTTCATGGAGTTGACATCAGTAGTTGGTCAGAAAACAGCCAAATGTCACTTTTGAGCTTTTCGGCCCGAGAGAAGCATTTTGAGAGCATGTTGTCATTTAGGCTGTTACTTTTCAACAGAAGCACTCAGAAACAAGTTTCCAAGTCCGAAACGTGTGATTTGATGAATTCTACACTGCCAGTACAGTTTCATGTAGTTGACATCAGTAGTTGGTCAGAAAACAGCAAATGTCACTTTTGAGCTTTTCGGCCCGAGAGAAGCATTTTGAGAGCATGTTGTCATTTAGGTTGTTACTTTTCATCAGAAGCACTCAGAAACAAGTTTCCAAGTCCGAAACGTGTGATTTGATGAATTCTACACTGCCAGGGCAGTTTCATGTAGTTGACATCAGTAGTTGGTCAGAAAACAGCCAAATGTCACTTTTGAGCTTTTCGGCCCGAGAGAAGCATTTTGAGAGCATGTTGTCATTTAGGCTGTTACTTTCCATCAGAAGCACTCAGAAACAAGTTTCCAAGCCAGAAACGTGTGATTTGATGAATTCTACACAAACAGGGCAGTTTCATGGAGTTGACATCAGTAGTTGGTCAGAAAACAGCCAAATGTCACTTTTGAGCTTTTCGGCCCGAGAGAAGCATTTTGAGAGCATGTTGTCATTTAGGCTGTTACTTTTCAACAGAAGCACTCAGAAACAAGTTTCCAAGCCCGAAACGTGTGATTTGATGAATTCTACACTGCCTGGGCAGTTTCATGTAGGTCCCATCAGTAGTTGGTCAGAAAACAGCAAAATGTCACTTTTGAGCTTTTCGGCCCGAGAGAAGCATTTTGAGAGCATGTTGTCATTTAGGCTGTTACTTTCCAACAGAAGCACTCAAAAACAAGTTTCTAAGCCAGAAACGTGTGATTTGATGAATTCTACACTGCCAGGGCAGTTTCATGTAGGTCTCATCAGTAGTTGGTCAGAAAACAGCAAAATGTCACTTTTGACCTTTTCGGCCCGAGAGAAGCATTTTGAGAGCATGTTGTCATTTAGGCTGTTACTTTTCAACAGAAGCACTCAGAAACAAGTTTCCAAGCCCGAAACGTGTGATTTGATGAATTCTACACTGCCAGGGCAGTTTCATGTAGTTGACATCAGTAGTTGGTCAGAAAACAGCCAAATGTCACTTTTGAGCTTTTCGGCCCGAGAGAAGCATTTTGAGAGCATGTTGTCATTTAGGCTGTTACTTTCCATCAGAAGCACTCAGAAACAAGTTTCCAAGCCAGAAACGTGTGATTTGATGAATTCTACACAAACAGGGCAGTTTCATGGAGTTGACATCAGTAGTTGGTCAGAAAACAGCCAAATGTCACTTTTGAGCTTTTCGGCCCGAGAGAAGCATTTTGAGAGCATGTTGTCATTTAGGCTGTTACTTTTCAACAGAAGCACTCAGAAACAAGTTTCCAAGTCCGAAACGTGTGATTTGATGAATTCTACACTGCCAGTACAGTTTCATGTAGTTGACATCAGTAGTTGGTCAGAAAACAGCAAATGTCACTTTTGAGCTTTTCGGCCCGAGAGAAGCATTTTGAGAGCATGTTGTCATTTAGGTTGTTACTTTTCATCAGAAGCACTCAGAAACAAGTTTCCAAGTCCGAAACGTGTGATTTGATGAATTCTACACTGCCAGGGCAGTTTCATGTAGTTGACATCAGTAGTTGGTCAGAAAACAGCCAAATGTCACTTTTGAGCTTTTCGGCCCGAGAGAAGCATTTTGAGAGCATGTTGTCATTTAGGCTGTTACTTTCCATCAGAAGCACTCAGAAACAAGTTTCCAAGCCAGAAACGTGTGATTTGATGAATTCTACACAAACAGGGCAGTTTCATGGAGTTGACATCAGTAGTTGGTCAGAAAACAGCCAAATGTCACTTTTGAGCTTTTCGGCCCGAGAGAAGCATTTTGAGAGCATGTTGTCATTTAGGCTGTTACTTTTCAACAGAAGCACTCAGAAACAAGTTTCCAAGCCCGAAACGTGTGATTTGATGAATTCTACACTGCCTGGGCAGTTTCATGTAGGTCCCATCAGTAGTTGGTCAGAAAACAGCAAAATGTCACTTTTGAGCTTTTCGGCCCGAGAGAAGCATTTTGAGAGCATGTTGTCATTTAGGCTGTTACTTTCCAACAGAAGCACTCAGAAACAAGTTTCCAAGCCAGAAACGTGTGATTTGATGAATTCTACACTGCCAGGGCAGTTTCATGTAGGTCCCATCAGTAGTTGGTCAGAAAACAGCAAAATGTCACTTTTGACCTTTTCGGCCCGAGAGAAGCATTTTGAGAGCGTGTTGTCATTTAGGCTGTTACTTTCCAACAGAAGCACTCAGAAACAAGTTTCCAAGCCAGAAACGTGTGATTTGATGAATTCTACACTGCCAGGGCAGTTTCATGTAGGTCTCATCAGTAGTTGGTCAGAAAACAGCAAAATGTCACTTTTGAGCTTTTCGGCCCAAGAGAAGCATTTTGAGAGCATGTTGTCATTTAGGATGTTACTTTCCAACAGAAGCACTCAGAAACAAGTTTCCAAGCCAGAAACATGTGATTTGATGAATTCTACACTGCCAGGGCAGTTTCATGTAGGTCCCATCAGTAGTTGGTCAGAAAACAGCAAAATGTCACTTTTGAGCTTTTCGGCCCGAGAGAAGCATTTTGAGAGCGTGTTGTCATTTAGGCTGTTACTTTCCAACAGAAGCACTCAGAAACAAGTTTCCAAGCCAGAAACGTGTGATTTGATGAATTCTACACTGCCAGGGCAGTTTCATGTTGGTCCCATCAGTAGTTGGTCAGAAAACAGCAAAATGTCACTTTTGAGCTTTTCGGCCCGAGAGAAGCATTTTGAGAGCATGTTGTCATTTAGGTTGTTACTTTTCATCAGAAGCACTCAGAAACAAGTTTCCAAGTCCGAAACGTGTGATTTGATGAATTCTACACTGCCAGGGCAGTTTCATGTAGTTGACATCAGTAGTTGGTCAGAAAACAGCAAATTGTCACTTTTGAGCTTTTCGGCCAGAGAGAAGCATTTTGAGAGCATGTTGTCATTTAGGTTGTTACTTTCCAACAGAAGCACTCAGAAACAAGTTTCCAAGCCCGAAAAGTGTAATTTGATGAATTCTACACTGCCAGGGCAGTTTCATGTAGTTGACATCAGTAGTTGGTCAGAAAACAGCCAAATGTCACTTTTGAGCTTTTCGGCCCGAGAGAAGCATTTTGAGAGCATGTTGTCATTTAGGCTGTTACTTTTCAACAGAAGCACTCAGAAACAAGTTTCCAAGTCCGAAACGTGTGATTTGATGAATTCTACACTGCCAGGGCAGTTTCATGTAGTTGACATCAGTAGTTGGTCAGAAAACAGCCAAATGTCACTTTTGAGCTTTTCGGCCCGAGAGAAGCATTTTGAGAGCATGTTGTAATTTAGGCTGTTACTTTCCATCAGAAGCACTCAGAAACAAGTTTCCAAGCCAGAAACGTGTGATTTGATGAATTCTACACAAACAGGGCAGTTTCATGTAGGTCTCATCAGTAGTTGGTCAGAAAACAGCAAAATGTCACTTTTGAGCTTTTCGGCCCGAGAGAAGCATTTTGAGAGCATGTTGTCATTTAGGCTGTTACTTTCCAACAGAAGCACTCAAAAACAAGTTTCTAAGCCAGAAACGTGTGATTTGATGAATTCTACACTGCCAGGGCAGTTTCATGTAGGTCTCCTCAGTAGTTGGTCAGAAAACAGCAAAATGTCACTTTTGACCTTTTCGGCCCGAGAGAAGCATTTTGAGAGCATGTTGTCATTTAGGCTGTTACTTTTCAACAGAAGCACTCAGAAACAAGTTTCCAAGCCCGAAACGTGTGATTTGATGAATTCTACACTGCCAGGGCAGTTTCATGTAGTTGACATCAGTAGTTGGTCAGAAAACAGCCAAATGTCACTTTTGAGCTTTTCGGCCCGAGAGAAGCATTTTGAGAGCATGTTGTCATTTAGGCTGTTACTTTTCAACAGAAGCACTCAGAAACAAGTTTCCAAGTCCGAAACGTGTGATTTGATGAATTCTACACTGCCAGGGCAGTTTCATGTAGGTCTCATCAGTAGTTGGTCAGAAAACAGCAAAATGTCACTTTTGAGCTTTTCGGCCCGAGAGAAGCATTTTGAGAGCACGTTGTCATTTAGGCTGTTACTTTCCAACAGAAGCACTCAGAAACAAGTTTCCAAGCCAGAAACGTGTGATTTGATGAATTCTACACTGCCAGGGCAGTTTCATGTTGGTCCCATCAGTAGTTGGTCAGAAAACAGCCAAATGTCACTTTTGAGCTTTTCGGCCCGAGAGAAGCATTTTGAGAGCACGTTGTCATTTAGGCTGTTACTTTCCAACAGAAGCACTCAGAAACAAGTTTCCAAGCCAGAAACGTGTGATTTGATGAATTCTACACTGCCAGGGCAGTTTCATGTAGGTCCCATCAGTAGTTGGTCAGAAAACAGCAAAATGTCACTTTTGAGCTTTTCGGCCCGAGAGAAGCATTTTGAGAGCATGTTGTCATTTAGGTTGTTACTTTTCATCAGAAGCACTCAGAAACAAGTTTCCAAGTCCGAAACGTGTGATTTGATGAATTCTACACTGCCAGGGCAGTTTCATGTAGTTGACATCAGTAGTTGGTCAGAAAACAGCAAATTGTCACTTTTGAGCTTTTCGGCCAGAGAGAAGCATTTTGAGAGCATGTTGTCATTTAGGTTGTTACTTTCCAACAGAAGCACTCAGAAACAAGTTTCCAAGCCCGAAAAGTGTAATTTGATGAATTCTACACTGCCAGGGCAGTTTCATGTAGTTGACATCAGTAGTTGGTCAGAAAACAGCCAAATGTCACTTTTGAGCTTTTCGGCCCGAGAGAAGCATTTTGAGAGCATGTTGTCATTTAGGCTGTTACTTTTCAACAGAAGCACTCAGAAACAAGTTTCCAAGTCCGAAACGTGTGATTTGATGAATTCTACACTGCCAGGGCAGTTTCATGTAGTTGACATCAGTAGTTGGTCAGAAAACAGCCAAATGTCACTTTTGAGCTTTTCGGCCCGAGAGAAGCATTTTGAGAGCATGTTGTAATTTAGGCTGTTACTTTCCATCAGAAGCACTCAGAAACAAGTTTCCAAGCCAGAAACGTGTGATTTGATGAATTCTACACAAACAGGGCAGTTTCATGTAGGTCTCATCAGTAGTTGGTCAGAAAACAGCAAAATGTCACTTTTGAGCTTTTCGGCCCGAGAGAAGCATTTTGAGAGCATGTTGTCATTTAGGCTGTTACTTTCCAACAGAAGCACTCAAAAACAAGTTTCTAAGCCAGAAACGTGTGATTTGATGAATTCTACACTGCCAGGGCAGTTTCATGTAGGTCTCATCAGTAGTTGGTCAGAAAACAGCAAAATGTCACTTTTGACCTTTTCGGCCCGAGAGAAGCATTTTGAGAGCATGTTGTCATTTAGGCTGTTACTTTTCAACAGAAGCACTCAGAAACAAGTTTCCAAGCCCGAAACGTGTGATTTGATGAATTCTACACTGCCAGGGCAGTTTCATGTAGTTGACATCAGTAGTTGGTCAGAAAACAGCCAAATGTCACTTTTGAGCTTTTCGGCCCGAGAGAAGCATTTTGAGAGCATGTTGTCATTTAGGCTGTTACTTTTCAACAGAAGCACTCAGAAACAAGTTTCCAAGTCCGAAACGTGTGATTTGATGAATTCTACACTGCCAGGGCAGTTTCATGTAGGTCTCATCAGTAGTTGGTCAGAAAACAGCAAAATGTCACTTTTGAGCTTTTCGGCCCGAGAGAAGCATTTTGAGAGCACGTTGTCATTTAGGCTGTTACTTTCCAACAGAAGCACTCAGAAACAAGTTTCCAAGCCAGAAACGTGTGATTTGATGAATTCTACACTGCCAGGGCAGTTTCATGTTGGTCCCATCAGTAGTTGGTCAGAAAACAGCCAAATGTCACTTTTGAGCTTTTCGGCCCGAGAGAAGCATTTTGAGAGCACGTTGTCATTTAGGCTGTTACTTTCCAACAGAAGCACTCAGAAACAAGTTTCCAAGCCAGAAACGTGTGATTTGATGAATTCTACACTGCCAGGGCAGTTTCATGTAGGTCCCATCAGTAGTTGGTCAGAAAACAGCAAAATGTCACTTTTGAGCTTTTCGGCCCGAGAGAAGCATTTTGAGAGCATGTTGTCATTTAGGCTGTTACTTTCCAACAGAAGCACTCAAAAACAAGTTTCCAAGTCCGAAACGTGTGATTTGATGAATTCTACACTGCCAGTACAGTTTCATGTAGTTGACATCAGTAGTTGGTCAGAAAACAGCAAATGTCACTTTTGAGCTTTTCGGCCCGAGAGAAGCATTTTGAGAGCATGTTGTCATTTAGGCTGTTACTTTCCATCAGAAGCACTCAGAAACAAGTTTCCAAGCCAGAAACGTGTGATTTGATGAATTCTACACAAACAGGGCAGTTTCATGGAGTTGACATCAGTAGTTGGTCAGAAAACAGCCAAATGTCACTTTTGAGCTTTTCGGCCCGAGAGAAGCATTTTGAGAGCATGTTGTCATTTAGGCTGTTACTTTTCAACAGAAGCACTCAGAAACAAGTTTCCAAGCCCGAAACGTGTGATTTGATGAATTCTACACTGCCTGGGCAGTTTCATGTAGGTCCCATCAGTAGTTGGTCAGAAAACAGCAAAATGTCACTTTTGAGCTTTTCGGCCCGAGAGAAGCATTTTGAGAGCATGTTGTCATTTAGGCTGTTACTTTCCAACAGAAGCACTCAAAAACAAGTTTCTAAGCCAGAAACGTGTGATTTGATGAATTCTACACTGCCAGGGCAGTTTCATGTAGGTCTCATCAGTAGTTGGTCAGAAAACAGCAAAATGTCACTTTTGACCTTTTCGGCCCGAGAGAAGCATTTTGAGAGCATGTTGTCATTTAGGCTGTTACTTTTCAACAGAAGCACTCAGAAACAAGTTTCCAAGCCCGAAACGTGTGATTTGATGAATTCTACACTGCCAGGGCAGTTTCATGTAGTTGACATCAGTAGTTGGTCAGAAAACAGCCAAATGTCACTTTTGAGCTTTTCGGCCCGAGAGAAGCATTTTGAGAGCATGTTGTCATTTAGGCTGTTACTTTCCATCAGAAGCACTCAGAAACAAGTTTCCAAGCCAGAAACGTGTGATTTGATGAATTCTACACAAACAGGGCAGTTTCATGGAGTTGACATCAGTAGTTGGTCAGAAAACAGCCAAATGTCACTTTTGAGCTTTTCGGCCCGAGAGAAGCATTTTGAGAGCATGTTGTCATTTAGGCTGTTACTTTTCAACAGAAGCACTCAGAAACAAGTTTCCAAGTCCGAAACGTGTGATTTGATGAATTCTACACTGCCAGTACAGTTTCATGTAGTTGACATCAGTAGTTGGTCAGAAAACAGCAAATGTCACTTTTGAGCTTTTCGGCCCGAGAGAAGCATTTTGAGAGCATGTTGTCATTTAGGTTGTTACTTTTCATCAGAAGCACTCAGAAACAAGTTTCCAAGTCCGAAACGTGTGATTTGATGAATTCTACACTGCCAGGGCAGTTTCATGTAGTTGACATCAGTAGTTGGTCAGAAAACAGCCAAATGTCACTTTTGAGCTTTTCGGCCCGAGAGAAGCATTTTGAGAGCATGTTGTCATTTAGGCTGTTACTTTCCATCAGAAGCACTCAGAAACAAGTTTCCAAGCCAGAAACGTGTGATTTGATGAATTCTACACAAACAGGGCAGTTTCATGGAGTTGACATCAGTAGTTGGTCAGAAAACAGCCAAATGTCACTTTTGAGCTTTTCGGCCCGAGAGAAGCATTTTGAGAGCATGTTGTCATTTAGGCTGTTACTTTTCAACAGAAGCACTCAGAAACAAGTTTCCAAGCCCGAAACGTGTGATTTGATGAATTCTACACTGCCTGGGCAGTTTCATGTAGGTCCCATCAGTAGTTGGTCAGAAAACAGCAAAATGTCACTTTTGAGCTTTTCGGCCCGAGAGAAGCATTTTGAGAGCATGTTGTCATTTAGGCTGTTACTTTCCAACAGAAGCACTCAAAAACAAGTTTCTAAGCCAGAAACGTGTGATTTGATGAATTCTACACTGCCAGGGCAGTTTCATGTAGGTCTCATCAGTAGTTGGTCAGAAAACAGCAAAATGTCACTTTTGACCTTTTCGGCCCGAGAGAAGCATTTTGAGAGCATGTTGTCATTTAGGCTGTTACTTTTCAACAGAAGCACTCAGAAACAAGTTTCCAAGCCCGAAACGTGTGATTTGATGAATTCTACACTGCCAGGGCAGTTTCATGTAGTTGACATCAGTAGTTGGTCAGAAAACAGCCAAATGTCACTTTTGAGCTTTTCGGCCCGAGAGAAGCATTTTGAGAGCATGTTGTCATTTAGGCTGTTACTTTCCATCAGAAGCACTCAGAAACAAGTTTCCAAGCCAGAAACGTGTGATTTGATGAATTCTACACAAACAGGGCAGTTTCATGGAGTTGACATCAGTAGTTGGTCAGAAAACAGCCAAATGTCACTTTTGAGCTTTTCGGCCCGAGAGAAGCATTTTGAGAGCATGTTGTCATTTAGGCTGTTACTTTTCAACAGAAGCACTCAGAAACAAGTTTCCAAGTCCGAAACGTGTGATTTGATGAATTCTACACTGCCAGTACAGTTTCATGTAGTTGACATCAGTAGTTGGTCAGAAAACAGCAAATGTCACTTTTGAGCTTTTCGGCCCGAGAGAAGCATTTTGAGAGCATGTTGTCATTTAGGTTGTTACTTTTCATCAGAAGCACTCAGAAACAAGTTTCCAAGTCCGAAACGTGTGATTTGATGAATTCTACACTGCCAGGGCAGTTTCATGTAGTTGACATCAGTAGTTGGTCAGAAAACAGCCAAATGTCACTTTTGAGCTTTTCGGCCCGAGAGAAGCATTTTGAGAGCATGTTGTCATTTAGGCTGTTACTTTCCATCAGAAGCACTCAGAAACAAGTTTCCAAGCCAGAAACGTGTGATTTGATGAATTCTACACAAACAGGGCAGTTTCATGGAGTTGACATCAGTAGTTGGTCAGAAAACAGCCAAATGTCACTTTTGAGCTTTTCGGCCCGAGAGAAGCATTTTGAGAGCATGTTGTAATTTAGGCTGTTACTTTCCATCAGAAGCACTCAGAAACAAGTTTCCAAGCCAGAAACGTGTGATTTGATGAATTCTACACAAACAGGGCAGTTTCATGTAGGTCCCATCAGTAGTTGGTCAGAAAACAGCCAAATGTCACTTTTGAGCTTTTCGGCCCGAGAGAAGCATTTTGAGAGCATGTTGTCATTCAGGTTGTTACTTTCCATCAGAAGCACTCAGAAACAAGTTTCCAAGCCAGAAACGTGTGATTTGATGAATTCTACACTGCCTGGGCAGTTTCATGTAGGTCCCATCAGTAGTTGGTCAGAAAACAGCCAAATGTCACTTTTGAGCTTTTCGGCCCGAGAGAAGCATTTTGAGAGCATGTTGTCATTTAGGCTGTTACTTTTCAACAGAAGCACTCAAAAACAAGTTTCTAAGCCAGAAACGTGTGATTTGATGAATTCTACACTGCCAGGGCAGTTTCATGTAGGTCTCATCAGTTGTTGGTCAGAAAACAGCAAAATGTCACTTTTGACCTTTTCGGCCCGAGAGAAGCATTTTGAGAGGGTGTTGTCATTTAGGCTGTTACTTTCCAACAGAAGCACTCAAAAACAAGTTTCCAAGCCAGAAACGTGTGATTTGATGAATTCTACACTGCCAGGGCAGTTTCATGTAGGTCTCATCAGTAGTTGGTCAGAAAACAGCAAAATGTCATTTTTGACCTTTTCGGCCCGAGAGAAGCATTTTGAGAGGGTGTTGTCATTTAGGCTGTTACTTTCCAACAGAAGCACTCAGAAACAAGTTTCCAAGCCAGAAACGTGTGATTTGATGAATTCTACACTGCCAGGGCAGTTTCATGTAGGTCTCATCAGTAGTTGGTCAGAAAACAGCAAAATGTCACTTTTGACCTTTTCGGCCCGAGAGAAGCATTTTGAGAGCATGTTGTCATTTAGGCTGTTACTTTCCAACAGAAGCACTCAAAAACAAGTTTCTAAGCCAGAAACTTGTGATTTGATGAATTCTACACTGCCAGGGCAGTTTCATGTAGGTCTCATCAGTAGTTGGTCAGAAAACAGCAAAATGTCACTTTTGACCTTTTCGGCCCGAGAGAAGCATTTTGAGAGCATGTTGTCATTTAGGCTGTTACTTTCCAACAGAAGCACTCAAAAACAAGTTTCTAAGCCAGAAACGTGTGATTTGATGAATTCTACACTGCCAGGGCAGTTTCATGTAGGTCTCATCAGTAGTTGGTCAGAAAACAGCCAAATGTCACTTTTGAGCTTTTCGGCCCGAGAGAAGCATTTTGAGAGCATGTTGTCATTTAGGCTGTTACTTTTCAACAGAAGCACTCAGAAACAAGTTTCCAAGTCCGAAACGTGTGATTTGATGAATTCTACACTGCCAGTACAGTTTCATGTAGTTGACATCAGTAGTTGGTCAGAAAACAGCAAATGTCACTTTTGAGCTTTTCGGCCCGAGAGAAGCATTTTGAGAGCATGTTGTCATTTAGGTTGTTACTTTTCATCAGAAGCACTCAGAAACAAGTTTCCAAGTCCGAAACGTGTGATTTGATGAATTCTACACTGCCAGGGCAGTTTCATGTAGTTGACATCAGTAGTTGGTCAGAAAACAGCCAAATGTCACTTTTGAGCTTTTCGGCCCGAGAGAAGCATTTTGAGAGCATGTTGTCATTTAGGCTGTTACTTTCCATCAGAAGCACTCAGAAACAAGTTTCCAAGCCAGAAACGTGTGATTTGATGAATTCTACACAAACAGGGCAGTTTCATGGAGTTGACATCAGTAGTTGGTCAGAAAACAGCCAAATGTCACTTTTGAGCTTTTCGGCCCGAGAGAAGCATTTTGAGAGCATGTTGTCATTTAGGCTGTTACTTTTCAACAGAAGCACTCAGAAACAAGTTTCCAAGCCCGAAACGTGTGATTTGATGAATTCTACACTGCCTGGGCAGTTTCATGTAGGTCCCATCAGTAGTTGGTCAGAAAACAGCAAAATGTCACTTTTGAGCTTTTCGGCCCGAGAGAAGCATTTTGAGAGCATGTTGTCATTTAGGCTGTTACTTTCCAACAGAAGCACTCAAAAACAAGTTTCTAAGCCAGAAACGTGTGATTTGATGAATTCTACACTGCCAGGGCAGTTTCATGTAGGTCTCATCAGTAGTTGGTCAGAAAACAGCAAAATGTCACTTTTGACCTTTTCGGCCCGAGAGAAGCATTTTGAGAGCATGTTGTCATTTAGGCTGTTACTTTTCAACAGAAGCACTCAGAAACAAGTTTCCAAGCCCGAAACGTGTGATTTGATGAATTCTACACTGCCAGGGCAGTTTCATGTAGTTGACATCAGTAGTTGGTCAGAAAACAGCCAAATGTCACTTTTGAGCTTTTCGGCCCGAGAGAAGCATTTTGAGAGCATGTTGTCATTTAGGCTGTTACTTTCCATCAGAAGCACTCAGAAACAAGTTTCCAAGCCAGAAACGTGTGATTTGATGAATTCTACACAAACAGGGCAGTTTCATGGAGTTGACATCAGTAGTTGGTCAGAAAACAGCCAAATGTCACTTTTGAGCTTTTCGGCCCGAGAGAAGCATTTTGAGAGCATGTTGTCATTTAGGCTGTTACTTTTCAACAGAAGCACTCAGAAACAAGTTTCCAAGTCCGAAACGTGTGATTTGATGAATTCTACACTGCCAGTACAGTTTCATGTAGTTGACATCAGTAGTTGGTCAGAAAACAGCAAATGTCACTTTTGAGCTTTTCGGCCCGAGAGAAGCATTTTGAGAGCATGTTGTCATTTAGGTTGTTACTTTTCATCAGAAGCACTCAGAAACAAGTTTCCAAGTCCGAAACGTGTGATTTGATGAATTCTACACTGCCAGGGCAGTTTCATGTAGTTGACATCAGTAGTTGGTCAGAAAACAGCCAAATGTCACTTTTGAGCTTTTCGGCCCGAGAGAAGCATTTTGAGAGCATGTTGTCATTTAGGCTGTTACTTTCCATCAGAAGCACTCAGAAACAAGTTTCCAAGCCAGAAACGTGTGATTTGATGAATTCTACACAAACAGGGCAGTTTCATGGAGTTGACATCAGTAGTTGGTCAGAAAACAGCCAAATGTCACTTTTGAGCTTTTCGGCCCGAGAGAAGCATTTTGAGAGCATGTTGTCATTTAGGCTGTTACTTTTCAACAGAAGCACTCAGAAACAAGTTTCCAAGCCCGAAACGTGTGATTTGATGAATTCTACACTGCCTGGGCAGTTTCATGTAGGTCCCATCAGTAGTTGGTCAGAAAACAGCAAAATGTCACTTTTGAGCTTTTCGGCCCGAGAGAAGCATTTTGAGAGCATGTTGTCATTTAGGTTGTTACTTTCCATCAGAAGCACTCAGAAACAAGTTTCCAAGCCAGAAACGTGTGATTTGATGAATTCTACACTGCCTGGGCAGTTTCATGTAGGTCCCATCAGTAGTTGGTCAGAAAACAGCAAAATGTCACTTTTGAACTTTTCGGCCCGAGAGAAGCATTTTGAGAGCATGTTGTCATTTAGGTTGTTACTTTTCATCAGAAGCACTCAGAAACAAGTTTCCATGTCCGAAACGTGTGATTTGATGAATTCTACACTGCCAGGGCAGTTTCATGTAGTTGACATCAGTAGTTGGTCAGAAAACAGCAAAATGTCACTTTTGAGCTTTTCGGCCCGAGAGAAGCATTTTGAGAGCATGTTGTCATTTAGGCTGTTACTTTCCAACAGAAGCACTCAGAAACAAGTTTCCAAGCCCGAAACGTGTGATTTGATGAATTCTACACTGCCAGTGCAGTTTCATGTAGTTGACATCAGTAGTTGGTCAGAAAACAGCCAAATGTCACTTTTGAGCTTTTCGGCCCGAGAGAAGCATTTTGAGAGCATGTTGTCATTTAGGCTGTTACTTTTCAACAGAAGCACTCAGAAACAAGTTTCCAAGCCCGAAACGTGTGATTTGATGAATTCTACACTGCCAGTGCAGTTTCATGTAGTTGACATCAGTAGTTGGTCAGAAAACAGCCAAATGTCACTTTTGAGCTTTTCGGCCCGAGAGAAGCATTTTGAGAGCATGTTGTCATTTAGGCTGTTACTTTTCATCAGAAGCACTCAGAAACAAGTTTCCAAGTCCGAAACGTGTGATTTGATGAATTCTACACTGCCAGGGCAGTTTCATGTAGTTGACATCAGTAGTTGGTCAGAAAACAGCCAAATGTCACTTTTGAGCTTTTCGGCCCGAGGGAAGCATTTTGAGAGCATGTTGTCATTTAGGCTGTTACTTTCCATCAGAAGCACTCAGAAACAAGTTTCCAAGCCAGAAACGTGTGATTTTATGAATTCTACACTGCCAGGGCAGTTTCATGTAGGTCTCATCAGTAGTTGGTCAGAAAACAGCCAAATGTCACTTTTGAGCTTTTCGGCCCGAGAGAAGCATTTTGAGAGCATGTTGTCATTTAGGCTGTTACTTTCCATCAGAAGCACTCAGAAACAAGTTTCCAAGCCAGAAACGTGTGATTTGATGAATTCTACACAAACAGGGCAGTTTCATGGAGTTGACATCAGTAGTTGGTCAGAAAACAGCCAAATGTCACTTTTGAGCTTTTCGGCCCGAGAGAAGCATTTTGAGAGCATGTTGTCATTTAGGCTGTTACTTTTCAACAGAAGCACTCAGAAACAAGTTTCCAAGCCCGAAACGTGTGATTTGATGAATTCTACACTGCCTGGGCAGTTTCATGTAGGTCCCATCAGTAGTTGGTCAGAAAACAGCAAAATGTCACTTTTGAGCTTTTCGGCCCGAGAGAAGCATTTTGAGAGCATGTTGTCATTTAGGCTGTTACTTTCCAACAGAAGCACTCAAAAACAAATTTCTAAGCCAGAAACGTGTGATTTGATGAATTCTACACTGCCAGGGCAGTTTCATGTAGGTCTCATCAGTAGTTGGTCAGAAAACAGCAAAATGTCACTTTTGACCTTTTCGGCCCGAGAGAAGCATTTTGAGAGCATGTTGTCATTTAGGCTGTTACTTTTCAACAGAAGCACTCAGAAACAAGTTTCCAAGCCCGAAACGTGTGATTTGATGAATTCTACACTGCCAGGGCAGTTTCATGTAGTTGACATCAGTAGTTGGTCAGAAAACAGCCAAATGTCACTTTTGAGCTTTTCGGCCCGAGAGAAGCATTTTGAGAGCATGTTGTCATTTAGGCTGTTACTTTCCATCAGAAGCACTCAGAAACAAGTTTCCAAGCCAGAAACGTGTGATTTGATGAATTCTACACAAACAGGGCAGTTTCATGGAGTTGACATCAGTAGTTGGTCAGAAAACAGCCAAATGTCACTTTTGAGCTTTTCGGCCCGAGAGAAGCATTTTGAGAGCATGTTGTCATTTAGGCTGTTACTTTTCAACAGAAGCACTCAGAAACAAGTTTCCAAGTCCGAAACGTGTGATTTGATGAATTCTACACTGCCAGTACAGTTTCATGTAGTTGACATCAGTAGTTGGTCAGAAAACAGCAAATGTCACTTTTGAGCTTTTCGGCCCGAGAGAAGCATTTTGAGAGCATGTTGTCATTTAGGTTGTTACTTTTCATCAGAAGCACTCAGAAACAAGTTTCCAAGTCCGAAACGTGTGATTTGATGAATTCTACACTGCCAGGGCAGTTTCATGTAGTTGACATCAGTAGTTGGTCAGAAAACAGCCAAATGTCACTTTTGAGCTTTTCGGCCCGAGAGAAGCATTTTGAGAGCATGTTGTCATTTAGGCTGTTACTTTCCATCAGAAGCACTCAGAAACAAGTTTCCAAGCCAGAAACGTGTGATTTGATGAATTCTACACAAACAGGGCAGTTTCATGGAGTTGACATCAGTAGTTGGTCAGAAAACAGCCAAATGTCACTTTTGAGCTTTTCGGCCCGAGAGAAGCATTTTGAGAGCATGTTGTAATTTAGGCTGTTACTTTCCATCAGAAGCACTCAGAAACAAGTTTCCAAGCCAGAAACGTGTGATTTGATGAATTCTACACAAACAGGGCAGTTTCATGTAGGTCCCATCAGTAGTTGGTCAGAAAACAGCCAAATGTCACTTTTGAGCTTTTCGGCCCGAGAGAAGCATTTTGAGAGCATGTTGTCATTCAGGTTGTTACTTTCCATCAGAAGCACTCAGAAACAAGTTTCCAAGCCAGAAACGTGTGATTTGATGAATTCTACACTGCCAGGGCAGTTTCATGTAGTTGACATCAGTAGTTGGTCAGAAAACAGCCAAATGTCACTTTTGAGCTTTTCGGCCCGAGAGAAGCATTTTGAGAGCATGTTGTCATTTAGGCTGTTACTTTTCAACAGAAGCACTCAAAAACAAGTTTCTAAGCCAGAAACGTGTGATTTGATGAATTCTACACTGCCAGGGCAGTTTCATGTAGGTCTCATCAGTTGTTGGTCAGAAAACAGCCAAATGTCACTTTTGAGCTTTTCGGCCCGAGGGAAGCATTTTGAGAGCATGTTGTCATTTAGGCTGTTACTTTCCATCAGAAGCACTCAGAAACAAGTTTCCAAGCCAGAAACGTGTGATTTTATGAATTCTACACTGCCAGGGCAGTTTCATGTAGGTCTCATCAGTAGTTGGTCAGAAAACAGCCAAATGTCACTTTTGAGCTTTTCGGCCCGAGAGAAGCATTTTGAGAGCATGTTGTCATTTAGGCTGTTACTTTCCATCAGAAGCACTCAGAAACAAGTTTCCAAGCCAGAAACGTGTGATTTGATGAATTCTACACAAACAGGGCAGTTTCATGGAGTTGACATCAGTAGTTGGTCAGAAAACAGCCAAATGTCACTTTTGAGCTTTTCGGCCCGAGAGAAGCATTTTGAGAGCATGTTGTCATTTAGGCTGTTACTTTTCAACAGAAGCACTCAGAAACAAGTTTCCAAGCCCGAAACGTGTGATTTGATGAATTCTACACTGCCTGGGCAGTTTCATGTAGGTCCCATCAGTAGTTGGTCAGAAAACAGCAAAATGTCACTTTTGACCTTTTCGGCCCGAGAGAAGCATTTTGAGAGCATGTTGTCATTTAGGCTGTTACTTTCCAACAGAAGCACTCAAAAACAAGTTTCTAAGCCAGAAACGTGTGATTTCATGAATTCTACACTGCCAGGGCAGTTTCATGTAGGTCTCATCAGTAGTTGGTCAGAAAACAGCAAAATGTCACTTTTGACCTTTTCGGCCCGAGAGAAGCATTTTGAGAGGGTGTTGTCATTTAGGCTGTTACTTTCCAACAGAAGCACTCAAAAACAAGTTTCCAAGCCAGAAACGTGTGATTTGATGAATTCTACACTGCCAGGGCAGTTTCATGTAGGTCTCATCAGTAGTTGGTCAGAAAACAGCAAAATGTCATTTTTGACCTTTTCGGCCCGAGAGAAGCATTTTGAGAGGGTGTTGTCATTTAGGCTGTTACTTTCCAACAGAAGCACTCAGAAACAAGTTTCCAAGCCAGAAACGTGTGATTTGATGAATTCTACACTGCCAGGGCAGTTTCATGTAGTTGACATCAGTAGTTGGTCAGAAAACAGCAAAATGTCACTTTTGAGCTTTTCGGCCCGAGAGAAGCATTTTGAGAGCATGTTGTCATTTAGGTTGTTACTTTTCAACAGAAGCACTCAGAAACAAGTTTCTAAGCCAGAAACGTGTGATTTGATGAATTCTACACTGCCAGGGCAGTTTCATGTTGGTCCCATCAGTAGTTGGTCAGAAAACAGCAAAATGTCACTTTTGACCTTTTCGGCCCGAGAGAAGCATTTTGAGAGCATGTTGTCATTTAGGCTGTTACTTTCCAACAGAAGCACTCAGAAACAAGTTTCCAAGCCAGAAACGTGTGATTTGATGAATTCTACACTGCCAGGGCAGTTTCATGTAGTTGACATCAGTAGTTGGTCAGAAAACAGCAAAATGTCACTTTTGAGCTTTTCAGCCCGAGAGAAGCATTTTGAGAGTATGTTGTCATTTAGGCTGTTACTTTCCAACAGAAGCACTCAGAAACAAGTTTCCAAGCCAGAAACGTGTGATTTGATGAATTCTACACTGCCAGGGCAGTTTCATGTTGGTCCCATCAGTAGTTGGTCAGAAAACAGCAAAATGTCACTTTTGACCTTTTCGGCCCGAGAGAAGCATTTTGAGAGCATGTTGTCATTTAGGCTGTTACTTTCCAACAGAAGCACTCAGAAACAAGTTTCCAAGCCAGAAACGTGTGATTTGATGAATTCTACACTGCCAGGGCAGTTTCATGGAGTTGACATCAGTAGTTGGTCAGAAAACAGCCAAATGTCACTTTTGAGCTTTTCGGCCCGAGAGAAGCATTTTGAGAGCATGTTGTCATTTAGGCTGTTACTTTCCAACAGAAGCACTCAGAAACAAGTTTCCAAGCCCGAAACGTGTGATTTGATGAAATCTACACTGCCAGGACAGTTTCATGTAGTTGACATCAGTAGTTGGTCAGAAAACAGCCAAATGTCACTTTTGAGCTTTTCGGCCCGAGAGAAGCATTTTGAGAGCATGTTGTCATTTAGGTTGTTACTTTTCAACAGAAGCACTCAGAAACAAGTTTCCAAGCCCGAAACGTGTGATTTGATGAAATCTACACTGCCAGGACAGTTTCATGTAGTTGACATCAGTAGTTGGTCAGAAAACAGCCAAATGTCACTTTTGAGCTTTTCGGCCCGAGAGAAGCATTTTGAGAGCATGTTGTCATTTAGGTTGTTACTTTTCATCAGAAGCACTCAGAAACAAGTTTCCAAGTCCGAAACGTGTGATTTGATGAATTCTACACTGCCTGGGCAGTTTCATGTAGGTCCCATCAGTAGTTGGTCAGAAAACAGCAAAATGTCACTTTTGAGCTTTTCGGCCCGAGAGAAGCATTTTGAGAGCATGTTGTCATTTAGGTTGTTACTTTCCATCAGAAGCACTCAGAAACAAGTTTCCAAGCCAGAAACGTGTGATTTGATGAATTCTACACTGCCTGGGCAGTTTCATGTAGGTCCCATCAGTAGTTGGTCAGAAAACAGCAAAATGTCACTTTTGAGCTTTTCGGCCCGAGAGAAGCATTTTGAGAGCATGTTGTCATTTAGGTTGTTACTTTTCATCAGAAGCACTCAGAAACAAGTTTCCAAGCCCGAAAAGTGTGATTTGATGAATTCTACACTGCCAGGGCAGTTTCATGGAGTTGACATCAGTAGTTGGTCAGAAAACAGCAAAATGTCACTTTTGAGCTTTTCGGCCCGAGAGAAGCATTTTGAGAGCATGTTGTCATTTAGGCTGTTACTTTTCATCAGAAGCACTCAGAAACAAGTTTCCAAGTCCGAAACGTGTGATTTGATGAATTCTACACTGCCAGGGCAGTTTCATGTAGTTGACATCAGTAGTTGGTCAGAAAACAGCCAAATGTCACTTTTGAGCTTTTCGGCCCGAGGGAAGCATTTTGAGAGCATGTTGTCATTTAGGCTGTTACTTTCCATCAGAAGCACTCAGAAACAAGTTTCCAAGCCAGAAACGTGTGATTTGATGAATTCTACACAAACAGGGCAGTTTCATGGAGTTGACATCAGTAGTTGGTCAGAAAACAGCCAAATGTCACTTTTGAGCTTTTTGGCCCGAGAGAAGCATTTTGAGAGCATGTTGTAATTTAGGCTGTTACTTTCCATCAGAAGCACTCAGAAACAAGTTTCCAAGTCCGAAACGTGTGATTTGATGAATTCTACACTGCCTGGGCAGTTTCATGTAGGTCCCATCAGTAGTTGGTCAGAAAACAGCAAAATGTCACTTTTGAGCTTTTCGGCCCGAGAGAAGCATTTTGAGAGCATGTTGTCATTTAGGTTGTTACTTTTCATCAGAAGCACTCAGAAACAAGTTTCCAAGTCCGAAACGTGTGATTTGATGAATTCTACACTTCCAGGGCAGTTTCATGTAGGTCTCATCAGTAGTTGGTCAGAAAACAGCAAAATGTCACTTTTGACCTTTTCGGCCCGAGAGAAGCATTTTGAGAGCATGTTGTCATTTAGGCTGTTACTTTCCAACAGAAGCACTCAAAAACAAGTTTCTAAGCCAGAAACGTGTGATTTGATGAATTCTACACTGCCAGGGCAGTTTCATGTAGGTCTCATCAGTAGTTGGTCAGAAAACAGCAAAATGTCACTTTTGAGCTTTTCGGCCCGAGAGAAGCATTTTGAGAGCATGTTGTCATTTAGGCTGTTACTTTCCAACAGAAGCACTCAGAAACAAGTTTCCAAGCCAGAAACGTGTGATTTGATGAATTCTACACTGCCAGGGCAGTTTCATGTAGGTCCCAACAGTAGTTGGTCAGAAAACAGCAAAATGTCACTTTTGAGCTTTTCGGCCCGAGAGAAGCATTTTGAGAGCATGTTGTCATTTAGGCTGTTACTTTCCAACAGAAGCACTCAAAAACAAGTTTCTAAGCCAGAAACGTGTGATTTGATGAATTCTACACTGCCAGGGCAGTTTCATGTAGGTCTCATCAGTAGTTGGTCAGAAAACAGCAAAATGTCATTTTTGACCTTTTCGGCCCGAGAGAAGCATTTTGAGAGGGTGTTGTCATTTAGGCTGTTACTTTCCAACAGAAGCACTCAGAAACAAGTTTCCAAGCCAGAAACGTGTGATTTGATGAATTCTACACTGCCAGGGCAGTTTCATGTAGTTGACATCAGTAGTTGGTCAGAAAACAGCAAAATGTCACTTTTGAGCTTTTCAGCCCGAGAGAAGCATTTTGAGAGTATGTTGTCATTTAGGCTGTTACTTTCCAACAGAAGCACTCAGAAACAAGTTTCCAAGCCAGAAACGTGTGATTTGATGAATTCTACACTGCCAGGGCAGTTTCATGTTGGTCCCATCAGTAGTTGGTCAGAAAACAGCAAAATGTCACTTTTGACCTTTTCGGCCCGAGAGAAGCATTTTGAGAGCATGTTGTCATTTAGGCTGTTACTTTCCAACAGAAGCACTCAGAAACAAGTTTCCAAGCCAGAAACGTGTGATTTGATGAATTCTACACTGCCAGGGCAGTTTCATGGAGTTGACATCAGTAGTTGGTCAGAAAACAGCCAAATGTCACTTTTGAGCTTTTCGGCCCGAGAGAAGCATTTTGAGAGCATGTTGTCATTTAGGCTGTTACTTTCCAACAGAAGCACTCAGAAACAAGTTTCCAAGCCCGAAACGTGTGATTTGATGAAATCTACACTGCCAGGACAGTTTCATGTAGTTGACATCAGTAGTTGGTCAGAAAACAGCCAAATGTCACTTTTGAGCTTTTCGGCCCGAGAGAAGCATTTTGAGAGCATGTTGTCATTTAGGTTGTTACTTTTCATCAGAAGCACTCAGAAACAAGTTTCCAAGCCCGAAACGTGTGATTTGATGAATTCTACACTGCCAGGGCAGTTTCATGTAGTTGACATCAGTAGTTGGTCAGAAAACAGCCAAATGTCACTTTTGAGCTTTTCGGCCCGAGAGAAGCATTTTGAGAGCATGTTGTCATTTAGGCTGTTACTTTCCATCAGAAGCACTCAGAAACAAGTTTCCAAGCCAGAAACGTGTGATTTGATGAATTCTACACTGCCAGGGCAGTTTCATGGAGTTGACATCAGTAGTTGGTCAGAAAACAGCCAAATGTCACTTTTGAGCTTTTCGGCCCGAGAGAAGCATTTTGAGAGCATGTTGTCATTTAGGCTGTTACTTTTCAACAGAAGCACTCAGAAACAAGTTTCCAAGCCCGAAACGTGTGATTTGATGAAATCTACACTGCCAGGACAGTTTCATGTAGTTGACATCAGTAGTTGGTCAGAAAACAGCCAAATGTCACTTTTGAGCTTTTCGGCCCGAGAGAAGCATTTTGAGAGCATGTTGTCATTTAGGTTGTTACTTTTCATCAGAAGCACTCAGAAACAAGTTTCCAAGTCCGAAACGTGTGATTTGATGAATTCTACACTGCCTGGGCAGTTTCATGTAGGTCCCATCAGTAGTTGGTCAGAAAACAGCAAAATGTCACTTTTGAGCTTTTCGGCCCGAGAGAAGCATTTTGAGAGCATGTTGTCATTTAGGTTGTTACTTTCCAACAGAAGCACTCAGAAACAAGTTTCCAAGCCAGAAACGTGTGATTTGATGAATTCTACACTGCCAGGGCAGTTTCATGGAGTTGACATCAGTAGTTGGTCAGAAAACAGCCAAATGTCACTTTTGAGCTTTTCGGCCCGAGAGAAGCATTTTGAGAGCATGTTGTCATTTAGGCTGTTACTTTCCAACAGAAGCACTCAGAAACAAGTTTCCAAGCCCGAAACGTGTGATTTGATGAAATCTACACTGCCAGGACAGTTTCATGTAGTTGACATCAGTAGTTGGTCAGAAAACAGCCAAATGTCACTTTTGAGCTTTTCGGCCCGAGAGAAGCATTTTGAGAGCATGTTGTCATTTAGGTTGTTACTTTTCATCAGAAGCACTCAGAAACAAGTTTCCAAGCCCGAAACGTGTGATTTGATGAATTCTACACTGCCAGGGCAGTTTCATGTAGTTGACATCAGTAGTTGGTCAGAAAACAGCCAAATGTCACTTTTGAGCTTTTCGGCCCGAGAGAAGCATTTTGAGAGCATGTTGTCATTTAGGCTGTTACTTTCCATCAGAAGCACTCAGAAACAAGTTTCCAAGCCAGAAACGTGTGATTTGATGAATTCTACACTGCCAGGGCAGTTTCATGGAGTTGACATCAGTAGTTGGTCAGAAAACAGCCAAATGTCACTTTTGAGCTTTTCGGCCCGAGAGAAGCATTTTGAGAGCATGTTGTCATTTAGGCTGTTACTTTTCAACAGAAGCACTCAGAAACAAGTTTCCAAGCCCGAAACGTGTGATTTGATGAAATCTACACTGCCAGGACAGTTTCATGTAGTTGACATCAGTAGTTGGTCAGAAAACAGCCAAATGTCACTTTTGAGCTTTTCGGCCCGAGAGAAGCATTTTGAGAGCATGTTGTCATTTAGGTTGTTACTTTTCATCAGAAGCACTCAGAAACAAGTTTCCAAGTCCGAAACGTGTGATTTGATGAATTCTACACTGCCTGGGCAGTTTCATGTAGGTCCCATCAGTAGTTGGTCAGAAAACAGCAAAATGTCACTTTTGAGCTTTTCGGCCCGAGAGAAGCATTTTGAGAGCATGTTGTCATTTAGGTTGTTACTTTCCATCAGAAGCACTCAGAAACAAGTTTCCAAGCCAGAAACGTGTGATTTGATGAATTCTACACTGCCTGGGCAGTTTCATGTAGGTCCCATCAGTAGTTGGTCAGAAAACAGCAAAATGTCACTTTTGAGCTTTTCGGCCCGAGAGAAGCATTTTGAGAGCATGTTGTCATTTAGGTTGTTACTTTTCATCAGAAGCACTCAGAAACAAGTTTCCAAGCCCGAAAAGTGTGATTTGATGAATTCTACACTGCCAGGGCAGTTTCATGGAGTTGACATCAGTAGTTGGTCAGAAAACAGCAAAATGTCACTTTTGAGCTTTTCGGCCCGAGAGAAGCATTTTGAGAGCATGTTGTCATTTAGGCTGTTACTTTTCATCAGAAGCACTCAGAAACAAGTTTCCAAGTCCGAAACGTGTGATTTGATGAATTCTACACTGCCAGGGCAGTTTCATGTAGTTGACATCAGTAGTTGGTCAGAAAACAGCCAAATGTCACTTTTGAGCTTTTCGGCCCGAGGGAAGCATTTTGAGAGCATGTTGTCATTTAGGCTGTTACTTTCCATCAGAAGCACTCAGAAACAAGTTTCCAAGCCAGAAACGTGTGATTTGATGAATTCTACACAAACAGGGCAGTTTCATGGAGTTGACATCAGTAGTTGGTCAGAAAACAGCCAAATGTCACTTTTGAGCTTTTTGGCCCGAGAGAAGCATTTTGAGAGCATGTTGTAATTTAGGCTGTTACTTTCCATCAGAAGCACTCAGAAACAAGTTTCCAAGTCCGAAACGTGTGATTTGATGAATTCTACACTGCCTGGGCAGTTTCATGTAGGTCCCATCAGTAGTTGGTCAGAAAACAGCAAAATGTCACTTTTGAGCTTTTCGGCCCGAGAGAAGCATTTTGAGAGCATGTTGTCATTTAGGTTGTTACTTTTCATCAGAAGCACTCAGAAACAAGTTTCCAAGTCCGAAACGTGTGATTTGATGAATTCTACACTTCCAGGGCAGTTTCATGTAGGTCTCATCAGTAGTTGGTCAGAAAACAGCAAAATGTCACTTTTGACCTTTTCGGCCCGAGAGAAGCATTTTGAGAGCATGTTGTCATTTAGGCTGTTACTTTCCAACAGAAGCACTCAAAAACAAGTTTCTAAGCCAGAAACGTGTGATTTGATGAATTCTACACTGCCAGGGCAGTTTCATGTAGGTCTCATCAGTAGTTGGTCAGAAAACAGCAAAATGTCACTTTTGACCTTTTCGGCCCGAGAGAAGCATTTTGAGAGCATGTTGTCATTTAGGCTGTTACTTTCCAACAGAAGCACTCAAAAACAAGTTTCTAAGCCAGAAACGTGTGATTTGATGAATTCTACACTGCCAGGGCAGTTTCATGTAGGTCTCATCAGTAGTTGGTCAGAAAACAGCAAAATGTCACTTTTGAGCTTTTCGGCCCGAGAGAAGCATTTTGAGAGCATGTTGTCATTTAGGCTGTTACTTTCCAACAGAAGCACTCAGAAACAAGTTTCCAAGCCAGAAACGTGTGATTTGATGAATTCTACACTGCCAGGGCAGTTTCATGTAGGTCCCATCAGTAGTTGGTCAGAAAACAGCAAAATGTCACTTTTGAGCTTTTCGGCCCGAGAGAAGCATTTTGAGAGCATGTTGTCATTTAGGCTGTTACTTTCCAACAGAAGCACTCAAAAACAAGTTTCTAAGCCAGAAACGTGTGATTTGATGAATTCTACACTGCCAGGGCAGTTTCATGTAGGTCTCATCAGTAGTTGGTCAGAAAACAGCAAAATGTCACTTTTGACCTTTTCGGCCCGAGAGAAGCATTTTGAGAGGGTGTTGTCATTTAGGCTGTTACTTTCCAACAGAAGCACTCAAAAACAAGTTTCCAAGCCAGAAACGTGTGATTTGATGAATTCTACACTGCCAGGGCAGTTTCATGTAGGTCTCATCAGTAGTTGGTCAGAAAACAGCAAAATGTCATTTTTGACCTTTTCGGCCCGAGAGAAGCATTTTGAGAGCATGTTGTCATTTAGGCTGTTACTTTCCAACAGAAGCACTCAAAAACAAGTTTCCAAGCCAGAAACGTGTGATTTGATGAATTCTACACTGCCAGGGCAGTTTCATGTAGGTCCCATCAGTAGTTGGTCAGAAAACAGCAAAATGTCACTTTTGAGCTTTTCGGCCCGAGAGAAGCATTTTGAGAGCATGTTGTCATTTAGGCTGTTACTTTCCAACAGAAGCACTCAGAAACAAGTTTCCAAGCCAGAAACGTGTGATTTGATGAATTCTACACTGCCAGGGCAGTTTCATGTAGGTCCCAACAGTAGTTGGTCAGAAAACAGCAAAATGTCACTTTTGAGCTTTTCGGCCCGAGAGAAGCATTTTGAGAGCATGTTGTCATTTAGGCTGTTACTTTCCAACAGAAGCACTCAAAAACAAGTTTCTAAGCCAGAAACGTGTGATTTGATGAATTCTACACTGCCAGGGCAGTTTCATGTAGGTCTCATCAGTAGTTGGTCAGAAAACAGCAAAATGTCACTTTTGACCTTTTCGGCCCGAGAGAAGCATTTTGAGAGCATGTTGTCATTTAGGCTGTTACTTTCCAACAGAAGCACTCAAAAACAAGTTTCTAAGCCAGAAACGTGTGATTTGATGAATTCTACACTGCCAGGGCAGTTTCATGTAGGTCTCATCAGTAGTTGGTCAGAAAACAGCAAAATGTCACTTTTGAGCTTTTCGGCCCGAGAGAAGCATTTTGAGAGCATGTTGTCATTTAGGCTGTTACTTTCCAACAGAAGCACTCAAAAACAAGTTTCTAAGCCAGAAACGTGTGATTTGATGAATTCTACACTGCCAGGGCAGTTTCATGTAGGTCTCATCAGTAGTTGGTCAGAAAACAGCAAAATGTCATTTTTGACCTTTTCGGCCCGAGAGAAGCATTTTGAGAGGGTGTTGTCATTTAGGCTGTTACTTTCCAACAGAAGCACTCAGAAACAAGTTTCCAAGCCAGAAACGTGTGATTTGATGAATTCTACACTGCCAGGGCAGTTTCATGTAGTTGACATCAGTAGTTGGTCAGAAAACAGCAAAATGTCACTTTTGAGCTTTTCAGCCCGAGAGAAGCATTTTGAGAGTATGTTGTCATTTAGGCTGTTACTTTCCAACAGAAGCACTCAGAAACAAGTTTCCAAGCCAGAAACGTGTGATTTGATGAATTCTACACTGCCAGGGCAGTTTCATGTTGGTCCCATCAGTAGTTGGTCAGAAAACAGCAAAATGTCACTTTTGACCTTTTCGGCCCGAGAGAAGCATTTTGAGAGCATGTTGTCATTTAGGCTGTTACTTTCCAACAGAAGCACTCAGAAACAAGTTTCCAAGCCAGAAACGTGTGATTTGATGAATTCTACACTGCCAGGGCAGTTTCATGGAGTTGACATCAGTAGTTGGTCAGAAAACAGCCAAATGTCACTTTTGAGCTTTTCGGCCCGAGAGAAGCATTTTGAGAGCATGTTGTCATTTAGGCTGTTACTTTCCAACAGAAGCACTCAGAAACAAGTTTCCAAGCCCGAAACGTGTGATTTGATGAAATCTACACTGCCAGGACAGTTTCATGTAGTTGACATCAGTAGTTGGTCAGAAAACAGCCAAATGTCACTTTTGAGCTTTTCGGCCCGAGAGAAGCATTTTGAGAGCATGTTGTCATTTAGGTTGTTACTTTTCATCAGAAGCACTCAGAAACAAGTTTCCAAGCCCGAAACGTGTGATTTGATGAATTCTACACTGCCAGGGCAGTTTCATGTAGTTGACATCAGTAGTTGGTCAGAAAACAGCCAAATGTCACTTTTGAGCTTTTCGGCCCGAGAGAAGCATTTTGAGAGCATGTTGTCATTTAGGCTGTTACTTTTCATCAGAAGCACTCAGAAACAAGTTTCCAAGTCCGAAACGTGTGATTTGATGAATTCTACACTGCCAGGGCAGTTTCATGTAGTTGACATCAGTAGTTGGTCAGAAAACAGCCAAATGTCACTTTTGAGCTTTTCGGCCCGAGGGAAGCATTTTGAGAGCATGTTGTCATTTAGGCTGTTACTTTCCATCAGAAGCACTCAGAAACAAGTTTCCAAGCCAGAAACGTGTGATTTGATGAATTCTACACAAACAGGGCAGTTTCATGGAGTTGACATCAGTAGTTGGTCAGAAAACAGCCAAATGTCACTTTTGAGCTTTTTGGCCCGAGAGAAGCATTTTGAGAGCATGTTGTAATTTAGGCTGTTACTTTCCATCAGAAGCACTCAGAAACAAGTTTCCAAGTCCGAAACGTGTGATTTGATGAATTCTACACTGCCTGGGCAGTTTCATGTAGGTCCCATCAGTAGTTGGTCAGAAAACAGCAAAATGTCACTTTTGAGCTTTTCGGCCCGAGAGAAGCATTTTGAGAGCATGTTGTCATTTAGGTTGTTACTTTTCATCAGAAGCACTCAGAAACAAGTTTCCAAGTCCGAAACGTGTGATTTGATGAATTCTACACTTCCAGGGCAGTTTCATGTAGGTCTCATCAGTAGTTGGTCAGAAAACAGCAAAATGTCACTTTTGACCTTTTCGGCCCGAGAGAAGCATTTTGAGAGCATGTTGTCATTTAGGCTGTTACTTTCCAACAGAAGCACTCAAAAACAAGTTTCTAAGCCAGAAACGTGTGATTTGATGAATTCTACACTGCCAGGGCAGTTTCATGTAGGTCTCATCAGTAGTTGGTCAGAAAACAGCAAAATGTCACTTTTGACCTTTTCGGCCCGAGAGAAGCATTTTGAGAGCATGTTGTCATTTAGGCTGTTACTTTCCAACAGAAGCACTCAAAAACAAGTTTCTAAGCCAGAAACGTGTGATTTGATGAATTCTACACTGCCAGGGCAGTTTCATGTAGGTCTCATCAGTAGTTGGTCAGAAAACAGCAAAATGTCACTTTTGAGCTTTTCGGCCCGAGAGAAGCATTTTGAGAGCATGTTGTCATTTAGGCTGTTACTTTCCAACAGAAGCACTCAGAAACAAGTTTCCAAGCCAGAAACGTGTGATTTGATGAATTCTACACTGCCAGGGCAGTTTCATGTAGGTCCCATCAGTAGTTGGTCAGAAAACAGCAAAATGTCACTTTTGAGCTTTTCGGCCCGAGAGAAGCATTTTGAGAGCATGTTGTCATTTAGGCTGTTACTTTCCAACAGAAGCACTCAAAAACAAGTTTCTAAGCCAGAAACGTGTGATTTGATGAATTCTACACTGCCAGGGCAGTTTCATGTAGGTCTCATCAGTAGTTGGTCAGAAAACAGCAAAATGTCACTTTTGACCTTTTCGGCCCGAGAGAAGCATTTTGAGAGGGTGTTGTCATTTAGGCTGTTACTTTCCAACAGAAGCACTCAAAAACAAGTTTCCAAGCCAGAAACGTGTGATTTGATGAATTCTACACTGCCAGGGCAGTTTCATGTAGGTCTCATCAGTAGTTGGTCAGAAAACAGCAAAATGTCATTTTTGACCTTTTCGGCCCGAGAGAAGCATTTTGAGAGCATGTTGTCATTTAGGCTGTTACTTTCCAACAGAAGCACTCAAAAACAAGTTTCCAAGCCAGAAACGTGTGATTTGATGAATTCTACACTGCCAGGGCAGTTTCATGTAGGTCCCATCAGTAGTTGGTCAGAAAACAGCAAAATGTCACTTTTGAGCTTTTCGGCCCGAGAGAAGCATTTTGAGAGCATGTTGTCATTTAGGCTGTTACTTTCCAACAGAAGCACTCAGAAACAAGTTTCCAAGCCAGAAACGTGTGATTTGATGAATTCTACACTGCCAGGGCAGTTTCATGTAGGTCCCAACAGTAGTTGGTCAGAAAACAGCAAAATGTCACTTTTGAGCTTTTCGGCCCGAGAGAAGCATTTTGAGAGCATGTTGTCATTTAGGCTGTTACTTTCCAACAGAAGCACTCAAAAACAAGTTTCTAAGCCAGAAACGTGTGATTTGATGAATTCTACACTGCCAGGGCAGTTTCATGTAGGTCTCATCAGTAGTTGGTCAGAAAACAGCAAAATGTCACTTTTGACCTTTTCGGCCCGAGAGAAGCATTTTGAGAGCATGTTGTCATTTAGGCTGTTACTTTCCAACAGAAGCACTCAAAAACAAGTTTCTAAGCCAGAAACGTGTGATTTGATGAATTCTACACTGCCAGGGCAGTTTCATGTAGGTCTCATCAGTAGTTGGTCAGAAAACAGCAAAATGTCACTTTTGAGCTTTTCGGCCCGAGAGAAGCATTTTGAGAGCATGTTGTCATTTAGGCTGTTACTTTCCAACAGAAGCACTCAAAAACAAGTTTCTAAGCCAGAAACGTGTGATTTGATGAATTCTACACTGCCAGGGCAGTTTCATGTAGGTCTCATCAGTAGTTGGTCAGAAAACAGCAAAATGTCATTTTTGACCTTTTCGGCCCGAGAGAAGCATTTTGAGAGGGTGTTGTCATTTAGGCTGTTACTTTCCAACAGAAGCACTCAGAAACAAGTTTCCAAGCCAGAAACGTGTGATTTGATGAATTCTACACTGCCAGGGCAGTTTCATGTAGTTGACATCAGTAGTTGGTCAGAAAACAGCAAAATGTCACTTTTGAGCTTTTCAGCCCGAGAGAAGCATTTTGAGAGTATGTTGTCATTTAGGCTGTTACTTTCCAACAGAAGCACTCAGAAACAAGTTTCCAAGCCAGAAACGTGTGATTTGATGAATTCTACACTGCCAGGGCAGTTTCATGTTGGTCCCATCAGTAGTTGGTCAGAAAACAGCAAAATGTCACTTTTGACCTTTTCGGCCCGAGAGAAGCATTTTGAGAGCATGTTGTCATTTAGGCTGTTACTTTCCAACAGAAGCACTCAGAAACAAGTTTCCAAGCCAGAAACGTGTGATTTGATGAATTCTACACTGCCAGGGCAGTTTCATGGAGTTGACATCAGTAGTTGGTCAGAAAACAGCCAAATGTCACTTTTGAGCTTTTCGGCCCGAGAGAAGCATTTTGAGAGCATGTTGTCATTTAGGCTGTTACTTTCCAACAGAAGCACTCAGAAACAAGTTTCCAAGCCCGAAACGTGTGATTTGATGAAATCTACACTGCCAGGACAGTTTCATGTAGTTGACATCAGTAGTTGGTCAGAAAACAGCCAAATGTCACTTTTGAGCTTTTCGGCCCGAGAGAAGCATTTTGAGAGCATGTTGTCATTTAGGTTGTTACTTTTCATCAGAAGCACTCAGAAACAAGTTTCCAAGCCCGAAACGTGTGATTTGATGAATTCTACACTGCCAGGGCAGTTTCATGTAGTTGACATCAGTAGTTGGTCAGAAAACAGCCAAATGTCACTTTTGAGCTTTTCGGCCCGAGAGAAGCATTTTGAGAGCATGTTGTCATTTAGGCTGTTACTTTCCATCAGAAGCACTCAGAAACAAGTTTCCAAGCCAGAAACGTGTGATTTGATGAATTCTACACTGCCAGGGCAGTTTCATGGAGTTGACATCAGTAGTTGGTCAGAAAACAGCCAAATGTCACTTTTGAGCTTTTCGGCCCGAGAGAAGCATTTTGAGAGCATGTTGTCATTTAGGCTGTTACTTTTCAACAGAAGCACTCAGAAACAAGTTTCCAAGCCCGAAACGTGTGATTTGATGAAATCTACACTGCCAGGACAGTTTCATGTAGTTGACATCAGTAGTTGGTCAGAAAACAGCCAAATGTCACTTTTGAGCTTTTCGGCCCGAGAGAAGCATTTTGAGAGCATGTTGTCATTTAGGTTGTTACTTTTCATCAGAAGCACTCAGAAACAAGTTTCCAAGTCCGAAACGTGTGATTTGATGAATTCTACACTGCCTGGGCAGTTTCATGTAGGTCCCATCAGTAGTTGGTCAGAAAACAGCAAAATGTCACTTTTGAGCTTTTCGGCCCGAGAGAAGCATTTTGAGAGCATGTTGTCATTTAGGTTGTTACTTTCCATCAGAAGCACTCAGAAACAAGTTTCCAAGCCAGAAACGTGTGATTTGATGAATTCTACACTGCCTGGGCAGTTTCATGTAGGTCCCATCAGTAGTTGGTCAGAAAACAGCAAAATGTCACTTTTGAGCTTTTCGGCCCGAGAGAAGCATTTTGAGAGCATGTTGTCATTTAGGTTGTTACTTTTCATCAGAAGCACTCAGAAACAAGTTTCCAAGCCCGAAAAGTGTGATTTGATGAATTCTACACTGCCAGGGCAGTTTCATGGAGTTGACATCAGTAGTTGGTCAGAAAACAGCAAAATGTCACTTTTGAGCTTTTCGGCCCGAGAGAAGCATTTTGAGAGCATGTTGTCATTTAGGCTGTTACTTTTCATCAGAAGCACTCAGAAACAAGTTTCCAAGTCCGAAACGTGTGATTTGATGAATTCTACACTGCCAGGGCAGTTTCATGTAGTTGACATCAGTAGTTGGTCAGAAAACAGCCAAATGTCACTTTTGAGCTTTTCGGCCCGAGGGAAGCATTTTGAGAGCATGTTGTCATTTAGGCTGTTACTTTCCATCAGAAGCACTCAGAAACAAGTTTCCAAGCCAGAAACGTGTGATTTGATGAATTCTACACAAACAGGGCAGTTTCATGGAGTTGACATCAGTAGTTGGTCAGAAAACAGCCAAATGTCACTTTTGAGCTTTTCGGCCCGAGGGAAGCATTTTGAGAGCATGTTGTCATTTAGGCTGTTACTTTCCATCAGAAGCACTCAGAAACAAGTTTCCAAGCCAGAAACGTGTGATTTGATGAATTCTACACAAACAGGGCAGTTTCATGGAGTTGACATCAGTAGTTGGTCAGAAAACAGCCAAATGTCACTTTTGAGCTTTTTGGCCCGAGGGAAGCATTTTGAGAGCATGTTGTCATTTAGGCTGTTACTTTCCATCAGAAGCACTCAGAAACAAGTTTCCAAGTCCGAAACGTGTGATTTGATGAATTCTACACTGCCTGGGCAGTTTCATGTAGGTCCCATCAGTAGTTGGTCAGAAAACAGCAAAATGTCACTTTTGAGCTTTTCGGCCCGAGAGAAGCATTTTGAGAGCATGTTGTCATTTAGGTTGTTACTTTTCATCAGAAGCACTCAGAAACAAGTTTCCAAGTCCGAAACGTGTGATTTGATGAATTCTACACTTCCAGGGCAGTTTCATGTAGGTCTCATCAGTAGTTGGTCAGAAAACAGCAAAATGTCACTTTTGACCTTTTCGGCCCGAGAGAAGCATTTTGAGAGCATGTTGTCATTTAGGCTGTTACTTTCCAACAGAAGCACTCAAAAACAAGTTTCTAAGCCAGAAACGTGTGATTTGATGAATTCTACACTGCCAGGGCAGTTTCATGTAGGTCTCATCAGTAGTTGGTCAGAAAACAGCAAAATGTCACTTTTGACCTTTTCGGCCCGAGAGAAGCATTTTGAGAGCATGTTGTCATTTAGGCTGTTACTTTCCAACAGAAGCACTCAAAAACAAGTTTCTAAGCCAGAAACGTGTGATTTGATGAATTCTACACTGCCAGGGCAGTTTCATGTAGGTCTCATCAGTAGTTGGTCAGAAAACAGCAAAATGTCACTTTTGAGCTTTTCGGCCCGAGAGAAGCATTTTGAGAGCATGTTGTCATTTAGGCTGTTACTTTCCAACAGAAGCACTCAGAAACAAGTTTCCAAGCCAGAAACGTGTGATTTGATGAATTCTACACTGCCAGGGCAGTTTCATGTAGGTCCCATCAGTAGTTGGTCAGAAAACAGCAAAATGTCACTTTTGAGCTTTTCGGCCCGAGAGAAGCATTTTGAGAGCATGTTGTCATTTAGGTTGTTACTTTTCATCAGAAGCACTCAGAAACAAGTTTCCAAGTCCGAAACGTGTGATTTGATGAATTCTACACTGCCTGGGCAGTTTCATGTAGGTCCCATCAGTAGTTGGTCAGAAAACAGCAAAATGTCACTTTTGAGCTTTTCGGCCCGAGAGAAGCATTTTGAGAGCATGTTGTCATTTAGGTTGTTACTTTTCATCAGAAGCACTCAGAAACAAGTTTCCAAGCCCGAAAAGTGTGATTTGATGAATTCTACACTGCCAGGGCAGTTTCATGGAGTTGACATCAGTAGTTGGTCAGAAAACAGCAAAATGTCACTTTTGAGCTTTTCGGCCCGAGAGAAGCATTTTGAGAGCATGTTGTCATTTAGGCTGTTACTTTTCATCAGAAGCACTCAGAAACAAGTTTCCAAGTCCGAAACGTGTGATTTGATGAATTCTACACTGCCAGGGCAGTTTCATGTAGTTGACATCAGTAGTTGGTCAGAAAACAGCCAAATGTCACTTTTGAGCTTTTCGGCCCGAGGGAAGCATTTTGAGAGCATGTTGTCATTTAGGCTGTTACTTTCCATCAGAAGCACTCAGAAACAAGTTTCCAAGCCAGAAACGTGTGATTTGATGAATTCTACACAAACAGGGCAGTTTCATGGAGTTGACATCAGTAGTTGGTCAGAAAACAGCCAAATGTCACTTTTGAGCTTTTTGGCCCGAGAGAAGCATTTTGAGAGCATGTTGTAATTTAGGCTGTTACTTTCCATCAGAAGCACTCAGAAACAAGTTTCCAAGTCCGAAACGTGTGATTTGATGAATTCTACACTGCCTGGGCAGTTTCATGTAGGTCCCATCAGTAGTTGGTCAGAAAACAGCAAAATGTCACTTTTGAGCTTTTCGGCCCGAGAGAAGCATTTTGAGAGCATGTTGTCATTTAGGTTGTTACTTTTCATCAGAAGCACTCAGAAACAAGTTTCCAAGTCCGAAACGTGTGATTTGATGAATTCTACACTTCCAGGGCAGTTTCATGTAGGTCTCATCAGTAGTTGGTCAGAAAACAGCAAAATGTCACTTTTGACCTTTTCGGCCCGAGAGAAGCATTTTGAGAGCATGTTGTCATTTAGGCTGTTACTTTCCAACAGAAGCACTCAAAAACAAGTTTCTAAGCCAGAAACGTGTGATTTGATGAATTCTACACTGCCAGGGCAGTTTCATGTAGGTCTCATCAGTAGTTGGTCAGAAAACAGCAAAATGTCACTTTTGACCTTTTCGGCCCGAGAGAAGCATTTTGAGAGCATGTTGTCATTTAGGCTGTTACTTTCCAACAGAAGCACTCAAAAACAAGTTTCTAAGCCAGAAACGTGTGATTTGATGAATTCTACACTGCCAGGGCAGTTTCATGTAGGTCTCATCAGTAGTTGGTCAGAAAACAGCAAAATGTCACTTTTGAGCTTTTCGGCCCGAGAGAAGCATTTTGAGAGCATGTTGTCATTTAGGCTGTTACTTTCCAACAGAAGCACTCAGAAACAAGTTTCCAAGCCAGAAACGTGTGATTTGATGAATTCTACACTGCCAGGGCAGTTTCATGTAGGTCCCATCAGTAGTTGGTCAGAAAACAGCAAAATGTCACTTTTGACCTTTTCGGCCCGAGAGAAGCATTTTGAGAGCATGTTGTCATTTAGGCTGTTACTTTCCAACAGAAGCACTCAGAAACAAGTTTCCAAGCCAGAAACGTGTGATTTGATGAATTCTACACTGCCAGGGCAGTTTCATGGAGTTGACATCAGTAGTTGGTCAGAAAACAGCCAAATGTCACTTTTGAGCTTTTCGGCCCGAGAGAAGCATTTTGAGAGCATGTTGTCATTTAGGCTGTTACTTTCCAACAGAAGCACTCAGAAACAAGTTTCCAAGCCCGAAACGTGTGATTTGATGAAATCTACACTGCCAGGACAGTTTCATGTAGTTGACATCAGTAGTTGGTCAGAAAACAGCCAAATGTCACTTTTGAGCTTTTCGGCCCGAGAGAAGCATTTTGAGAGCATGTTGTCATTTAGGTTGTTACTTTTCATCAGAAGCACTCAGAAACAAGTTTCCAAGCCCGAAACGTGTGATTTGATGAATTCTACACTGCCAGGGCAGTTTCATGTAGTTGACATCAGTAGTTGGTCAGAAAACAGCAAAATGTCACTTTTGACCTTTTCGGCCCGAGAGAAGCATTTTGAGAGCATGTTGTCATTTAGGCTGTTACTTTCCAACAGAAGCACTCAAAAACAAGTTTCTAAGCCAGAAACGTGTGATTTGATGAATTCTACACTGCCAGGGCAGTTTCATGTAGGTCTCATCAGTAGTTGGTCAGAAAACAGCAAAATGTCACTTTTGACCTTTTCGGCCCGAGAGAAGCATTTTGAGAGCATGTTGTCATTTAGGCTGTTACTTTCCAACAGAAGCACTCAAAAACAAGTTTCTAAGCCAGAAACGTGTGATTTGATGAATTCTACACTGCCAGGGCAGTTTCATGTAGGTCTCATCAGTAGTTGGTCAGAAAACAGCAAAATGTCACTTTTGAGCTTTTCGGCCCGAGAGAAGCATTTTGAGAGCATGTTGTCATTTAGGCTGTTACTTTCCAACAGAAGCACTCAGAAACAAGTTTCCAAGCCAGAAACGTGTGATTTGATGAATTCTACACTGCCAGGGCAGTTTCATGTAGGTCCCATCAGTAGTTGGTCAGAAAACAGCAAAATGTCACTTTTGAGCTTTTCGGCCCGAGAGAAGCATTTTGAGAGCATGTTGTCATTTAGGTTGTTACTTTTCATCAGAAGCACTCAGAAACAAGTTTCCAAGTCCGAAACGTGTGATTTGATGAATTCTACACTGCCTGGGCAGTTTCATGTAGGTCCCATCAGTAGTTGGTCAGAAAACAGCAAAATGTCACTTTTGAGCTTTTCGGCCCGAGAGAAGCATTTTGAGAGCATGTTGTCATTTAGGCTGTTACTTTCCAACAGAAGCACTCAGAAACAAGTTTCCAAGCCAGAAACGTGTGATTTGATGAATTCTACACTGCCAGGGCAGTTTCATGTAGGTCCCATCAGTAGTTGGTCAGAAAACAGCAAAATGTCACTTTTGAGCTTTTCGGCCCGAGAGAAGCATTTTGAGAGCATGTTGTCATTTAGGCTGTTACTTTCCAACAGAAGCACTCAAAAACAAGTTTCTAAGCCAGAAACGTGTGATTTGATGAATTCTACACTGCCAGGGCAGTTTCATGTAGGTCTCATCAGTAGTTGGTCAGAAAACAGCAAAATGTCACTTTTGACCTTTTCGGCCCGAGAGAAGCATTTTGAGAGGGTGTTGTCATTTAGGCTGTTACTTTCCAACAGAAGCACTCAAAAACAAGTTTCCAAGCCAGAAACGTGTGATTTGATGAATTCTACACTGCCAGGGCAGTTTCATGTAGTTGACATCAGTAGTTGGTCAGAAAACAGCAAAATGTCACTTTTGAGCTTTTCAGCCCGAGAGAAGCATTTTGAGAGTATGTTGTCATTTAGGCTGTTACTTTCCAACAGAAGCACTCAGAAACAAGTTTCCAAGCCAGAAACGTGTGATTTGATGAATTCTACACTGCCAGGGCAGTTTCATGTTGGTCCCATCAGTAGTTGGTCAGAAAACAGCAAAATGTCACTTTTGACCTTTTCGGCCCGAGAGAAGCATTTTGAGAGCATGTTGTCATTTAGGCTGTTACTTTCCAACAGAAGCACTCAGAAACAAGTTTCCAAGCCAGAAACGTGTGATTTGATGAATTCTACACTGCCAGGGCAGTTTCATGGAGTTGACATCAGTAGTTGGTCAGAAAACAGCCAAATGTCACTTTTGAGCTTTTCGGCCCGAGAGAAGCATTTTGAGAGCATGTTGTCATTTAGGCTGTTACTTTCCAACAGAAGCACTCAGAAACAAGTTTCCAAGCCCGAAACGTGTGATTTGATGAAATCTACACTGCCAGGACAGTTTCATGTAGTTGACATCAGTAGTTGGTCAGAAAACAGCCAAATGTCACTTTTGAGCTTTTCGGCCCGAGAGAAGCATTTTGAGAGCATGTTGTCATTTAGGTTGTTACTTTTCAACAGAAGCACTCAGAAACAAGTTTCCAAGCCCGAAACGTGTGATTTGATGAAATCTACACTGCCAGGACAGTTTCATGTAGTTGACATCAGTAGTTGGTCAGAAAACAGCCAAATGTCACTTTTGAGCTTTTCGGCCCGAGAGAAGCATTTTGAGAGCATGTTGTCATTTAGGTTGTTACTTTTCATCAGAAGCACTCAGAAACAAGTTTCCAAGTCCGAAACGTGTGATTTGATGAATTCTACACTGCCTGGGCAGTTTCATGTAGGTCCCATCAGTAGTTGGTCAGAAAACAGCAAAATGTCACTTTTGAGCTTTTCGGCCCGAGAGAAGCATTTTGAGAGCATGTTGTCATTTAGGTTGTTACTTTCCATCAGAAGCACTCAGAAACAAGTTTCCAAGCCAGAAACGTGTGATTTGATGAATTCTACACTGCCTGGGCAGTTTCATGTAGGTCCCATCAGTAGTTGGTCAGAAAACAGCAAAATGTCACTTTTGAGCTTTTCGGCCCGAGAGAAGCATTTTGAGAGCATGTTGTCATTTAGGTTGTTACTTTTCATCAGAAGCACTCAGAAACAAGTTTCCAAGCCCGAAAAGTGTGATTTGATGAATTCTACACTGCCAGGGCAGTTTCATGGAGTTGACATCAGTAGTTGGTCAGAAAACAGCAAAATGTCACTTTTGAGCTTTTCGGCCCGAGAGAAGCATTTTGAGAGCATGTTGTCATT
The DNA here is from genome assembly GCA_035609425.1 of Epinephelus awoara. Classification (NCBI taxonomy): domain Eukaryota; kingdom Metazoa; phylum Chordata; class Actinopteri; order Perciformes; family Serranidae; genus Epinephelus; species Epinephelus awoara. The sequence goes on along the minus strand of CM069303.1, from coordinate 107,500 downwards.
TAGGCTGTTACTTTTCATCAGAAGCACTCAGAAACAAGTTTCCAAGTCCGAAACGTGTGATTTGATGAATTCTACACTGCCAGGGCAGTTTCATGTAGTTGACATCAGTAGTTGGTCAGAAAACAGCCAAATGTCACTTTTGAGCTTTTCGGCCCGAGGGAAGCATTTTGAGAGCATGTTGTCATTTAGGCTGTTACTTTCCATCAGAAGCACTCAGAAACAAGTTTCCAAGCCAGAAACGTGTGATTTGATGAATTCTACACAAACAGGGCAGTTTCATGGAGTTGACATCAGTAGTTGGTCAGAAAACAGCCAAATGTCACTTTTGAGCTTTTTGGTCCGAGAGAAGCATTTTGAGAGCATGTTGTAATTTAGGCTGTTACTTTCCATCAGAAGCACTCAGAAACAAGTTTCCAAGTCCGAAACGTGTGATTTGATGAATTCTACACTGCCTGGGCAGTTTCATGTAGGTCCCATCAGTAGTTGGTCAGAAAACAGCAAAATGTCACTTTTGAGCTTTTCGGCCCGAGAGAAGCATTTTGAGAGCATGTTGTCATTTAGGTTGTTACTTTTCATCAGAAGCACTCAGAAACAAGTTTCCAAGTCCGAAACGTGTGATTTGATGAATTCTACACTTCCAGGGCAGTTTCATGTAGGTCTCATCAGTAGTTGGTCAGAAAACAGCAAAATGTCACTTTTGACCTTTTCGGCCCGAGAGAAGCATTTTGAGAGCATGTTGTCATTTAGGCTGTTACTTTCCAACAGAAGCACTCAAAAACAAGTTTCTAAGCCAGAAACGTGTGATTTGATGAATTCTACACTGCCAGGGCAGTTTCATGTAGGTCTCATCAGTAGTTGGTCAGAAAACAGCAAAATGTCACTTTTGAGCTTTTCGGCCCGAGAGAAGCATTTTGAGAGCATGTTGTCATTTAGGCTGTTACTTTCCAACAGAAGCACTCAGAAACAAGTTTCCAAGCCAGAAACGTGTGATTTGATGAATTCTACACTGCCAGGGCAGTTTCATGTAGGTCCCAACAGTAGTTGGTCAGAAAACAGCAAAATGTCACTTTTGAGCTTTTCGGCCCGAGAGAAGCATTTTGAGAGCATGTTGTCATTTAGGCTGTTACTTTCCAACAGAAGCACTCAAAAACAAGTTTCTAAGCCAGAAACGTGTGATTTGATGAATTCTACACTGCCAGGGCAGTTTCATGTAGGTCTCATCAGTAGTTGGTCAGAAAACAGCAAAATGTCATTTTTGACCTTTTCGGCCCGAGAGAAGCATTTTGAGAGGGTGTTGTCATTTAGGCTGTTACTTTCCAACAGAAGCACTCAGAAACAAGTTTCCAAGCCAGAAACGTGTGATTTGATGAATTCTACACTGCCAGGGCAGTTTCATGTAGTTGACATCAGTAGTTGGTCAGAAAACAGCAAAATGTCACTTTTGAGCTTTTCAGCCCGAGAGAAGCATTTTGAGAGTATGTTGTCATTTAGGCTGTTACTTTCCAACAGAAGCACTCAGAAACAAGTTTCCAAGCCAGAAACGTGTGATTTGATGAATTCTACACTGCCAGGGCAGTTTCATGTTGGTCCCATCAGTAGTTGGTCAGAAAACAGCAAAATGTCACTTTTGACCTTTTCGGCCCGAGAGAAGCATTTTGAGAGCATGTTGTCATTTAGGCTGTTACTTTCCAACAGAAGCACTCAGAAACAAGTTTCCAAGCCAGAAACGTGTGATTTGATGAATTCTACACTGCCAGGGCAGTTTCATGGAGTTGACATCAGTAGTTGGTCAGAAAACAGCCAAATGTCACTTTTGAGCTTTTCGGCCCGAGAGAAGCATTTTGAGAGCATGTTGTCATTTAGGCTGTTACTTTCCAACAGAAGCACTCAGAAACAAGTTTCCAAGCCCGAAACGTGTGATTTGATGAAATCTACACTGCCAGGACAGTTTCATGTAGTTGACATCAGTAGTTGGTCAGAAAACAGCAAAATGTCACTTTTGACCTTTTCGGCCCGAGAGAAGCATTTTGAGAGCATGTTGTCATTTAGGCTGTTACTTTCCAACAGAAGCACTCAAAAACAAGTTTCTAAGCCAGAAACGTGTGATTTGATGAATTCTACACTGCCAGGGCAGTTTCATGTAGGTCTCATCAGTAGTTGGTCAGAAAACAGCAAAATGTCACTTTTGAGCTTTTCGGCCCGAGAGAAGCATTTTGAGAGCATGTTGTCATTTAGGCTGTTACTTTCCAACAGAAGCACTCAGAAACAAGTTTCCAAGCCAGAAACGTGTGATTTGATGAATTCTACACTGCCAGGGCAGTTTCATGTAGGTCCCAACAGTAGTTGGTCAGAAAACAGCAAAATGTCACTTTTGAGCTTTTCGGCCCGAGAGAAGCATTTTGAGAGCATGTTGTCATTTAGGCTGTTACTTTCCAACAGAAGCACTCAAAAACAAGTTTCTAAGCCAGAAACGTGTGATTTGATGAATTCTACACTGCCAGGGCAGTTTCATGTAGGTCTCATCAGTAGTTGGTCAGAAAACAGCAAAATGTCATTTTTGACCTTTTCGGCCCGAGAGAAGCATTTTGAGAGGGTGTTGTCATTTAGGCTGTTACTTTCCAACAGAAGCACTCAGAAACAAGTTTCCAAGCCAGAAACGTGTGATTTGATGAATTCTACACTGCCAGGGCAGTTTCATGTAGTTGACATCAGTAGTTGGTCAGAAAACAGCAAAATGTCACTTTTGAGCTTTTCAGCCCGAGAGAAGCATTTTGAGAGTATGTTGTCATTTAGGCTGTTACTTTCCAACAGAAGCACTCAGAAACAAGTTTCCAAGCCAGAAACGTGTGATTTGATGAATTCTACACTGCCAGGGCAGTTTCATGTTGGTCCCATCAGTAGTTGGTCAGAAAACAGCAAAATGTCACTTTTGACCTTTTCGGCCCGAGAGAAGCATTTTGAGAGCATGTTGTCATTTAGGCTGTTACTTTCCAACAGAAGCACTCAGAAACAAGTTTCCAAGCCAGAAACGTGTGATTTGATGAATTCTACACTGCCAGGGCAGTTTCATGGAGTTGACATCAGTAGTTGGTCAGAAAACAGCCAAATGTCACTTTTGAGCTTTTCGGCCCGAGAGAAGCATTTTGAGAGCATGTTGTCATTTAGGCTGTTACTTTCCAACAGAAGCACTCAGAAACAAGTTTCCAAGCCCGAAACGTGTGATTTGATGAAATCTACACTGCCAGGACAGTTTCATGTAGTTGACATCAGTAGTTGGTCAGAAAACAGCCAAATGTCACTTTTGAGCTTTTCGGCCCGAGAGAAGCATTTTGAGAGCATGTTGTCATTTAGGTTGTTACTTTTCATCAGAAGCACTCAGAAACAAGTTTCCAAGCCCGAAACGTGTGATTTGATGAATTCTACACTGCCAGGGCAGTTTCATGTAGTTGACATCAGTAGTTGGTCAGAAAACAGCCAAATGTCACTTTTGAGCTTTTCGGCCCGAGAGAAGCATTTTGAGAGCATGTTGTCATTTAGGCTGTTACTTTCCATCAGAAGCACTCAGAAACAAGTTTCCAAGCCAGAAACGTGTGATTTGATGAATTCTACACTGCCAGGGCAGTTTCATGGAGTTGACATCAGTAGTTGGTCAGAAAACAGCCAAATGTCACTTTTGAGCTTTTCGGCCCGAGAGAAGCATTTTGAGAGCATGTTGTCATTTAGGCTGTTACTTTTCAACAGAAGCACTCAGAAACAAGTTTCCAAGCCCGAAACGTGTGATTTGATGAAATCTACACTGCCAGGACAGTTTCATGTAGTTGACATCAGTAGTTGGTCAGAAAACAGCCAAATGTCACTTTTGAGCTTTTCGGCCCGAGAGAAGCATTTTGAGAGCATGTTGTCATTTAGGTTGTTACTTTTCATCAGAAGCACTCAGAAACAAGTTTCCAAGTCCGAAACGTGTGATTTGATGAATTCTACACTGCCTGGGCAGTTTCATGTAGGTCCCATCAGTAGTTGGTCAGAAAACAGCAAAATGTCACTTTTGAGCTTTTCGGCCCGAGAGAAGCATTTTGAGAGCATGTTGTCATTTAGGTTGTTACTTTCCATCAGAAGCACTCAGAAACAAGTTTCCAAGCCAGAAACGTGTGATTTGATGAATTCTACACTGCCTGGGCAGTTTCATGTAGGTCCCATCAGTAGTTGGTCAGAAAACAGCAAAATGTCACTTTTGAGCTTTTCGGCCCGAGAGAAGCATTTTGAGAGCATGTTGTCATTTAGGTTGTTACTTTTCATCAGAAGCACTCAGAAACAAGTTTCCAAGCCCGAAAAGTGTGATTTGATGAATTCTACACTGCCAGGGCAGTTTCATGGAGTTGACATCAGTAGTTGGTCAGAAAACAGCAAAATGTCACTTTTGAGCTTTTCGGCCCGAGAGAAGCATTTTGAGAGCATGTTGTCATTTAGGCTGTTACTTTTCATCAGAAGCACTCAGAAACAAGTTTCCAAGTCCGAAACGTGTGATTTGATGAATTCTACACTGCCAGGGCAGTTTCATGTAGTTGACATCAGTAGTTGGTCAGAAAACAGCCAAATGTCACTTTTGAGCTTTTCGGCCCGAGGGAAGCATTTTGAGAGCATGTTGTCATTTAGGCTGTTACTTTCCATCAGAAGCACTCAGAAACAAGTTTCCAAGCCAGAAACGTGTGATTTGATGAATTCTACACAAACAGGGCAGTTTCATGGAGTTGACATCAGTAGTTGGTCAGAAAACAGCCAAATGTCACTTTTGAGCTTTTTGGCCCGAGAGAAGCATTTTGAGAGCATGTTGTAATTTAGGCTGTTACTTTCCATCAGAAGCACTCAGAAACAAGTTTCCAAGTCCGAAACGTGTGATTTGATGAATTCTACACTGCCTGGGCAGTTTCATGTAGGTCCCATCAGTAGTTGGTCAGAAAACAGCAAAATGTCACTTTTGAGCTTTTCGGCCCGAGAGAAGCATTTTGAGAGCATGTTGTCATTTAGGTTGTTACTTTTCATCAGAAGCACTCAGAAACAAGTTTCCAAGTCCGAAACGTGTGATTTGATGAATTCTACACTTCCAGGGCAGTTTCATGTAGGTCTCATCAGTAGTTGGTCAGAAAACAGCAAAATGTCACTTTTGACCTTTTCGGCCCGAGAGAAGCATTTTGAGAGCATGTTGTCATTTAGGCTGTTACTTTCCAACAGAAGCACTCAAAAACAAGTTTCCAAGCCAGAAACGTGTGATTTGATGAATTCTACACTGCCAGGGCTGTTTCATGTAGGTCCCATCAGTAGTTGGTCAGAAAACAGCAAAATGTCACTTTTGAGCTTTTCGGCCCGAGAGAAGCATTTTGAGAGCATGTTGTCATTTAGGCTGTTACTTTCCAACAGAAGCACTCAGAAACAAGTTTCCAAGCCAGAAACGTGTGATTTGATGAATTCTACACTGCCAGGGCAGTTTCATGTAGGTCCCATCAGTAGTTGGTCAGAAAACAGCAAAATGTCACTTTTGAGCTTTTCGGCCCGAGAGAAGCATTTTGAGAGCATGTTGTCATTTAGGCTGTTACTTTCCAACAGAAGCACTCAGAAACAAGTTTCCAAGCCAGAAACGTGTGATTTGATGAATTCTACACTGCCAGGGCAGTTTCATGTAGGTCCCAACAGTAGTTGGTCAGAAAACAGCAAAATGTCACTTTTGAGCTTTTCGGCCCGAGAGAAGCATTTTGAGAGCATGTTGTCATTTAGGCTGTTACTTTCCAACAGAAGCACTCAAAAACAAGTTTCTAAGCCAGAAACGTGTGATTTGATGAATTCTACACTGCCAGGGCAGTTTCATGTAGGTCTCATCAGTAGTTGGTCAGAAAACAGCAAAATGTCACTTTTGAGCTTTTCGGCCCGAGAGAAGCATTTTGAGAGCATGTTGTCATTTAGGCTGTTACTTTCCAACAGAAGCACTCAGAAACAAGTTTCCAAGCCAGAAACGTGTGATTTGATGAATTCTACACTGCCAGGGCAGTTTCATGTAGGTCCCATCAGTAGTTGGTCAGAAAACAGCAAAATGTCACTTTTGAGCTTTTCGGCCCGAGAGAAGCATTTTGAGAGCATGTTGTCATTTAGGCTGTTACTTTCCAACAGAAGCACTCAAAAACAAGTTTCTAAGCCAGAAACGTGTGATTTGATGAATTCTACACTGCCAGGGCAGTTTCATGTAGGTCTCATCAGTAGTTGGTCAGAAAACAGCAAAATGTCACTTTTGACCTTTTCGGCCCGAGAGAAGCATTTTGAGAGGGTGTTGTCATTTAGGCTGTTACTTTCCAACAGAAGCACTCAAAAACAAGTTTCCAAGCCAGAAACGTGTGATTTGATGAATTCTACACTGCCAGGGCAGTTTCATGTAGTTGACATCAGTAGTTGGTCAGAAAACAGCAAAATGTCACTTTTGAGCTTTTCAGCCCGAGAGAAGCATTTTGAGAGTATGTTGTCATTTAGGCTGTTACTTTCCAACAGAAGCACTCAGAAACAAGTTTCCAAGCCAGAAACGTGTGATTTGATGAATTCTACACTGCCAGGGCAGTTTCATGTTGGTCCCATCAGTAGTTGGTCAGAAAACAGCAAAATGTCACTTTTGACCTTTTCGGCCCGAGAGAAGCATTTTGAGAGCATGTTGTCATTTAGGCTGTTACTTTCCAACAGAAGCACTCAGAAACAAGTTTCCAAGCCAGAAACGTGTGATTTGATGAATTCTACACTGCCAGGGCAGTTTCATGGAGTTGACATCAGTAGTTGGTCAGAAAACAGCCAAATGTCACTTTTGAGCTTTTCGGCCCGAGAGAAGCATTTTGAGAGCATGTTGTCATTTAGGCTGTTACTTTCCAACAGAAGCACTCAGAAACAAGTTTCCAAGCCCGAAACGTGTGATTTGATGAAATCTACACTGCCAGGACAGTTTCATGTAGTTGACATCAGTAGTTGGTCAGAAAACAGCCAAATGTCACTTTTGAGCTTTTCGGCCCGAGAGAAGCATTTTGAGAGCATGTTGTCATTTAGGTTGTTACTTTTCATCAGAAGCACTCAGAAACAAGTTTCCAAGCCCGAAACGTGTGATTTGATGAATTCTACACTGCCAGGGCAGTTTCATGTAGTTGACATCAGTAGTTGGTCAGAAAACAGCCAAATGTCACTTTTGAGCTTTTCGGCCCGAGAGAAGCATTTTGAGAGCATGTTGTCATTTAGGCTGTTACTTTCCATCAGAAGCACTCAGAAACAAGTTTCCAAGCCAGAAACGTGTGATTTGATGAATTCTACACTGCCAGGGCAGTTTCATGGAGTTGACATCAGTAGTTGGTCAGAAAACAGCCAAATGTCACTTTTGAGCTTTTCGGCCCGAGAGAAGCATTTTGAGAGCATGTTGTCATTTAGGCTGTTACTTTTCAACAGAAGCACTCAGAAACAAGTTTCCAAGCCCGAAACGTGTGATTTGATGAAATCTACACTGCCAGGACAGTTTCATGTAGTTGACATCAGTAGTTGGTCAGAAAACAGCCAAATGTCACTTTTGAGCTTTTCGGCCCGAGAGAAGCATTTTGAGAGCATGTTGTCATTTAGGTTGTTACTTTTCATCAGAAGCACTCAGAAACAAGTTTCCAAGTCCGAAACGTGTGATTTGATGAATTCTACACTGCCTGGGCAGTTTCATGTAGGTCCCATCAGTAGTTGGTCAGAAAACAGCAAAATGTCACTTTTGAGCTTTTCGGCCCGAGAGAAGCATTTTGAGAGCATGTTGTCATTTAGGTTGTTACTTTCCATCAGAAGCACTCAGAAACAAGTTTCCAAGCCAGAAACGTGTGATTTGATGAATTCTACACTGCCTGGGCAGTTTCATGTAGGTCCCATCAGTAGTTGGTCAGAAAACAGCAAAATGTCACTTTTGAGCTTTTCGGCCCGAGAGAAGCATTTTGAGAGCATGTTGTCATTTAGGTTGTTACTTTTCATCAGAAGCACTCAGAAACAAGTTTCCAAGCCCGAAAAGTGTGATTTGATGAATTCTACACTGCCAGGGCAGTTTCATGGAGTTGACATCAGTAGTTGGTCAGAAAACAGCAAAATGTCACTTTTGAGCTTTTCGGCCCGAGAGAAGCATTTTGAGAGCATGTTGTCATTTAGGCTGTTACTTTTCATCAGAAGCACTCAGAAACAAGTTTCCAAGTCCGAAACGTGTGATTTGATGAATTCTACACTGCCAGGGCAGTTTCATGTAGTTGACATCAGTAGTTGGTCAGAAAACAGCCAAATGTCACTTTTGAGCTTTTCGGCCCGAGGGAAGCATTTTGAGAGCATGTTGTCATTTAGGCTGTTACTTTCCATCAGAAGCACTCAGAAACAAGTTTCCAAGCCAGAAACGTGTGATTTGATGAATTCTACACAAACAGGGCAGTTTCATGGAGTTGACATCAGTAGTTGGTCAGAAAACAGCCAAATGTCACTTTTGAGCTTTTTGGCCCGAGAGAAGCATTTTGAGAGCATGTTGTAATTTAGGCTGTTACTTTCCATCAGAAGCACTCAGAAACAAGTTTCCAAGTCCGAAACGTGTGATTTGATGAATTCTACACTGCCTGGGCAGTTTCATGTAGGTCCCATCAGTAGTTGGTCAGAAAACAGCAAAATGTCACTTTTGAGCTTTTCGGCCCGAGAGAAGCATTTTGAGAGCATGTTGTCATTTAGGTTGTTACTTTTCATCAGAAGCACTCAGAAACAAGTTTCCAAGTCCGAAACGTGTGATTTGATGAATTCTACACTTCCAGGGCAGTTTCATGTAGGTCTCATCAGTAGTTGGTCAGAAAACAGCAAAATGTCACTTTTGACCTTTTCGGCCCGAGAGAAGCATTTTGAGAGCATGTTGTCATTTAGGCTGTTACTTTCCAACAGAAGCACTCAAAAACAAGTTTCTAAGCCAGAAACGTGTGATTTGATGAATTCTACACTGCCAGGGCAGTTTCATGTAGGTCTCATCAGTAGTTGGTCAGAAAACAGCAAAATGTCACTTTTGACCTTTTCGGCCCGAGAGAAGCATTTTGAGAGCATGTTGTCATTTAGGCTGTTACTTTCCAACAGAAGCACTCAAAAACAAGTTTCTAAGCCAGAAACGTGTGATTTGATGAATTCTACACTGCCAGGGCAGTTTCATGTAGGTCTCATCAGTAGTTGGTCAGAAAACAGCAAAATGTCACTTTTGAGCTTTTCGGCCCGAGAGAAGCATTTTGAGAGCATGTTGTCATTTAGGCTGTTACTTTCCAACAGAAGCACTCAGAAACAAGTTTCCAAGCCAGAAACGTGTGATTTGATGAATTCTACACTGCCAGGGCAGTTTCATGTAGGTCCCATCAGTAGTTGGTCAGAAAACAGCAAAATGTCACTTTTGAGCTTTTCGGCCCGAGAGAAGCATTTTGAGAGCATGTTGTCATTTAGGCTGTTACTTTCCAACAGAAGCACTCAAAAACAAGTTTCTAAGCCAGAAACGTGTGATTTGATGAATTCTACACTGCCAGGGCAGTTTCATGTAGGTCTCATCAGTAGTTGGTCAGAAAACAGCAAAATGTCACTTTTGACCTTTTCGGCCCGAGAGAAGCATTTTGAGAGGGTGTTGTCATTTAGGCTGTTACTTTCCAACAGAAGCACTCAAAAACAAGTTTCCAAGCCAGAAACGTGTGATTTGATGAATTCTACACTGCCATGGCAGTTTCATGTAGGTCTCATCAGTAGTTGGTCAGAAAACAGCAAAATGTCATTTTTGACCTTTTCGGCCCGAGAGAAGCATTTTGAGAGCATGTTGTCATTTAGGCTGTTACTTTCCAACAGAAGCACTCAAAAACAAGTTTCCAAGCCAGAAACGTGTGATTTGATGAATTCTACACTGCCAGGGCAGTTTCATGTAGGTCCCATCAGTAGTTGGTCAGAAAACAGCAAAATGTCACTTTTGAGCTTTTCGGCCCGAGAGAAGCATTTTGAGAGCATGTTGTCATTTAGGCTGTTACTTTCCAACAGAAGCACTCAGAAACAAGTTTCCAAGCCAGAAACGTGTGATTTGATGAATTCTACACTGCCAGGGCAGTTTCATGTAGGTCCCAACAGTAGTTGGTCAGAAAACAGCAAAATGTCACTTTTGAGCTTTTCGGCCCGAGAGAAGCATTTTGAGAGCATGTTGTCATTTAGGCTGTTACTTTCCAACAGAAGCACTCAAAAACAAGTTTCTAAGCCAGAAACGTGTGATTTGATGAATTCTACACTGCCAGGGCAGTTTCATGTAGGTCTCATCAGTAGTTGGTCAGAAAACAGCAAAATGTCACTTTTGACCTTTTCGGCCCGAGAGAAGCATTTTGAGAGCATGTTGTCATTTAGGCTGTTACTTTCCAACAGAAGCACTCAAAAACAAGTTTCTAAGCCAGAAACGTGTGATTTGATGAATTCTACACTGCCAGGGCAGTTTCATGTAGGTCTCATCAGTAGTTGGTCAGAAAACAGCAAAATGTCACTTTTGAGCTTTTCGGCCCGAGAGAAGCATTTTGAGAGCATGTTGTCATTTAGGCTGTTACTTTCCAACAGAAGCACTCAGAAACAAGTTTCCAAGCCAGAAACGTGTGATTTGATGAATTCTACACTGCCAGGGCAGTTTCATGTAGGTCCCATCAGTAGTTGGTCAGAAAACAGCAAAATGTCACTTTTGAGCTTTTCGGCCCGAGAGAAGCATTTTGAGAGCATGTTGTCATTTAGGCTGTTACTTTCCAACAGAAGCACTCAAAAACAAGTTTCTAAGCCAGAAACGTGTGATTTGATGAATTCTACACTGCCAGGGCAGTTTCATGTAGGTCTCATCAGTAGTTGGTCAGAAAACAGCAAAATGTCACTTTTGACCTTTTCGGCCCGAGAGAAGCATTTTGAGAGGGTGTTGTCATTTAGGCTGTTACTTTCCAACAGAAGCACTCAAAAACAAGTTTCCAAGCCAGAAACGTGTGATTTGATGAATTCTACACTGCCAGGGCAGTTTCATGTAGGTCTCATCAGTAGTTGGTCAGAAAACAGCAAAATGTCATTTTTGACCTTTTCGGCCCGAGAGAAGCATTTTGAGAGCATGTTGTCATTTAGGCTGTTACTTTCCAACAGAAGCACTCAAAAACAAGTTTCCAAGCCAGAAACGTGTGATTTGATGAATTCTACACTGCCAGGGCAGTTTCATGTAGGTCCCATCAGTAGTTGGTCAGAAAACAGCCAAATGTCACTTTTGAGCTTTTCGGCCCGAGAGAAGCATTTTGAGAGCATGTTGTCATTTAGGCTGTTACTTTCCAACAGAAGCACTCAGAAACAAGTTTCCAAGCCAGAAACGTGTGATTTGATGAATTCTACACTGCCAGGGCAGTTTCATGGAGTTGACATCAGTAGTTGGTCAGAAAACAGCCAAATGTCACTTTTGAGCTTTTCGGCCCGAGAGAAGCATTTTGAGAGCATGTTGTCATTTAGGCTGTTACTTTTCAACAGAAGCACTCAGAAACAAGTTTCCAAGCCCGAAACGTGTGATTTGATGAATTCTACACTGCCAGGACAGTTTCATGTAGTTGACATCAGTAGTTGGTCAGAAAACAGCCAAATGTCACTTTTGAGCTTTTCGGCCCGAGAGAAGCATTTTGAGAGCATGTTGTCATTTAGGTTGTTACTTTTCATCAGAAGCACTCAGAAACAAGTTTCCAAGCCCGAAAAGTGTGATTTGATGAATTCTACACTGCCAGGGCAGTTTCATGGAGTTGACATCAGTAGTTGGTCAGAAAACAGCAAAATGTCACTTTTGAGCTTTTCGGCCCGAGAGAAGCATTTTGAGAGCATGTTGTCATTTAGGCTGTTACTTTCCATCAGAAGCACTCAGAAACAAGTTTCCAAGCCAGAAACGTGTGATTTGATGAATTCTACACTGCCAGGGCAGTTTCATGTAGTTGACATCAGTAGTTGGTCAGAAAACAGCCAAATGTCACTTTTGAGCTTTTCGGCCCGAGAGAAGCATTTTGAGAGCATGTTGTCATTTAGGCTGTTACTTTTCAACAGAAGCACTCAGAAACAAGTTTCCAAGCCCGAAACGTGTGATTTGATGAATTCTACACTGCCTGGGCAGTTTCATGTAGGTCCCATCAGTAGTTGGTCAGAAAACAGCAAATTGTCAATTTTGAGATTTTCGGCCAGAGAGAAGCATTTTGAGAGCATGTTGTCATTTAGGTTGTTACTTTCCAACAGAAGCACTCAGAAACAAGTTTCCAAGCCCGAAAAGTGTAATTTGATGAATTCTACACTGCCAGGGCAGTTTCATGTAGTTGACATCAGTAGTTGGTCAGAAAACAGCCAAATGTCACTTTTGAGCTTTTCGGCCCGAGAGAAGCATTTTGAGAGCATGTTGTCATTTAGGCTGTTACTTTTCAACAGAAGCACTCAGAAACAAGTTTCCAAGTCCGAAACGTGTGATTTGATGAATTCTACACTGCCAGGGCAGTTTCATGTAGTTGACATCAGTAGTTGGTCAGAAAACAGCCAAATGTCACTTTTGAGCTTTTCGGCCCGAGAGAAGCATTTTGAGAGCATGTTGTCATTTAGGTTGTTACTTTTCATCAGAAGCACTCAGAAACAAGTTTCCAAGTCCGAAACGTGTGATTTGATGAATTCTACACTGCCTGGGCAGTTTCATGTAGGTCCCATCAGTAGTTGGTCAGAAAACAGCAAAATGTCACTTTTGAGCTTTTCGGCCCGAGAGAAGCATTTTGAGAGCATGTTGTCATTTAGGTTGTTACTTTCCATCAGAAGCACTCAGAAACAAGTTTCCAAGCCAGAAACGTGTGATTTGATGAATTCTACACTGCCTGGGCAGTTTCATGTAGGTCCCATCAGTAGTTGGTCAGAAAACAGCAAAATGTCACTTTTGAGCTTTTCGGCCCGAGAGAAGCATTTTGAGAGCATGTTGTCATTTAGGTTGTTACTTTTCATCAGAAGCACTCAGAAACAAGTTTCCAAGCCCGAAAAGTGTGATTTGATGAATTCTACACTGCCAGGGCAGTTTCATGGAGTTGACATCAGTAGTTGGTCAGAAAACAGCAAAATGTCACTTTTGAGCTTTTCGGCCCGAGAGAAGCATTTTGAGAGCATGTTGTCATTTAGGCTGTTACTTTTCATCAGAAGCACTCAGAAACAAGTTTCCAAGTCCGAAACGTGTGATTTGATGAATTCTACACTGCCAGGGCAGTTTCATGTAGTTGACATCAGTAGTTGGTCAGAAAACAGCCAAATGTCACTTTTGAGCTTTTCGGCCCGAGGGAAGCATTTTGAGAGCATGTTGTCATTTAGGCTGTTACTTTCCATCAGAAGCACTCAGAAACAAGTTTCCAAGCCAGAAACGTGTGATTTGATGAATTCTACACAAACAGGGCAGTTTCATGGAGTTGACATCAGTAGTTGGTCAGAAAACAGCCAAATGTCACTTTTGAGCTTTTTGGCCCGAGAGAAGCATTTTGAGAGCATGTTGTAATTTAGGCTGTTACTTTCCATCAGAAGCACTCAGAAACAAGTTTCCAAGTCCGAAACGTGTGATTTGATGAATTCTACACTGCCTGGGCAGTTTCATGTAGGTCCCATCAGTAGTTGGTCAGAAAACAGCAAAATGTCACTTTTGAGCTTTTCGGCCCGAGAGAAGCATTTTGAGAGCATGTTGTCATTTAGGTTGTTACTTTTCATCAGAAGCACTCAGAAACAAGTTTCCAAGTCCGAAACGTGTGATTTGATGAATTCTACACTTCCAGGGCAGTTTCATGTAGGTCTCATCAGTAGTTGGTCAGAAAACAGCAAAATGTCACTTTTGACCTTTTCGGCCCGAGAGAAGCATTTTGAGAGCATGTTGTCATTTAGGCTGTTACTTTCCAACAGAAGCACTCAAAAACAAGTTTCTAAGCCAGAAACGTGTGATTTGATGAATTCTACACTGCCAGGGCAGTTTCATGTAGGTCTCATCAGTAGTTGGTCAGAAAACAGCAAAATGTCACTTTTGACCTTTTCGGCCCGAGAGAAGCATTTTGAGAGCATGTTGTCATTTAGGCTGTTACTTTCCAACAGAAGCACTCAAAAACAAGTTTCTAAGCCAGAAACGTGTGATTTGATGAATTCTACACTGCCAGGGCAGTTTCATGTAGGTCTCATCAGTAGTTGGTCAGAAAACAGCAAAATGTCACTTTTGAGCTTTTCGGCCCGAGAGAAGCATTTTGAGAGCATGTTGTCATTTAGGCTGTTACTTTCCAACAGAAGCACTCAGAAACAAGTTTCCAAGCCAGAAACGTGTGATTTGATGAATTCTACACTGCCAGGGCAGTTTCATGTAGGTCCCATCAGTAGTTGGTCAGAAAACAGCAAAATGTCACTTTTGAGCTTTTCGGCCCGAGAGAAGCATTTTGAGAGCATGTTGTCATTTAGGCTGTTACTTTCCAACAGAAGCACTCAAAAACAAGTTTCTAAGCCAGAAACGTGTGATTTGATGAATTCTACACTGCCAGGGCAGTTTCATGTAGGTCTCATCAGTAGTTGGTCAGAAAACAGCAAAATGTCACTTTTGACCTTTTCGGCCCGAGAGAAGCATTTTGAGAGGGTGTTGTCATTTAGGCTGTTACTTTCCAACAGAAGCACTCAAAAACAAGTTTCCAAGCCAGAAACGTGTGATTTGATGAATTCTACACTGCCATGGCAGTTTCATGTAGGTCTCATCAGTAGTTGGTCAGAAAACAGCAAAATGTCATTTTTGACCTTTTCGGCCCGAGAGAAGCATTTTGAGAGCATGTTGTCATTTAGGCTGTTACTTTCCAACAGAAGCACTCAAAAACAAGTTTCCAAGCCAGAAACGTGTGATTTGATGAATTCTACACTGCCAGGGCAGTTTCATGTAGGTCCCATCAGTAGTTGGTCAGAAAACAGCAAAATGTCACTTTTGAGCTTTTCGGCCCGAGAGAAGCATTTTGAGAGCATGTTGTCATTTAGGCTGTTACTTTCCAACAGAAGCACTCAGAAACAAGTTTCCAAGCCAGAAACGTGTGATTTGATGAATTCTACACTGCCAGGGCAGTTTCATGTAGGTCCCAACAGTAGTTGGTCAGAAAACAGCAAAATGTCACTTTTGAGCTTTTCGGCCCGAGAGAAGCATTTTGAGAGCATGTTGTCATTTAGGCTGTTACTTTCCAACAGAAGCACTCAAAAACAAGTTTCTAAGCCAGAAACGTGTGATTTGATGAATTCTACACTGCCAGGGCAGTTTCATGTAGGTCTCATCAGTAGTTGGTCAGAAAACAGCAAAATGTCACTTTTGACCTTTTCGGCCCGAGAGAAGCATTTTGAGAGCATGTTGTCATTTAGGCTGTTACTTTCCAACAGAAGCACTCAAAAACAAGTTTCTAAGCCAGAAACGTGTGATTTGATGAATTCTACACTGCCAGGGCAGTTTCATGTAGGTCTCATCAGTAGTTGGTCAGAAAACAGCAAAATGTCACTTTTGAGCTTTTCGGCCCGAGAGAAGCATTTTGAGAGCATGTTGTCATTTAGGCTGTTACTTTCCAACAGAAGCACTCAGAAACAAGTTTCCAAGCCAGAAACGTGTGATTTGATGAATTCTACACTGCCAGGGCAGTTTCATGTAGGTCCCATCAGTAGTTGGTCAGAAAACAGCAAAATGTCACTTTTGAGCTTTTCGGCCCGAGAGAAGCATTTTGAGAGCATGTTGTCATTTAGGCTGTTACTTTCCAACAGAAGCACTCAAAAACAAGTTTCTAAGCCAGAAACGTGTGATTTGATGAATTCTACACTGCCAGGGCAGTTTCATGTAGGTCTCATCAGTAGTTGGTCAGAAAACAGCAAAATGTCACTTTTGACCTTTTCGGCCCGAGAGAAGCATTTTGAGAGGGTGTTGTCATTTAGGCTGTTACTTTCCAACAGAAGCACTCAAAAACAAGTTTCCAAGCCAGAAACGTGTGATTTGATGAATTCTACACTGCCAGGGCAGTTTCATGTAGGTCTCATCAGTAGTTGGTCAGAAAACAGCAAAATGTCATTTTTGACCTTTTCGGCCCGAGAGAAGCATTTTGAGAGCATGTTGTCATTTAGGCTGTTACTTTCCAACAGAAGCACTCAAAAACAAGTTTCCAAGCCAGAAACGTGTGATTTGATGAATTCTACACTGCCAGGGCAGTTTCATGTAGGTCCCATCAGTAGTTGGTCAGAAAACAGCCAAATGTCACTTTTGAGCTTTTCGGCCCGAGAGAAGCATTTTGAGAGCATGTTGTCATTTAGGCTGTTACTTTCCAACAGAAGCACTCAGAAACAAGTTTCCAAGCCAGAAACGTGTGATTTGATGAATTCTACACTGCCAGGGCAGTTTCATGGAGTTGACATCAGTAGTTGGTCAGAAAACAGCCAAATGTCACTTTTGAGCTTTTCGGCCCGAGAGAAGCATTTTGAGAGCATGTTGTCATTTAGGCTGTTACTTTTCAACAGAAGCACTCAGAAACAAGTTTCCAAGCCCGAAACGTGTGATTTGATGAATTCTACACTGCCAGGACAGTTTCATGTAGTTGACATCAGTAGTTGGTCAGAAAACAGCCAAATGTCACTTTTGAGCTTTTCGGCCCGAGAGAAGCATTTTGAGAGCATGTTGTCATTTAGGTTGTTACTTTTCATCAGAAGCACTCAGAAACAAGTTTCCAAGCCCGAAAAGTGTGATTTGATGAATTCTACACTGCCAGGGCAGTTTCATGGAGTTGACATCAGTAGTTGGTCAGAAAACAGCAAAATGTCACTTTTGAGCTTTTCGGCCCGAGAGAAGCATTTTGAGAGCATGTTGTCATTTAGGCTGTTACTTTCCATCAGAAGCACTCAGAAACAAGTTTCCAAGCCAGAAACGTGTGATTTGATGAATTCTACACTGCCAGGGCAGTTTCATGTAGTTGACATCAGTAGTTGGTCAGAAAACAGCCAAATGTCACTTTTGAGCTTTTCGGCCCGAGAGAAGCATTTTGAGAGCATGTTGTCATTTAGGCTGTTACTTTTCAACAGAAGCACTCAGAAACAAGTTTCCAAGCCCGAAACGTGTGATTTGATGAATTCTACACTGCCTGGGCAGTTTCATGTAGGTCCCATCAGTAGTTGGTCAGAAAACAGCAAATTGTCAATTTTGAGATTTTCGGCCAGAGAGAAGCATTTTGAGAGCATGTTGTCATTTAGGTTGTTACTTTCCAACAGAAGCACTCAGAAACAAGTTTCCAAGCCCGAAAAGTGTAATTTGATGAATTCTACACTGCCAGGGCAGTTTCATGTAGTTGACATCAGTAGTTGGTCAGAAAACAGCCAAATGTCACTTTTGAGCTTTTCGGCCCGAGAGAAGCATTTTGAGAGCATGTTGTCATTTAGGCTGTTACTTTTCAACAGAAGCACTCAGAAACAAGTTTCCAAGTCCGAAACGTGTGATTTGATGAATTCTACACTGCCAGGGCAGTTTCATGTAGTTGACATCAGTAGTTGGTCAGAAAACAGCCAAATGTCACTTTTGAGCTTTTCGGCCCGAGAGAAGCATTTTGAGAGCATGTTGTCATTTAGGCTGTTACTTTTCAACAGAAGCACTCAGAAACAAGTTTCCAAGTCCGAAACGTGTGATTTGATGAATTCTACACTGCCAGGGCAGTTTCATGTAGTTGACATCAGTAGTTGGTCAGAAAACAGCCAAATGTCACTTTTGAGCTTTTCGGCCCGAGAGAAGCATTTTGAGAGCATGTTGTAATTTAGGCTGTTACTTTCCATCAGAAGCACTCAGAAACAAGTTTCCAAGCCAGAAACGTGTGATTTGATGAATTCTACACAAACAGGGCAGTTTCATGTAGGTCCCATCAGTAGTTGGTCAGAAAACAGCCAAATGTCACTTTTGAGCTTTTCGGCCCGAGAGAAGCATTTTGAGAGCATGTTGTCATTTAGGTTGTTACTTTGCATCAGAAGCACTCAGAAACAAGTTTCCAAGCCAGAAACGTGTGATTTGATGAATTCTACACTGCCTGGGCAGTTTCATGTAGGTCCCATCAGTAGTTGGTCAGAAAACAGCCAAATGTCACTTTTGAGCTTTTCGGCCCGAGAGAAGCATTTTGAGAGCATGTTGTCATTTAGGCTGTTACTTTTCAACAGAAGCACTCAGAAACAAGTTTCCAAGCCCGAAACGTGTGATTTGATGAATTCTACACTGCCAGGGCAGTTTCATGTAGTTGACATCAGTAGTTGGTCAGAAAACAGCCAAATGTCACTTTTGAGCTTTTCGGCCCGAGAGAAGCATTTTGAGAGCATGTTGTCATTTAGGCTGTTACTTTCCATCAGAAGCACTCAGAAACAAGTTTCCAAGCCAGAAACGTGTGATTTGATGAATTCTACACTGCCAGGGCAGTTTCATGGAGTTGACATCAGTAGTTGGTCAGAAAACAGCCAAATGTCACTTTTGAGCTTTTCGGCCCGAGAGAAGCATTTTGAGAGCATGTTGTCATTTAGGCTGTTACTTTCCATCAGAAGCACTCAGAAACAAGTTTCCAAGCCAGAAACGTGTGATTTGATGAATTCTACACAAACAGGGCAGTTTCATGGAGTTGACATCAGTAGTTGGTCAGAAAACAGCCAAATGTCACTTTTGAGCTTTTCGGCCCGAGAGAAGCATTTTGAGAGCATGTTGTCATTTAGGTTGTTACTTTCCATCAGAAGCACTCAGAAACAAGTTTCCAAGCCAGAAACGTGTGATTTGATGAATTCTACACTGCCTGGGCAGTTTCATGTAGGTCCCATCAGTAGTTGGTCAGAAAACAGCAAAATGTCACTTTTGAGCTTTTCGGCCCGAGAGAAGCATTTTGAGAGCATGTTGTCATTTAGGTTGTTACTTTTCAACAGAAGCACTCAGAAACAAGTTTCCAAGCCCGAAAAGTGTGATTTGATGAATTCTACACTGCCAGGGCAGTTTCATGTAGTTGACATCAGTAGTTGGTCAGAAAACAGCCAAATGTCACTTTTGAGCTTTTCGGCCCGAGAGAAGCATTTTGAGAGCATGTTGTAATTTAGGCTGTTACTTTCCATCAGAAGCACTCAGAAACAAGTTTCCAAGCCAGAAACGTGTGATTTGATGAATTCTACACAAACAGGGCAGTTTCATGTAGGTCCCATCAGTAGTTGGTCAGAAAACAGCCAAATGTCACTTTTGAGCTTTTCGGCCCGAGAGAAGCATTTTGAGAGCATGTTGTCATTTAGGTTGTTACTTTGCATCAGAAGCACTCAGAAACAAGTTTCCAAGCCAGAAACGTGTGATTTGATGAATTCTACACTGCCTGGGCAGTTTCATGTAGGTCCCATCAGTAGTTGGTCAGAAAACAGCCAAATGTCACTTTTGAGCTTTTCGGCCCGAGAGAAGCATTTTGAGAGCATGTTGTCATTTAGGCTGTTACTTTTCAACAGAAGCACTCAGAAACAAGTTTCCAAGCCCGAAACGTGTGATTTGATGAATTCTACACTGCCAGGGCAGTTTCATGTAGTTGACATCAGTAGTTGGTCAGAAAACAGCCAAATGTCACTTTTGAGCTTTTCGGCCCGAGAGAAGCATTTTGAGAGCATGTTGTCATTTAGGCTGTTACTTTCCATCAGAAGCACTCAGAAACAAGTTTCCAAGCCAGAAACGTGTGATTTGATGAATTCTACACTGCCAGGGCAGTTTCATGGAGTTGACATCAGTAGTTGGTCAGAAAACAGCCAAATGTCACTTTTGAGCTTTTCGGCCCGAGAGAAGCATTTTGAGAGCATGTTGTCATTTAGGCTGTTACTTTCCATCAGAAGCACTCAGAAACAAGTTTCCAAGCCAGAAACGTGTGATTTGATGAATTCTACACAAACAGGGCAGTTTCATGGAGTTGACATCAGTAGTTGGTCAGAAAACAGCCAAATGTCACTTTTGAGCTTTTCGGCCCGAGAGAAGCATTTTGAGAGCATGTTGTCATTTAGGTTGTTACTTTCCATCAGAAGCACTCAGAAACAAGTTTCCAAGCCAGAAACGTGTGATTTGATGAATTCTACACTGCCTGGGCAGTTTCATGTAGGTCCCATCAGTAGTTGGTCAGAAAACAGCAAAATGTCACTTTTGAGCTTTTCGGCCCGAGAGAAGCATTTTGAGAGCATGTTGTCATTTAGGTTGTTACTTTTCATCAGAAGCACTCAGAAACAAGTTTCCAAGCCCGAAAAGTGTGATTTGATGAATTCTACACTGCCAGGGCAGTTTCATGGAGTTGACATCAGTAGTTGGTCAGAAAACAGCAAAATGTCACTTTTGAGCTTTTCGGCCCGAGAGAAGCATTTTGAGAGCATGTTGTCATTTAGGCTGTTACTTTTCAACAGAAGCACTCAGAAACAAGTTTCCAAGCCCGAAACGTGTGATTTGATGAATTCTACACTGCCAGGGCAGTTTCATGTAGTTGACATCAGTAGTTGGTCAGAAAACAGCCAAATGTCACTTTTGAGCTTTTCGGCCCGAGAGAAGCATTTTGAGAGCATGTTGTCATTTAGGCTGTTACTTTCCATCAGAAGCACTCAGAAACAAGTTTCCAAGCCAGAAACGTGTGATTTGATGAATTCTACACTGCCAGGGCAGTTTCATGGAGTTGACATCAGTAGTTGGTCAGAAAACAGCCAAATGTCACTTTTGAGCTTTTCGGCCCGAGAGAAGCATTTTGAGAGCATGTTGTCATTTAGGCTGTTACTTTTCAACAGAAGCACTCAGAAACAAGTTTCCAAGCCCGAAACGTGTGATTTGATGAATTCTACACTGCCAGGACAGTTTCATGTAGTTGACATCAGTAGTTGGTCAGAAAACAGCCAAATGTCACTTTTGAGCTTTTCGGCCCGAGAGAAGCATTTTGAGAGCATGTTGTCATTTAGGTTGTTACTTTCCAACAGAAGCACTCAGAAACAAGTTTCCAAGCCAGAAACGTGTGATTTGATGAATTCTACACTGCCAGGGCAGTTATATGTAGGTCTCATCAGTAGTTGGTCAGAAAACAGCAAAATGTCACTTTTGACCTTTTCGGCCCGAGAGAAGCATTTTGAGAGGGTGTTGTCATTTAGGCTGTTACTTTCCAACAGAAGCACTCAAAAACAAGTTTCCAAGCCAGAAACGTGTGATTTGATGAATTCTACACTGCCAGGGCAGTTTCATGTAGGTCTCATCAGTAGTTGGTCAGAAAACAGCAAAATGTCATTTTTGACCTTTTCGGCCCGAGAGAAGCATTTTGAGAGCATGTTGTCATTTAGGCTGTTACTTTCCAACAGAAGCACTCAAAAACAAGTTTCCAAGCCAGAAACGTGTGATTTGATGAATTCTACACTGCCAGGGCAGTTTCATGTAGGTCCCATCAGTAGTTGGTCAGAAAACAGCCAAATGTCACTTTTGAGCTTTTCGGCCCGAGAGAAGCATTTTGAGAGCATGTTGTCATTTAGGCTGTTACTTTCCAACAGAAGCACTCAGAAACAAGTTTCCAAGCCAGAAACGTGTGATTTGATGAATTCTACACTGCCAGGGCAGTTTCATGGAGTTGACATCAGTAGTTGGTCAGAAAACAGCCAAATGTCACTTTTGAGCTTTTCGGCCCGAGAGAAGCATTTTGAGAGCATGTTGTCATTTAGGCTGTTACTTTTCAACAGAAGCACTCAGAAACAAGTTTCCAAGCCCGAAACGTGTGATTTGATGAATTCTACACTGCCAGGACAGTTTCATGTAGTTGACATCAGTAGTTGGTCAGAAAACAGCCAAATGTCACTTTTGAGCTTTTCGGCCCGAGAGAAGCATTTTGAGAGCATGTTGTCATTTAGGTTGTTACTTTTCATCAGAAGCACTCAGAAACAAGTTTCCAAGCCCGAAAAGTGTGATTTGATGAATTCTACACTGCCAGGGCAGTTTCATGGAGTTGACATCAGTAGTTGGTCAGAAAACAGCAAAATGTCACTTTTGAGCTTTTCGGCCCGAGAGAAGCATTTTGAGAGCATGTTGTCATTTAGGCTGTTACTTTCCATCAGAAGCACTCAGAAACAAGTTTCCAAGCCAGAAACGTGTGATTTGATGAATTCTACACTGCCAGGGCAGTTTCATGTAGTTGACATCAGTAGTTGGTCAGAAAACAGCCAAATGTCACTTTTGAGCTTTTCGGCCCGAGAGAAGCATTTTGAGAGCATGTTGTCATTTAGGCTGTTACTTTTCAACAGAAGCACTCAGAAACAAGTTTCCAAGCCCGAAACGTGTGATTTGATGAATTCTACACTGCCTGGGCAGTTTCATGTAGGTCCCATCAGTAGTTGGTCAGAAAACAGCAAATTGTCAATTTTGAGATTTTCGGCCAGAGAGAAGCATTTTGAGAGCATGTTGTCATTTAGGTTGTTACTTTCCAACAGAAGCACTCAGAAACAAGTTTCCAAGCCCGAAAAGTGTAATTTGATGAATTCTACACTGCCAGGGCAGTTTCATGTAGTTGACATCAGTAGTTGGTCAGAAAACAGCCAAATGTCACTTTTGAGCTTTTCGGCCCGAGAGAAGCATTTTGAGAGCATGTTGTCATTTAGGCTGTTACTTTTCAACAGAAGCACTCAGAAACAAGTTTCCAAGTCCGAAACGTGTGATTTGATGAATTCTACACTGCCAGGGCAGTTTCATGTAGTTGACATCAGTAGTTGGTCAGAAAACAGCCAAATGTCACTTTTGAGCTTTTCGGCCCGAGAGAAGCATTTTGAGAGCATGTTGTCATTTAGGCTGTTACTTTTCAACAGAAGCACTCAGAAACAAGTTTCCAAGTCCGAAACGTGTGATTTGATGAATTCTACACTGCCAGGGCAGTTTCATGTAGTTGACATCAGTAGTTGGTCAGAAAACAGCCAAATGTCACTTTTGAGCTTTTCGGCCCGAGAGAAGCATTTTGAGAGCATGTTGTAATTTAGGCTGTTACTTTCCATCAGAAGCACTCAGAAACAAGTTTCCAAGCCAGAAACGTGTGATTTGATGAATTCTACACAAACAGGGCAGTTTCATGTAGGTCCCATCAGTAGTTGGTCAGAAAACAGCCAAATGTCACTTTTGAGCTTTTCGGCCCGAGAGAAGCATTTTGAGAGCATGTTGTCATTTAGGTTGTTACTTTGCATCAGAAGCACTCAGAAACAAGTTTCCAAGCCAGAAACGTGTGATTTGATGAATTCTACACTGCCTGGGCAGTTTCATGTAGGTCCCATCAGTAGTTGGTCAGAAAACAGCCAAATGTCACTTTTGAGCTTTTCGGCCCGAGAGAAGCATTTTGAGAGCATGTTGTCATTTAGGCTGTTACTTTTCAACAGAAGCACTCAGAAACAAGTTTCCAAGCCCGAAACGTGTGATTTGATGAATTCTACACTGCCAGGGCAGTTTCATGTAGTTGACATCAGTAGTTGGTCAGAAAACAGCCAAATGTCACTTTTGAGCTTTTCGGCCCGAGAGAAGCATTTTGAGAGCATGTTGTCATTTAGGCTGTTACTTTCCATCAGAAGCACTCAGAAACAAGTTTCCAAGCCAGAAACGTGTGATTTGATGAATTCTACACTGCCAGGGCAGTTTCATGGAGTTGACATCAGTAGTTGGTCAGAAAACAGCCAAATGTCACTTTTGAGCTTTTCGGCCCGAGAGAAGCATTTTGAGAGCATGTTGTCATTTAGGCTGTTACTTTCCATCAGAAGCACTCAGAAACAAGTTTCCAAGCCAGAAACGTGTGATTTGATGAATTCTACACAAACAGGGCAGTTTCATGGAGTTGACATCAGTAGTTGGTCAGAAAACAGCCAAATGTCACTTTTGAGCTTTTCGGCCCGAGAGAAGCATTTTGAGAGCATGTTGTCATTTAGGTTGTTACTTTCCATCAGAAGCACTCAGAAACAAGTTTCCAAGCCAGAAACGTGTGATTTGATGAATTCTACACTGCCTGGGCAGTTTCATGTAGGTCCCATCAGTAGTTGGTCAGAAAACAGCAAAATGTCACTTTTGAGCTTTTCGGCCCGAGAGAAGCATTTTGAGAGCATGTTGTCATTTAGGTTGTTACTTTTCAACAGAAGCACTCAGAAACAAGTTTCCAAGCCCGAAAAGTGTGATTTGATGAATTCTACACTGCCAGGGCAGTTTCATGTAGTTGACATCAGTAGTTGGTCAGAAAACAGCCAAATGTCACTTTTGAGCTTTTCGGCCCGAGAGAAGCATTTTGAGAGCATGTTGTAATTTAGGCTGTTACTTTCCATCAGAAGCACTCAGAAACAAGTTTCCAAGCCAGAAACGTGTGATTTGATGAATTCTACACAAACAGGGCAGTTTCATGTAGGTCCCATCAGTAGTTGGTCAGAAAACAGCCAAATGTCACTTTTGAGCTTTTCGGCCCGAGAGAAGCATTTTGAGAGCATGTTGTCATTTAGGTTGTTACTTTGCATCAGAAGCACTCAGAAACAAGTTTCCAAGCCAGAAACGTGTGATTTGATGAATTCTACACTGCCTGGGCAGTTTCATGTAGGTCCCATCAGTAGTTGGTCAGAAAACAGCCAAATGTCACTTTTGAGCTTTTCGGCCCGAGAGAAGCATTTTGAGAGCATGTTGTCATTTAGGCTGTTACTTTTCAACAGAAGCACTCAGAAACAAGTTTCCAAGCCCGAAACGTGTGATTTGATGAATTCTACACTGCCAGGGCAGTTTCATGTAGTTGACATCAGTAGTTGGTCAGAAAACAGCCAAATGTCACTTTTGAGCTTTTCGGCCCGAGAGAAGCATTTTGAGAGCATGTTGTCATTTAGGCTGTTACTTTCCATCAGAAGCACTCAGAAACAAGTTTCCAAGCCAGAAACGTGTGATTTGATGAATTCTACACTGCCAGGGCAGTTTCATGGAGTTGACATCAGTAGTTGGTCAGAAAACAGCCAAATGTCACTTTTGAGCTTTTCGGCCCGAGAGAAGCATTTTGAGAGCATGTTGTCATTTAGGCTGTTACTTTCCATCAGAAGCACTCAGAAACAAGTTTCCAAGCCAGAAACGTGTGATTTGATGAATTCTACACAAACAGGGCAGTTTCATGGAGTTGACATCAGTAGTTGGTCAGAAAACAGCCAAATGTCACTTTTGAGCTTTTCGGCCCGAGAGAAGCATTTTGAGAGCATGTTGTCATTTAGGTTGTTACTTTCCATCAGAAGCACTCAGAAACAAGTTTCCAAGCCAGAAACGTGTGATTTGATGAATTCTACACTGCCTGGGCAGTTTCATGTAGGTCCCATCAGTAGTTGGTCAGAAAACAGCAAAATGTCACTTTTGAGCTTTTCGGCCCGAGAGAAGCATTTTGAGAGCATGTTGTCATTTAGGTTGTTACTTTTCAACAGAAGCACTCAGAAACAAGTTTCCAAGCCCGAAAAGTGTGATTTGATGAATTCTACACTGCCAGGGCAGTTTCATGTAGTTGACATCAGTAGTTGGTCAGAAAACAGCCAAATGTCACTTTTGAGCTTTTCGGCCCGAGAGAAGCATTTTGAGAGCATGTTGTAATTTAGGCTGTTACTTTCCATCAGAAGCACTCAGAAACAAGTTTCCAAGCCAGAAACGTGTGATTTGATGAATTCTACACAAACAGGGCAGTTTCATGTAGGTCCCATCAGTAGTTGGTCAGAAAACAGCCAAATGTCACTTTTGAGCTTTTCGGCCCGAGAGAAGCATTTTGAGAGCATGTTGTCATTTAGGTTGTTACTTTGCATCAGAAGCACTCAGAAACAAGTTTCCAAGCCAGAAACGTGTGATTTGATGAATTCTACACTGCCTGGGCAGTTTCATGTAGGTCCCATCAGTAGTTGGTCAGAAAACAGCCAAATGTCACTTTTGAGCTTTTCGGCCCGAGAGAAGCATTTTGAGAGCATGTTGTCATTTAGGCTGTTACTTTTCAACAGAAGCACTCAGAAACAAGTTTCCAAGCCCGAAACGTGTGATTTGATGAATTCTACACTGCCAGGGCAGTTTCATGTAGTTGACATCAGTAGTTGGTCAGAAAACAGCCAAATGTCACTTTTGAGCTTTTCGGCCCGAGAGAAGCATTTTGAGAGCATGTTGTCATTTAGGCTGTTACTTTCCATCAGAAGCACTCAGAAACAAGTTTCCAAGCCAGAAACGTGTGATTTGATGAATTCTACACTGCCAGGGCAGTTTCATGGAGTTGACATCAGTAGTTGGTCAGAAAACAGCCAAATGTCACTTTTGAGCTTTTCGGCCCGAGAGAAGCATTTTGAGAGCATGTTGTCATTTAGGCTGTTACTTTCCATCAGAAGCACTCAGAAACAAGTTTCCAAGCCAGAAACGTGTGATTTGATGAATTCTACACAAACAGGGCAGTTTCATGGAGTTGACATCAGTAGTTGGTCAGAAAACAGCCAAATGTCACTTTTGAGCTTTTCGGCCCGAGAGAAGCATTTTGAGAGCATGTTGTCATTTAGGTTGTTACTTTCCATCAGAAGCACTCAGAAACAAGTTTCCAAGCCAGAAACGTGTGATTTGATGAATTCTACACTGCCTGGGCAGTTTCATGTAGGTCCCATCAGTAGTTGGTCAGAAAACAGCAAAATGTCACTTTTGAGCTTTTCGGCCCGAGAGAAGCATTTTGAGAGCATGTTGTCATTTAGGTTGTTACTTTTCATCAGAAGCACTCAGAAACAAGTTTCCAAGCCCGAAAAGTGTGATTTGATGAATTCTACACTGCCAGGGCAGTTTCATGGAGTTGACATCAGTAGTTGGTCAGAAAACAGCAAAATGTCACTTTTGAGCTTTTCGGCCCGAGAGAAGCATTTTGAGAGCATGTTGTCATTTAGGCTGTTACTTTTCAACAGAAGCACTCAGAAACAAGTTTCCAAGCCCGAAACGTGTGATTTGATGAATTCTACACTGCCAGGGCAGTTTCATGTAGTTGACATCAGTAGTTGGTCAGAAAACAGCCAAATGTCACTTTTGAGCTTTTCGGCCCGAGAGAAGCATTTTGAGAGCATGTTGTCATTTAGGCTGTTACTTTCCATCAGAAGCACTCAGAAACAAGTTTCCAAGCCAGAAACGTGTGATTTGATGAATTCTACACTGCCAGGGCAGTTTCATGGAGTTGACATCAGTAGTTGGTCAGAAAACAGCCAAATGTCACTTTTGAGCTTTTCGGCCCGAGAGAAGCATTTTGAGAGCATGTTGTCATTTAGGCTGTTACTTTTCAACAGAAGCACTCAGAAACAAGTTTCCAAGCCCGATACGTGTGATTTGATGAATTCTACACTGCCAGGACAGTTTCATGTAGTTGACATCAGTAGTTGGTCAGAAAACAGCCAAATGTCACTTTTGAGCTTTTCGGCCCGAGAGAAGCATTTTGAGAGCATGTTGTCATTTAGGTTGTTACTTTCCAACAGAAGCACTCAGAAACAAGTTTCCAAGCCAGAAACGTGTGATTTGATGAATTCTACACTGCCAGGGCAGTTATATGTAGGTCTCATCAGTAGTTGGTCAGAAAACAGCAAAATGTCACTTTTGACCTTTTCGGCCCGAGAGAAGCATTTTGAGAGGGTGTTGTCATTTAGGCTGTTACTTTCCAACAGAAGCACTCAAAAACAAGTTTCCAAGCCAGAAACGTGTGATTTGATGAATTCTACACTGCCAGGGCAGTTTCATGTAGGTCTCATCAGTAGTTGGTCAGAAAACAGCAAAATGTCATTTTTGACCTTTTCGGCCCGAGAGAAGCATTTTGAGAGCATGTTGTCATTTAGGCTGTTACTTTCCAACAGAAGCACTCAAAAACAAGTTTCCAAGCCAGAAACGTGTGATTTGATGAATTCTACACTGCCAGGGCAGTTTCATGTAGGTCCCATCAGTAGTTGGTCAGAAAACAGCAAAATGTCACTTTTGAGCTTTTCGGCCCGAGAGAAGCATTTTGAGAGCATGTTGTCATTTAGGCTGTTACTTTCCAACAGAAGCACTCAAAAACAAGTTTCTAAGCCAGAAACGTGTGATTTGATGAATTCTACACTGCCAGGGCAGTTTCATGTAGGTCTCATCAGTAGTTGGTCAGAAAACAGCAAAATGTCACTTTTGAGCTTTTCAGCCCGAGAGAAGCATTTTGAGAGCATGTTGTCATTTAGGCTGTTACTTTCCAACAGAAGCACTCAGAAACAAGTTTCCAAGCCAGAAACGTGTGATTTGATGAATTCTACACTGCCAGGGCAGTTTCATGTTGGTCCCATCAGTAGTTGGTCAGAAAACAGCAAAATGTCACTTTTGACCTTTTCGGCCCGAGAGAAGCATTTTGAGAGCATGTTGTCATTTAGGCTGTTACTTTCCAACAGAAGCACTCAGAAACAAGTTTCCAAGCCAGAAACGTGTGATTTGATGAATTCTACACTGCCAGGGCAGTTTCATGTAGGTCCCATCAGTAGTTGGTCAGAAAACAGCAAAATGTCACTTTTGATCTTTTCGGCCCGAGAGAAGCATTTTGAGAGCATGTTGTTATTTAGGCTGTTACTTTCCAACAGAAGCACTCAAAAACAAGTTTCCAAGCCGGAAACGTGTGATTTGATGAATTCTACACTGCCAGGGCAGTTTCATGTAGGTCTCATCAGTAGTTGGTCAGAAAACAGCAAAATGTCATTTTTGACCTTTTCGGCCCGAGAGAAGCATTTTGAGAGGGTGTTGTCATTTAGACTGTTACTTTCCAACAGAAGCACTCAAAAACAAGTTTCCAAGCCAGAAACGTGTGATTTGATGAATTCTACACTGCCAGGGCAGTTTCATGTTGGTCCCATCAGTAGTTGGTCAGAAAACAGCAAAATGTCACTTTTGACCTTTTCGGCCCGAGAGAAGCATTTTGAGAGCATGTTGTCATTTAGGCTGTTACTTTCCAACAGAAGCACTCAGAAACAAGTTTCCAAGCCAGAAACGTGTGATTTGATGAATTCTACACTGCCAGGGCAGTTTCATGTAGGTCCCAACAGTAGTTGGTCAGAAAACAGCAAAATGTCACTTTTGAGCTTTTCGGCCCGAGAGAAGCATTTTGAGAGCATGTTGTCATTTAGGCTGTTACTTTCCAACAGAAGCACTCAAAAACAAGTTTCTAAGCCAGAAACGTGTGATTTGATGAATTCTACACTGCCAGGGCAGTTTCATGTAGGTCTCATCAGTAGTTGGTCAGAAAACAGCAAAATGTCATTTTTGACCTTTTCGGCCCGAGAGAAGCATTTTGAGAGGGTGTTGTCATTTAGGCTGTTACTTTCCAACAGAAGCACTCAGAAACAAGTTTCCAAGCCAGAAACGTGTGATTTGATGAATTCTACACTGCTAGGGCAGTTTCATGTAGGTCCCATCAGTAGTTGGTCAGAAAACAGCAAAATGTCACTTTTGATCTTTTCGGCCCGAGAGAAGCATTTTGAGAGCATGTTGTTATTTAGGCTGTTACTTTCCAACAGAAGCACTCAAAAACAAGTTTCTGAGCCAGAAACGTGTGATTTGATGAATTCTACACTGCCAGGGCAGTTTCATGTAGGTCTCATCAGTAGTTGGTCAGAAAACAGCAAAATGTCACTTTTGAGCTTTTCGGCCCGAGAGAAGCATTTTGAGAGCATGTTGTCATTTAGGCTGTTACTTTCCAACAGAAGCACTCAAAAACAAGTTTCCAAGCCAGAAACGTGTGATTTGATGAATTCTACACTGCCAGGGCAGTTTCATGTAGGTCTCATCAGTAGTTGGTCAGAAAACAGCAAAATGTCACTTTTGACCTTTTCAGCCCGAGAGAAGCATTTTGAGAGCATGTTGTCATTTAGGCTGTTACTTTCCAACAGAAGCACTCAGAAACAAGTTTCCAAGCCAGAAACGTGTGATTTGATGAATTCTACACTGCCAGGGCAGTTTCATGTAGGTCTCATCAGTAGTTGGTCAGAAAACAGCAAAATGTCACTTTTGACCTTTTCGGCCCGAGAGAAGCATTTTGAGAGGGTGTTGTCATTTAGGCTGTTACTTTCCAACAGAAGCACTCAGAAACAAGTTTCCAAGCCAGAAACGTGTGATTTGATGAATTCTACACTGCCAGGGCAGTTTCATGTAGGTCTCATCAGTAGTTGGTCAGAAAACAGCAAAATGTCATTTTTGACCTTTTCGGCCCGAGAGAAGCATTTTGAGAGCATGTTGTCATTTAGGCTGTTACTTTCCAACAGAAGCACTCAAAAACAAGTTTCCAAGCCAGAAACGTGTGATTTGATGAATTCTACACTGCCAGGGCAGTTTCATGTAGGTCCCATCAGTAGTTGGTCAGAAAACAGCAAAATGTCACTTTTGAGCTTTTCGGCCCGAGAGAAGCATTTTGAGAGCATGTTGTCATTTAGGCTGTTACTTTCCAACAGAAGCACTCAAAAACAAGTTTCTAAGCCAGAAACGTGTGATTTGATGAATTCTACACTGCCAGGGCAGTTTCATGTAGGTCCCATCAGTAGTTGGTCAGAAAACAGCAAAATGTCACTTTTGAGCTTCTCGGCCCGAGAGAAGCATTTTGAGAGCATGTTGTCATTTAGGCTGTTACTTTCCAACAGAAGCACTCAGAAACAAGTTTCCAAGCCAGAAACGTGTGATTTGATGAATTCTACACTGCCAGGGCAGTTTCATGTAGGTCCCATCAGTAGTTGGTCAGAAAACAGCAAAATGTCACTTTTGACCTTTTCGGCCCGACAGAAGCATTTTGAGAGCATGTTGTCATTTAGGCTGTTACTTTCCAACAGAAGCACTCAAAAACAAGTTTCCAAGCCAGAAACGTGTGATTTGATGAATTCTACACTGCCAGGGCAGTTTCATGTAGGTCTCATCAGTAGTTGGTCAGAAAACAGCAAAATGTCACTTTTGACCTTTTCGGCCCGAGAGAAGCATTTTGAGAGGGTGTTGTCATTTAGGCTGTTACTTTCCAACAGAAGCACTCAGAAACAAGTTTCCAAGCCAGAAACGTGTGATTTGATGAATTCTACACTGCCAGGGCAGTTTCATGTAGGTCCCATCAGTAGTTGGTCAGAAAACAGCAAAATGTCACTTTTGACCTTTTCGGCCCGAGAGAAGCATTTTGAGAGGGTGTTGTCATTTAGGCTGTTACTTTCCAACAGAAGCACTCAGAAACATGTTTCCAAGCCAGAAACGTGTGATTTGATGAATTCTACACTGCCAGGGCAGTTTCATGTTGGTCCCATCAGTAGTTGGTCAGAAAACAGCAAAATGTCACTTTTGAGCTTTTCGGCCCGAGAGAAGCATTTTGAGAGCATGTTGTCATTTAGGCTGTTACTTTCCAACAGAAGCACTCAGAAACAAGTTTCCAAGCCAGAAACGTGTGATTTGATGAATTCTACACTGCCAGGGCAGTTTCATGTAGGTCCCATCAGTAGTTGGTCAGAAAACAGCAAAATGTCACTTTTGATCTTTTCGGCCCGAGAGAAGCATTTTGAGAGCATGTTGTTATTTAGGCTGTTACTTTCCAACAGAAGCACTCAAAAACAAGTTTCCAAGCCAGAAACGTGTGATTTGATGAATTCTACACTGCCAGGGCAGTTTCATGTAGGTCTCATCAGTAGTTGGTCAGAAAACAGCAAAATGTCATTTTTGACCTTTTCGGCCCGAGAGAAGCATTTTGAGAGGGTGTTGTCATTTAGACTGTTACTTTCCAACAGAAGCACTCAAAAACAAGTTTCCAAGCCAGAAACGTGTGATTTGATGAATTCTACACTGCCAGGGCAGTTTCATGTTGGTCCCATCAGTAGTTGGTCAGAAAACAGCAAAATGTCACTTTTGACCTTTTCGGCCCGAGAGAAGCATTTTGAGAGCATGTTGTCATTTAGGCTGTTACTTTCCAACAGAAGCACTCAGAAACAAGTTTCCAAGCCAGAAACGTGTGATTTGATGAATTCTACACTGCCAGGGCAGTTTCATGTAGGTCCCAACAGTAGTTGGTCAGAAAACAGCAAAATGTCACTTTTGAGCTTTTCGGCCCGAGAGAAGCATTTTGAGAGCATGTTGTCATTTAGGCTGTTACTTTCCAACAGAAGCACTCAAAAACAAGTTTCTAAGCCAGAAACGTGTGATTTGATGAATTCTACACTGCCAGGGCAGTTTCATGTAGGTCTCATCAGTAGTTGGTCAGAAAACAGCAAAATGTCATTTTTGACCTTTTCGGCCCGAGAGAAGCATTTTGAGAGGGTGTTGTCATTTAGGCTGTTACTTTCCAACAGAAGCACTCAGAAACAAGTTTCCAAGCCAGAAACGTGTGATTTGATGAATTCTACACTGCTAGGGCAGTTTCATGTAGGTCCCATCAGTAGTTGGTCAGAAAACAGCAAAATGTCACTTTTGATCTTTTCGGCCCGAGAGAAGCATTTTGAGAGCATGTTGTTATTTAGGCTGTTACTTTCCAACAGAAGCACTCAGAAACATGTTTCCAAGCCAGAAACGTGTGATTTGATGAATTCTACACTGCCAGGGCAGTTTCATGTTGGTCCCATCAGTAGTTGGTCAGAAAACAGCAAAATGTCACTTTTGAGCTTTTCGGCCCGAGAGAAGCATTTTGAGAGCATGTTGTCATTTAGGCTGTTACTTTCCAACAGAAGCACTCAAAAACAAGTTTCCAAGCCAGAAACGTGTGATTTGATGAATTCTACACTGCCAGGGCTGTTTCATGTAGGTCCCATCAGTAGTTGGTCAGAAAACAGCAAAATGTCACTTTTGAGCTTTTCGGCCCGAGAGAAGCATTTTGAGAGCATGTTGTCATTTAGGCTGTTACTTTCCAACAGAAGCACTCAGAAACAAGTTTCCAAGCCAGAAACGTGTGATTTGATGAATTCTACACTGCCAGGGCAGTTTCATGTAGGTCCCATCAGTAGTTGGTCAGAAAACAGCAAAATGTCACTTTTGAGCTTTTCGGCTCGAGAGAAGCATTTTGAGAGCATGTTGTCATTTAGGCTGTTACTTTCCAACAGAAGCACTCAGAAACAAGTTTCCAAGCCAGAAACGTGTGATTTGATGAATTCTACACTGCCAGGGCAGTGTCATGTAGGTCCCATCAGTAGTTGGTCAGAAAACAGCAAAATGTCACTTTTGAGCTTTTCGGCCCGAGAGAAGCATTTTGAGAGCATGTTGTCATTTAGGCTGTTACTTTCCAACAGAAGCACTCAAAAACAAGTTTCCAAGCCAGAAACGTGTGATTTGATGAATTCTACACTGCCAGGGCAGTTTCATGTAGGTCTCATCAGTAGTTGGTCAGAAAACAGCAAAATGTCACTTTTGATCTTTTCGGCCCGAGAGAAGCATTTTGAGAGCATGTTGTCATTTAGGCTGTTACTTTCCAACAGAAGCACTCAGAAACAAGTTTCCGAGCCAGAAACGTGTGATTTGATGAATTCTACACTGCCAGGGCAGTTTCATGTAGGTCTCATCAGTAGTTGGTCAGAAAACAGCAAAATGTCACTTTTGAGCTTTTCGGCCCGAGAGAAGCATTTTGAGAGCATGTTGTCATTTAGGCTGTTACTTTCCAACAGAAGCACTCAAAAACAAGTTTCCAAGCCAGAAACGTGTGATTTGATGAATTCTACACTGCCAGGGCAGTTTCATGTAGGTCTCATCAGTAGTTGGTCAGAAAACAGCAAAATGTCACTTTTGATCTTTTCGGCCCGAGAGAAGCATTTTGAGAGCATGTTGTCATTTAGGCTGTTACTTTCCAACAGAAGCACTCAGAAACAAGTTTCTAAGCCAGAAACGTGTGATTTGATGAATTCTACACTGCCAGGGCAGTTTCATGTAGGTCTCATCAGTAGTTGGTCAGAAAACAGCAAAATGTCACTTTTGAGCTTTTCGGCCCGAGAGAAGCATTTTGAGAGCATGTTGTCATTTAGGCTGTTACTTTCCAACAGAAGCACTCAAAAACAAGTTTCCAAGCCAGAAACGTGTGATTTGATGAATTCTACACTGCCAGGGCAGTTTCATGTAGGTCTCATCAGTAGTTGGTCAGAAAACAGCAAAATGTCACTTTTGATCTTTTCGGCCCGAGAGAAGCATTTTGAGAGCATGTTGTCATTTAGGCTGTTACTTTCCAACAGAAGCACTCAGAAACAAGTTTCCGAGCCAGAAACGTGTGATTTGATGAATTCTACACTGCCAGGGCAGTTTCATGTAGGTCCCATCAGTAGTTGGTCAGAAAACAGCAAAATGTCACTTTTGACCTTTTCGGCCCGAGAGAAGCATTTTGAGAGCATGTTGTCATTTAGGCTGTTACTTTCCAACAGAAGCACTCAAAAACAAGTTTCCAAGCCAGAAACGTGTGATTTGATGAATTCTACACTGCCAGGGCAGTTTCATGTAGGTCCCATCAGTAGTTGGTCAGAAAACAGCAAAATGTCACTTTTGAGCTTCTCGGCCCGAGAGAAGCATTTTGAGAGCATGTTGTCATTTAGGCTGTTACTTTCCAACAGAAGCACTCAAAAACAAGTTTCTGAGCCAGAAACGTATGATTTGATGAATTCTACACTGCCAGGGCAGTTTCATGTAGGTCTCATCAGTAGTTGGTCAGAAAACAGCAAAATGTCACTTTTGACCTTTTCGGCCCGAGAGAAGCATTTTGAGAGGGTGTTGTCATTTAGGCTGTTACTTTCCAACAGAAGCACTCAAAAACAAGTTTCCAAGCCAGAAACGTGTGATTTGATGAATTCTACACTGCCAGGGCAGTTTCATGTAGGTCTCATCAGTAGTTGGTCAGAAAACAGCAAAATGTCATTTTTGACCTTTTCGGCCCGAGAGAAGCATTTTGAGAGCATGTTGTCATTTAGGCTGTTACTTTCCAACAGAAGCACTCAAAAACAAGTTTCCAAGCCAGAAACGTGTGATTTGATGAATTCTACACTGCCAGGGCAGTTTCATGTAGGTCCCATCAGTAGTTGGTCAGAAAACAGCAAAATGTCACTTTTGAGCTTTTCGGCCCGAGAGAAGCATTTTGAGAGCATGTTGTCATTTAGGCTGTTACTTTCCAACAGAAGCACTCAAAAACAAGTTTCTAAGCCAGAAACGTGTGATTTGATGAATTCTACACTGCCAGGGCAGTTTCATGTAGGTCTCATCAGTAGTTGGTCAGAAAACAGCAAAATGTCACTTTTGAGCTTTTCGGCCCGAGAGAAGCATTTTGAGAGCATGTTGTTATTTAGGCTGTTACTTTCCAACAAAAGCACTCAAAAACAAGTTTCCAAGCCAGAAACGTGTGATTTGATGAATTCTACACTGCCAGGGCAGTTTCATGTAGGTCTCATCAGTAGTTGGTCAGAAAACAGCAAAATGTCATTTTTGACCTTTTCGGCCCGAGAGAAGCATTTTGAGAGGGTGTTGTCATTTAGACTGTTACTTTCCAACAGAAGCACTCAAAAACAAGTTTCCAAGCCAGAAACGTGTGATTTGATGAATTCTACACTGCCAGGGCAGTTTCATGTTGGTCCCATCAGTAGTTGGTCAGAAAACAGCAAAATGTCACTTTTGACCTTTTCGGCCCGAGAGAAGCATTTTGAGAGCATGTTGTCATTTAGGCTGTTACTTTCCAACAGAAGCACTCAGAAACAAGTTTCCAAGCCAGAAACGTGTGATTTGATGAATTCTACACTGCCAGGGCAGTTTCATGTAGGTCCCAACAGTAGTTGGTCAGAAAACAGCAAAATGTCACTTTTGAGCTTTTCGGCCCGAGAGAAGCATTTTGAGAGCATGTTGTCATTTAGGCTGTTACTTTCCAACAGAAGCACTCAAAAACAAGTTTCTAAGCCAGAAACGTGTGATTTGATGAATTCTACACTGCCAGGGCAGTTTCATGTAGGTCTCATCAGTAGTTGGTCAGAAAACAGCAAAATGTCATTTTTGACCTTTTCGGCCCGAGAGAAGCATTTTGAGAGGGTGTTGTCATTTAGGCTGTTACTTTCCAACAGAAGCACTCAGAAACAAGTTTCCAAGCCAGAAACGTGTGATTTGATGAATTCTACACTGCTAGGGCAGTTTCATGTAGGTCCCATCAGTAGTTGGTCAGAAAACAGCAAAATGTCACTTTTGATCTTTTCGGCCCGAGAGAAGCATTTTGAGAGCATGTTGTTATTTAGGCTGTTACTTTCCAACAGAAGCACTCAAAAACAAGTTTCTAAGCCAGAAACGTGTGATTTGATGAATTCTACACTGCCAGGGCAGTTTCATGTAGGTCTCATCAGTAGTTGGTCAGAAAACAGCAAAATGTCACTTTTGACCTTTTCAGCCCGAGAGAAGCATTTTGAGAGCATGTTGTCATTTAGGCTGTTACTTTCCAACAGAAGCACTCAGAAACAAGTTTCCAAGCCAGAAACGTGTGATTTGATGAATTCTACACTGCCAGGGCAGTTTCATGTAGGTCTCATCAGTAGTTGGTCAGAAAACAGCAAAATGTCACTTTTGACCTTTTCGGCCCGAGAGAAGCATTTTGAGAGGGTGTTGTCATTTAGGCTGTTACTTTCCAACAGAAGCACTCAGAAACAAGTTTCCAAGCCAGAAACGTGTGATTTGATGAATTCTACACTGCCAGGGCAGTTTCATGTTGGTCCCATCAGTAGTTGGTCAGAAAACAGCCAAATGTCACTTTTGAGCTTTTCGGCCCGAGAGAAGCATTTTGAGAGCACGTTGTCATTTAGGCTGTTACTTTCCAACAGAAGCACTCAGAAACAAGTTTCCGAGCCAGAAACGTGTGATTTGATGAATTCTACACTGCCAGGGCAGTTTCATGTAGGTCCCATCAGTAGTTGGTCAGAAAACAGCAAAATGTCACTTTTGAGCTTTTCGGCCCGAGAGAAGCATTTTGAGAGCATGTTGTCATTTAGGCTGTTACTTTCCAACAGAAGCACTCAAAAACAAGTTTCTAAGCCAGAAACGTGTGATTTGATGAATTCTACACTGCCAGGGCAGTTTCATGTAGGTCTCATCAGTAGTTGGTCAGAAAACAGCAAAATGTCACTTTTGACCTTTTCGGCCCGAGAGAAGCATTTTGAGAGCATGTTGTCATTTAGGCTGTTACTTTCCAACAGAAGCACTCAGAAACAAGTTTCCAAGCCAGAAACGTGTGATTTGATGAATTCTACACTGCCAGGGCAGTTTCATGTAGGTCTCATCAGTAGTTGGTCAGAAAACAGCAAAATGTCATTTTTGACCTTTTCGGCCCGAGAGAAGCATTTTGAGAGGGTGTTGTCATTTAGGCTGTTACTTTCCAACAGAAGAACTCAGAAACAAGTTTCCAAGCCAGAAACGTGTGATTTGATGAATTCTACACTGCCAGGGCAGTTTCATGTTGGTCCCATCAGTAGTTGGTCAGAAAACAGCAAAATGTCACTTTTGAGCTTTTCGGCCCGAGAGAAGCATTTTGAGAGCATGTTGTCATTTAGGCTGTTACTTTCCAACAGAAGCACTCAAAAACAAGTTTCCAAGCCAGAAACGTGTGATTTGATGAATTCTACACTGCCAGGGCTGTTTCATGTAGGTCCCATCAGTAGTTGGTCAGAAAACAGCAAAATGTCACTTTTGAGCTTTTCGGCCCGAGAGAAGCATTTTGAGAGCATGTTGTCATTTAGGCTGTTACTTTCCAACAGAAGCACTCAGAAACAAGTTTCCAAGCCAGAAACGTGTGATTTGATGAATTCTACACTGCCAGGGCAGTTTCATGTAGGTCCCATCAGTAGTTGGTCAGAAAACAGCAAAATGTCACTTTTGAGCTTTTCGGCCCGAGAGAAGCATTTTGAGAGCATGTTGTCATTTAGGCTGTTACTTTCCAACAGAAGCACTCAGAAACAAGTTTCCAAGCCAGAAACGTGTGATTTGATGAATTCTACACTGCCAGGGCAGTGTCATGTAGGTCCCATCAGTAGTTGGTCAGAAAACAGCAAAATGTCACTTTTGAGCTTTTCGGCCCGAGAGAAGCATTTTGAGAGCATGTTGTCATTTAGGCTGTTACTTTCCAACAGAAGCATTCAGAAACAAGTTTCCAAGCCAGAAACGTGTGATTTGATGAATTCTACACTGCCAGGGCAGTTTCATGTAGGTCCCATCAGTAGTTGGTCAGAAAACAGCAAAATGTCACTTTTGACCTTTTCGGCCCGAGAGAAGCATTTTGAGAGCATGTTGTCATTTAGGCTGTTACTTTCCAACAGAAGCACTCAGAAACATGTTTCCAAGCCAGAAACGTGTGATTTGATGAATTCTACACTGCCAGGGCAGTTTCATGTTGGTCCCATCAGTAGTTGGTCAGAAAACAGCAAAATGTCACTTTTGAGCTTTTCGGCCCGAGAGAAGCATTTTGAGAGCATGTTGTCATTTAGGCTGTTACTTTCCAACAGAAGCACTCAAAAACAAGTTTCCAAGCCAGAAACGTGTGATTTGATGAATTCTACACTGCCAGGGCTGTTTCATGTAGGTCCCATCAGTAGTTGGTCAGAAAACAGCAAAATGTCACTTTTGAGCTTTTCGGCCCGAGAGAAGCATTTTGAGAGCATGTTGTCATTTAGGCTGTTACTTTCCAACAGAAGCACTCAGAAACAAGTTTCCAAGCCAGAAACGTGTGATTTGATGAATTCTACACTGCCAGGGCAGTTTCATGTAGGTCCCATCAGTAGTTGGTCAGAAAACAGCAAAATGTCACTTTTGAGCTT
The DNA here is from genome assembly GCA_035609425.1 of Epinephelus awoara. Lineage (NCBI taxonomy): Eukaryota > Metazoa > Chordata > Actinopteri > Perciformes > Serranidae > Epinephelus > Epinephelus awoara. The sequence goes on along the minus strand of CM069303.1, from coordinate 68,665 downwards.
TTCGGCCCGAGAGAAGCATTTTGAGAGCATGTTGTCATTTAGGCTGTTACTTTCCAACAGAAGCACTCAGAAACAAGTTTCCAAGCCAGAAACGTGTGATTTGATGAATTCTACACTGCCAGGGCAGTGTCATGTAGGTCCCATCAGTAGTTGGTCAGAAAACAGCAAAATGTCACTTTTGAGCTTTTCGGCCCGAGAGAAGCATTTTGAGAGCATGTTGTCATTTAGGCTGTTACTTTCCAACAGAAGCATTCAGAAACAAGTTTCCAAGCCAGAAACGTGTGATTTGATGAATTCTACACTGCCAGGGCAGTTTCATGTAGGTCCCATCAGTAGTTGGTCAGAAAACAGCAAAATGTCACTTTTGACCTTTTCGGCCCGAGAGAAGCATTTTGAGAGCATGTTGTCATTTAGGCTGTTACTTTCCAACAGAAGCACTCAGAAACATGTTTCCAAGCCAGAAACGTGTGATTTGATGAATTCTACACTGCCAGGGCAGTTTCATGTTGGTCCCATCAGTAGTTGGTCAGAAAACAGCAAAATGTCACTTTTGAGCTTTTCGGCCCGAGAGAAGCATTTTGAGAGCATGTTGTCATTTAGGCTGTTACTTTCCAACAGAAGCACTCAAAAACAAGTTTCCAAGCCAGAAACGTGTGATTTGATGAATTCTACACTGCCAGGGCTGTTTCATGTAGGTCCCATCAGTAGTTGGTCAGAAAACAGCAAAATGTCACTTTTGAGCTTTTCGGCCCGAGAGAAGCATTTTGAGAGCATGTTGTCATTTAGGCTGTTACTTTCCAACAGAAGCACTCAGAAACAAGTTTCCAAGCCAGAAACGTGTGATTTGATGAATTCTACACTGCCAGGGCAGTTTCATGTAGGTCCCATCAGTAGTTGGTCAGAAAACAGCAAAATGTCACTTTTGAGCTTTTCGGCCCGAGAGAAGCATTTTGAGAGCATGTTGTCATTTAGGCTGTTACTTTCCAACAGAAGCACTCAGAAACAAGTTTCCAAGCCAGAAACGTGTGATTTGATGAATTCTACACTGCCAGGGCAGTGTCATGTAGGTCCCATCAGTAGTTGGTCAGAAAACAGCAAAATGTCACTTTTGAGCTTTTCGGCCCGAGAGAAGCATTTTGAGAGCATGTTGTCATTTAGGCTGTTACTTTCCAACAGAAGCACTCAGAAACAAGTTTCCAAGCCAGAAACGTGTGATTTGATGAATTCTACACTGCCAGGGCAGTTTCATGTAGGTCCCATCAGTAGTTGGTCAGAAAACAGCAAAATGTCACTTTTGACCTTTTCGGCCCGAGAGAAGCATTTTGAGAGCATGTTGTCATTTAGGCTGTTACTTTCCAACAGAAGCACTCAAAAACAAGTTTCCAAGCCAGAAACGTGTGATTTGATGAATTCTACACTGCCAGGGCAGTTTCATGTAGGTCTCATCAGTAGTTGGTCAGAAAACAGCAAAATGTCACTTTTGACCTTTTCGGCCCGAGAGAAGCATTTTGAGAGGGTGTTGTCATTTAGGCTGTTACTTTCCAACAGAAGCACTCAGAAACAAGTTTCCAAGCCAGAAACGTGTGATTTGATGAATTCTACACTGCCAGGGCAGTTTCATGTAGGTCCCATCAGTAGTTGGTCAGAAAACAGCAAAATGTCACTTTTGACCTTTTCGGCCCGAGAGAAGCATTTTGAGAGGGTGTTGTCATTTAGGCTGTTACTTTCCAACAGAAGCACTCAGAAACATGTTTCCAAGCCAGAAACGTGTGATTTGATGAATTCTACACTGCCAGGGCAGTTTCATGTTGGTCCCATCAGTAGTTGGTCAGAAAACAGCAAAATGTCACTTTTGAGCTTTTCGGCCCGAGAGAAGCATTTTGAGAGCATGTTGTCATTTAGGCTGTTACTTTCCAACAGAAGCACTCAAAAACAAGTTTCCAAGCCAGAAACGTGTGATTTGATGAATTCTACACTGCCAGGGCTGTTTCATGTAGGTCCCATCAGTAGTTGGTCAGAAAACAGCAAAATGTCACTTTTGAGCTTTTCGGCCCGAGAGAAGCATTTTGAGAGCATGTTGTCATTTAGGCTGTTACTTTCCAACAGAAGCACTCAGAAACAAGTTTCCAAGCCAGAAACGTGTGATTTGATGAATTCTACACTGCCAGGGCAGTTTCATGTAGGTCCCATCAGTAGTTGGTCAGAAAACAGCAAAATGTCACTTTTGAGCTTTTCGGCCCGAGAGAAGCATTTTGAGAGCATGTTGTCATTTAGGCTGTTACTTTCCAACAGAAGCACTCAGAAACAAGTTTCCAAGCCAGAAACGTGTGATTTGATGAATTCTACACTGCCAGGGCAGTGTCATGTAGGTCCCATCAGTAGTTGGTCAGAAAACAGCAAAATGTCACTTTTGAGCTTTTCGGCCCGAGAGAAGCATTTTGAGAGCATGTTGTCATTTAGGCTGTTACTTTCCAACAGAAGCATTCAGAAACAAGTTTCCAAGCCAGAAACGTGTGATTTGATGAATTCTACACTGCCAGGGCAGTTTCATGTAGGTCCCATCAGTAGTTGGTCAGAAAACAGCAAAATGTCACTTTTGACCTTTTCGGCCCGAGAGAAGCATTTTGAGAGCATGTTGTCATTTAGGCTGTTACTTTCCAACAGAAGCACTCAAAAACAAGTTTCCAAGCCAGAAACGTGTGATTTGATGAATTCTACACTGCCAGGGCAGTTTCATGTAGGTCTCATCAGTAGTTGGTCAGAAAACAGCAAAATGTCACTTTTGACCTTTTCGGCCCGAGAGAAGCATTTTGAGAGGGTGTTGTCATTTAGGCTGTTACTTTCCAACAGAAGCACTCAGAAACAAGTTTCCAAGCCAGAAACGTGTGATTTGATGAATTCTACACTGCCAGGGCAGTTTCATGTAGGTCCCATCAGTAGTTGGTCAGAAAACAGCAAAATGTCACTTTTGAGCTTTTCGGCCCGAGAGAAGCATTTTGAGAGCATGTTGTCATTTAGGCTGTTACTTTCCAACAGAAGCACTCAGAAACAAGTTTCCAAGCCAGAAACGTGTGATTTGATGAATTCTACACTGCCAGGGCAGTTTCATGTAGTTGACATCAGTAGTTGGTCAGAAAACAGCAAAATGTCACTTTTGAGCTTTTCAGCCCGAGAGAAGCATTTTGAGAGCATGTTGTCATTTAGGCTGTTACTTTCCAACAGAAGCACTCAGAAACATGTTTCCAAGCCAGAAACGTGTGATTTGATGAATTCTACACTGCCAGGGCAGTTTCATGTAGGTCTCATCAGTAGTTGGTCAGAAAACAGCAAAATGTCACTTTTGACCTTTTCGGCCCGAGAGAAGCATTTTGAGAGGGTGTTGTCATTTAGGCTGTTACTTTCCAACAGAAGCACTCAGAAACAAGTTTCCAAGCCAGAAACGTGTGATTTGATGAATTCTACACTGCCAGGGCAGTTTCATGTAGGTCCCATCAGTAGTTGGTCAGAAAACAGCAAAATGTCACTTTTGAGCTTTTCGGCCCGAGAGAAGCATTTTGAGAGCATGTTGTCATTTAGGCTGTTACTTTCCAACAGAAGCACTCAGAAACAAGTTTCCAAGCCAGAAACGTGTGATTTGATGAATTCTACACTGCCAGGGCAGTTTCATGTAGTTGACATCAGTAGTTGGTCAGAAAACAGCAAAATGTCACTTTTGAGCTTTTCGGCCCGAGAGAAGCATTTTGAGAGCATGTTGTCATTTAGGCTGTTACTTTCCAACAGAATCATTCAGAAACAAGTTTCCAAGCCAGAAACGTGTGATTTGATGAATTCTACACTGCCAGGGCAGTTTCATGTAGGTCCCATCAGTAGTTGGTCAGAAAACAGCAAAATGTCACTTTTGACCTTTTCGGCCCGAGAGAAGCATTTTGAGAGCATGTTGTCATTTAGGCTGTTACTTTCCAACAGAAGCACTCAGAAACAAGTTTCCAAGCCAGAAACGTGTGATTTGATGAATTCTACACTGCCAGGGCAGTTTCATGTAGTTGACATCAGTAGTTGGTCAGAAAACAGCAAAATGTCACTTTTGAGCTTTTCGGCCCGAGAGAAGCATTTTGAGAGCATGTTGTCATTTAGGCTGTTACTTTCCAACAGAATCATTCAGAAACAAGTTTCCAAGCCAGAAACGTGTGATTTGATGAATTCTACACTGCCAGGGCAGTTTCATGTAGGTCCCATCAGTAGTTGGTCAGAAAACAGCAAAATGTCACTTTTGACCTTTTCGGCCCGAGAGAAGCATTTTGAGAGCATGTTGTCATTTAGGCTGTTACTTTCCAACAGAAGCACTCAGAAACAAGTTTCCAAGCCAGAAACGTGTGATTTGATGAATTCTACACTGACAGGGCAGTTTCATGTTGGTCCCATCAGTAGTTGGTCAGAAAACAGCCAAATGTCACTTTTGAGCTTTTCGGCCCGAGAGAAGCATTTTGAGAGCATGTTGTCATTTAGGCTGTTACTTTCCAACAGAAACACTCAGAAACAAGTTTCCAAGCCAGAAACGTGTGATTTGATGAATTCTACCCTGCCAGGGCAGTTTCATGTTGGTCCCATCAGTAGTTGGTCAGAAAACAGCCAAATGTCACTTTTGAGCTTTTCGGCCCGAGAGAAGCATTTTGAGAGCACGTTGTCATTTAGGCTGTTACTTTCCAACAGAAGCACTCAGAAACAAGTTTCCAAGCCAGAAACGTGTGATTTGATGAATTCTACACTGCCAGGGCAGTTTCATGTAGGTCTCATCAGTAGTTGGTCAGAAAACAGCAAAATGTCACTTTTGAGCTTTTCGGCCCGAGAGAAGCATTTTGAGAGCATGTTGTCATTTAGGCTGTTACTTTCCAACAGAAGCACTCAGAAACAAGTTTCCAAGCCAGAAACGTGTGATTTGATGAATTCTACACTGCCAGGGCAGTTTCATGTAGGTCCCATCAGTAGTTGGTCAGAAAACAGCAAAATGTCACTTTTGACCTTTTCGGCCCGAGAGAAGCATTTTGAGAGGGTGTTGTCATTTAGGCTGTTACTTTCCAACAGAAGCACTCAGAAACATGTTTCCAAGCCAGAAACGTGTGATTTGATGAATTCTACACTGCCAGGGCAGTTTCATGTTGGTCCCATCAGTAGTTGGTCAGAAAACAGCAAAATGTCACTTTTGAGCTTTTCGGCCCGAGAGAAGCATTTTGAGAGCACGTTGTCATTTAGGCTGTTACTTTCCAACAGAAGCACTCAGAAACAAGTTTCCAAGCCAGAAACGTGTGATTTGATGAATTCTACACTGCCAGGGCAGTTTCATGTAGGTCCCATCAGTAGTTGGTCAGAAAACAGCAAAATGTCACTTTTGAGCTTTTCGGCCCGAGAGAAGCATTTTGAGAGCATGTTGTCATTTAGGCTGTTACTTTCCAACAGAAGCACTCAAAAACAAGTTTCCAAGCCAGAAACGTGTGATTTGATGAATTCTACACTGCCAGGGCTGTTTCATGTAGGTCCCATCAGTAGTTGGTCAGAAAACAGCAAAATGTCACTTTTGAGCTTTTCGGCCCGAGAGAAGCATTTTGAGAGCATGTTGTCATTTAGGCTGTTACTTTCCAACAGAAGCACTCAGAAACAAGTTTCCAAGCCAGAAACGTGTGATTTGATGAATTCTACACTGCCAGGGCAGTTTCATGTAGGTCCCATCAGTAGTTGGTCAGAAAACAGCAAAATGTCACTTTTGAGCTTTTCGGCCCGAGAGAAGCATTTTGAGAGCATGTTGTCATTTAGGCTGTTACTTTCCAACAGAAGCACTCAGAAACAAGTTTCCAAGCCAGAAACGTGTGATTTGATGAATTCTACACTGCCAGGGCAGTGTCATGTAGGTCCCATCAGTAGTTGGTCAGAAAACAGCAAAATGTCACTTTTGAGCTTTTCGGCCCGAGAGAAGCATTTTGAGAGCATGTTGTCATTTAGGCTGTTACTTTCCAACAGAAGCATTCAGAAACAAGTTTCCAAGCCAGAAACGTGTGATTTGATGAATTCTACACTGCCAGGGCAGTTTCATGTAGGTCCCATCAGTAGTTGGTCAGAAAACAGCAAAATGTCACTTTTGACCTTTTCGGCCCGAGAGAAGCATTTTGAGAGCATGTTGTCATTTAGGCTGTTACTTTCCAACAGAAGCACTCAAAAACAAGTTTCCAAGCCAGAAACGTGTGATTTGATGAATTCTACACTGCCAGGGCAGTTTCATGTAGGTCTCATCAGTAGTTGGTCAGAAAACAGCAAAATGTCACTTTTGACCTTTTCGGCCCGAGAGAAGCATTTTGAGAGGGTGTTGTCATTTAGGCTGTTACTTTCCAACAGAAGCACTCAGAAACAAGTTTCCAAGCCAGAAACGTGTGATTTGATGAATTCTACACTGCCAGGGCAGTTTCATGTAGGTCCCATCAGTAGTTGGTCAGAAAACAGCAAAATGTCACTTTTGAGCTTTTCGGCCCGAGAGAAGCATTTTGAGAGCATGTTGTCATTTAGGCTGTTACTTTCCAACAGAAGCACTCAGAAACAAGTTTCCAAGCCAGAAACGTGTGATTTGATGAATTCTACACTGCCAGGGCAGTTTCATGTAGTTGACATCAGTAGTTGGTCAGAAAACAGCAAAATGTCACTTTTGAGCTTTTCGGCCCGAGAGAAGCATTTTGAGAGCATGTTGTCATTTAGGCTGTTACTTTCCAACAGAAGCACTCAGAAACAAGTTTCCAAGCCAGAAACGTGTGATTTGATGAATTCTACACTGCCAGGGCAGTTTAATGTAGGTCCCATCAGTAGTTGGTCAGAAAACAGCAAAATGTCACTTTTGAGCTTTTCGGCCCGAGAGAAGCATTTTGAGAGCACGTTGTCATTTAGGCTGTTACTTTCCAACAGAAGCACTCAGAAACAAGTTTCCAAGCCAGAAACGTGTGATTTGATGAATTCTACACTGCCAGGGCAGTTTCATGTAGGTCTCATCAGTAGTTGGTCAGAAAACAGCAAAATGTCACTTTTGAGCTTTTCGGCCCGAGAGAAGCATTTTGAGAGCATGTTGTCATTTAGGCTGTTACTTTCCAACAGAAGCACTCAGAAACAAGTTTCCAAGCCAGAAACGTGTGATTTGATGAATTCTACACTGCCAGGGCAGTTTCATGTAGGTCCCATCAGTAGTTGGTCAGAAAACAGCAAAATGTCACTTTTGACCTTTTCGGCCCGAGAGAAGCATTTTGAGAGGGTGTTGTCATTTAGGCTGTTACTTTCCAACAGAAGCACTCAGAAACATGTTTCCAAGCCAGAAACGTGTGATTTGATGAATTCTACACTGCCAGGGCAGTTTCATGTTGGTCCCATCAGTAGTTGGTCAGAAAACAGCAAAATGTCACTTTTGAGCTTTTCGGCCCGAGAGAAGCATTTTGAGAGCACGTTGTCATTTAGGCTGTTACTTTCCAACAGAAGCACTCAGAAACAAGTTTCCAAGCCAGAAACGTGTGATTTGATGAATTCTACACTGCCAGGGCAGTTTCATGTAGGTCCCATCAGTAGTTGGTCAGAAAACAGCAAAATGTCACTTTTGAGCTTTTCGGCCCGAGAGAAGCATTTTGAGAGCATGTTGTCATTTAGGCTGTTACTTTCCAACAGAAGCACTCAAAAACAAGTTTCCAAGCCAGAAACGTGTGATTTGATGAATTCTACACTGCCAGGGCTGTTTCATGTAGGTCCCATCAGTAGTTGGTCAGAAAACAGCAAAATGTCACTTTTGAGCTTTTCGGCCCGAGAGAAGCATTTTGAGAGCATGTTGTCATTTAGGCTGTTACTTTCCAACAGAAGCATTCAGAAACAAGTTTCCAAGCCAGAAACGTGTGATTTGATGAATTCTACACTGCCAGGGCAGTTTCATGTAGGTCCCATCAGTAGTTGGTCAGAAAACAGCAAAATGTCACTTTTGACCTTTTCGGCCCGAGAGAAGCATTTTGAGAGCATGTTGTCATTTAGGCTGTTACTTTCCAACAGAAGCACTCAAAAACAAGTTTCCAAGCCAGAAACGTGTGATTTGATGAATTCTACACTGCCAGGGCAGTTTCATGTAGGTCTCATCAGTAGTTGGTCAGAAAACAGCAAAATGTCACTTTTGACCTTTTCGGCCCGAGAGAAGCATTTTGAGAGGGTGTTGTCATTTAGGCTGTTACTTTCCAACAGAAGCACTCAGAAACAAGTTTCCAAGCCAGAAACGTGTGATTTGATGAATTCTACACTGCCAGGGCAGTTTCATGTAGGTCCCATCAGTAGTTGGTCAGAAAACAGCAAAATGTCACTTTTGAGCTTTTCGGCCCGAGAGAAGCATTTTGAGAGCATGTTGTCATTTAGGCTGTTACTTTCCAACAGAAGCACTCAAAAACAAGTTTCCAAGCCAGAAACGTGTGATTTGATGAATTCTACACTGCCAGGGCTGTTTCATGTAGGTCCCATCAGTAGTTGGTCAGAAAACAGCAAAATGTCACTTTTGAGCTTTTCGGCCCGAGAGAAGCATTTTGAGAGCATGTTGTCATTTAGGCTGTTACTTTCCAACAGAAGCACTCAGAAACAAGTTTCCAAGCCAGAAACGTGTGATTTGATGAATTCTACACTGCCAGGGCAGTTTCATGTAGGTCCCATCAGTAGTTGGTCAGAAAACAGCAAAATGTCACTTTTGAGCTTTTCGGCCCGAGAGAAGCATTTTGAGAGCATGTTGTCATTTAGGCTGTTACTTTCCAACAGAAGCACTCAGAAACAAGTTTCCAAGCCAGAAACGTGTGATTTGATGAATTCTACACTGCCAGGGCAGTGTCATGTAGGTCCCATCAGTAGTTGGTCAGAAAACAGCAAAATGTCACTTTTGAGCTTTTCGGCCCGAGAGAAGCATTTTGAGAGCATGTTGTCATTTAGGCTGTTACTTTCCAACAGAAGCATTCAGAAACAAGTTTCCAAGCCAGAAACGTGTGATTTGATGAATTCTACACTGCCAGGGCAGTTTCATGTAGGTCCCATCAGTAGTTGGTCAGAAAACAGCAAAATGTCACTTTTGACCTTTTCGGCCCGAGAGAAGCATTTTGAGAGCATGTTGTCATTTAGGCTGTTACTTTCCAACAGAAGCACTCAAAAACAAGTTTCCAAGCCAGAAACGTGTGATTTGATGAATTCTACACTGCCAGGGCAGTTTCATGTAGGTCTCATCAGTAGTTGGTCAGAAAACAGCAAAATGTCACTTTTGACCTTTTCGGCCCGAGAGAAGCATTTTGAGAGGGTGTTGTCATTTAGGCTGTTACTTTCCAACAGAAGCACTCAGAAACAAGTTTCCAAGCCAGAAACGTGTGATTTGATGAATTCTACACTGCCAGGGCAGTTTCATGTAGGTCCCATCAGTAGTTGGTCAGAAAACAGCAAAATGTCACTTTTGAGCTTTTCGGCCCGAGAGAAGCATTTTGAGAGCATGTTGTCATTTAGGCTGTTACTTTCCAACAGAAGCACTCAGAAACAAGTTTCCAAGCCAGAAACGTGTGATTTGATGAATTCTACACTGCCAGGGCAGTTTCATGTAGTTGACATCAGTAGTTGGTCAGAAAACAGCAAAATGTCACTTTTGAGCTTTTCAGCCCGAGAGAAGCATTTTGAGAGCATGTTGTCATTTAGGCTGTTACTTTCCAACAGAAGCACTCAGAAACATGTTTCCAAGCCAGAAACGTGTGATTTGATGAATTCTACACTGCCAGGGCAGTTTCATGTAGGTCTCATCAGTAGTTGGTCAGAAAACAGCAAAATGTCACTTTTGACCTTTTCGGCCCGAGAGAAGCATTTTGAGAGGGTGTTGTCATTTAGGCTGTTACTTTCCAACAGAAGCACTCAGAAACAAGTTTCCAAGCCAGAAACGTGTGATTTGATGAATTCTACACTGCCAGGGCAGTTTCATGTAGGTCCCATCAGTAGTTGGTCAGAAAACAGCAAAATGTCACTTTTGAGCTTTTCGGCCCGAGAGAAGCATTTTGAGAGCATGTTGTCATTTAGGCTGTTACTTTCCAACAGAAGCACTCAGAAACAAGTTTCCAAGCCAGAAACGTGTGATTTGATGAATTCTACACTGCCAGGGCAGTTTCATGTAGTTGACATCAGTAGTTGGTCAGAAAACAGCAAAATGTCACTTTTGAGCTTTTCGGCCCGAGAGAAGCATTTTGAGAGCATGTTGTCATTTAGGCTGTTACTTTCCAACAGAATCATTCAGAAACAAGTTTCCAAGCCAGAAACGTGTGATTTGATGAATTCTACACTGCCAGGGCAGTTTCATGTAGGTCCCATCAGTAGTTGGTCAGAAAACAGCAAAATGTCACTTTTGACCTTTTCGGCCCGAGAGAAGCATTTTGAGAGCATGTTGTCATTTAGGCTGTTACTTTCCAACAGAAGCACTCAGAAACAAGTTTCCAAGCCAGAAACGTGTGATTTGATGAATTCTACACTGCCAGGGCAGTTTCATGTAGTTGACATCAGTAGTTGGTCAGAAAACAGCAAAATGTCACTTTTGAGCTTTTCGGCCCGAGAGAAGCATTTTGAGAGCATGTTGTCATTTAGGCTGTTACTTTCCAACAGAATCATTCAGAAACAAGTTTCCAAGCCAGAAACGTGTGATTTGATGAATTCTACACTGCCAGGGCAGTTTCATGTAGGTCCCATCAGTAGTTGGTCAGAAAACAGCAAAATGTCACTTTTGACCTTTTCGGCCCGAGAGAAGCATTTTGAGAGCATGTTGTCATTTAGGCTGTTACTTTCCAACAGAAGCACTCAGAAACAAGTTTCCAAGCCAGAAACGTGTGATTTGATGAATTCTACACTGACAGGGCAGTTTCATGTTGGTCCCATCAGTAGTTGGTCAGAAAACAGCCAAATGTCACTTTTGAGCTTTTCGGCCCGAGAGAAGCATTTTGAGAGCATGTTGTCATTTAGGCTGTTACTTTCCAACAGAAACACTCAGAAACAAGTTTCCAAGCCAGAAACGTGTGATTTGATGAATTCTACCCTGGCAGGGCAGTTTCATGTTGGTCCCATCAGTAGTTGGTCAGAAAACAGCCAAATGTCACTTTTGAGCTTTTCGGCCCGAGAGAAGCATTTTGAGAGCACGTTGTCATTTAGGCTGTTACTTTCCAACAGAAGCACTCAGAAACAAGTTTCCAAGCCAGAAACGTGTGATTTGATGAATTCTACACTGCCAGGGCAGTTTCATGTAGGTCTCATCAGTAGTTGGTCAGAAAACAGCAAAATGTCACTTTTGAGCTTTTCGGCCCGAGAGAAGCATTTTGAGAGCATGTTGTCATTTAGGCTGTTACTTTCCAACAGAAGCACTCAGAAACAAGTTTCCAAGCCAGAAACGTGTGATTTGATGAATTCTACACTGCCAGGGCAGTTTCATGTAGGTCCCATCAGTAGTTGGTCAGAAAACAGCAAAATGTCACTTTTGACCTTTTCGGCCCGAGAGAAGCATTTTGAGAGGGTGTTGTCATTTAGGCTGTTACTTTCCAACAGAAGCACTCAGAAACATGTTTCCAAGCCAGAAACGTGTGATTTGATGAATTCTACACTGCCAGGGCAGTTTCATGTTGGTCCCATCAGTAGTTGGTCAGAAAACAGCAAAATGTCACTTTTGAGCTTTTCGGCCCGAGAGAAGCATTTTGAGAGCACGTTGTCATTTAGGCTGTTACTTTCCAACAGAAGCACTCAGAAACAAGTTTCCAAGCCAGAAACGTGTGATTTGATGAATTCTACACTGCCAGGGCAGTTTCATGTAGGTCCCATCAGTAGTTGGTCAGAAAACAGCAAAATGTCACTTTTGAGCTTTTCGGCCCGAGAGAAGCATTTTGAGAGCATGTTGTCATTTAGGCTGTTACTTTCCAACAGAAGCACTCAAAAACAAGTTTCCAAGCCAGAAACGTGTGATTTGATGAATTCTACACTGCCAGGGCTGTTTCATGTAGGTCCCATCAGTAGTTGGTCAGAAAACAGCAAAATGTCACTTTTGAGCTTTTCGGCCCGAGAGAAGCATTTTGAGAGCATGTTGTCATTTAGGCTGTTACTTTCCAACAGAAGCACTCAGAAACAAGTTTCCAAGCCAGAAACGTGTGATTTGATGAATTCTACACTGCCAGGGCAGTGTCATGTAGGTCCCATCAGTAGTTGGTCAGAAAACAGCAAAATGTCACTTTTGAGCTTTTCGGCCCGAGAGAAGCATTTTGAGAGCATGTTGTCATTTAGGCTGTTACTTTCCAACAGAAGCATTCAGAAACAAGTTTCCAAGCCAGAAACGTGTGATTTGATGAATTCTACACTGCCAGGGCAGTTTCATGTAGGTCCCATCAGTAGTTGGTCAGAAAACAGCAAAATGTCACTTTTGACCTTTTCGGCCCGAGAGAAGCATTTTGAGAGCATGTTGTCATTTAGGCTGTTACTTTCCAACAGAAGCACTCAAAAACAAGTTTCCAAGCCAGAAACGTGTGATTTGATGAATTCTACACTGCCAGGGCAGTTTCATGTAGGTCTCATCAGTAGTTGGTCAGAAAACAGCAAAATGTCACTTTTGACCTTTTCGGCCCGAGAGAAGCATTTTGAGAGGGTGTTGTCATTTAGGCTGTTACTTTCCAACAGAAGCACTCAGAAACAAGTTTCCAAGCCAGAAACGTGTGATTTGATGAATTCTACACTGCCAGGGCAGTTTCATGTAGGTCCCATCAGTAGTTGGTCAGAAAACAGCAAAATGTCACTTTTGAGCTTTTCGGCCCGAGAGAAGCATTTTGAGAGCATGTTGTCATTTAGGCTGTTACTTTCCAACAGAAGCACTCAAAAACAAGTTTCCAAGCCAGAAACGTGTGATTTGATGAATTCTACACTGCCAGGGCTGTTTCATGTAGGTCCCATCAGTAGTTGGTCAGAAAACAGCAAAATGTCACTTTTGAGCTTTTCGGCCCGAGAGAAGCATTTTGAGAGCATGTTGTCATTTAGGCTGTTACTTTCCAACAGAAGCACTCAGAAACAAGTTTCCAAGCCAGAAACGTGTGATTTGATGAATTCTACACTGCCAGGGCAGTTTCATGTAGGTCCCATCAGTAGTTGGTCAGAAAACAGCAAAATGTCACTTTTGAGCTTTTCGGCCCGAGAGAAGCATTTTGAGAGCATGTTGTCATTTAGGCTGTTACTTTCCAACAGAAGCACTCAAAAACAAGTTTCCAAGCCAGAAACGTGTGATTTGATGAATTCTACACTGCCAGGGCTGTTTCATGTAGGTCCCATCAGTAGTTGGTCAGAAAACAGCAAAATGTCACTTTTGAGCTTTTCGGCCCGAGAGAAGCATTTTGAGAGCATGTTGTCATTTAGGCTGTTACTTTCCAACAGAAGCACTCAGAAACAAGTTTCCAAGCCAGAAACGTGTGATTTGATGAATTCTACACTGCCAGGGCAGTTTCATGTAGGTCCCATCAGTAGTTGGTCAGAAAACAGCAAAATGTCACTTTTGAGCTTTTCGGCCCGAGAGAAGCATTTTGAGAGCATGTTGTCATTTAGGCTGTTACTTTCCAACAGAAGCACTCAGAAACAAGTTTCCAAGCCAGAAACGTGTGATTTGATGAATTCTACACTGCCAGGGCAGTGTCATGTAGGTCCCATCAGTAGTTGGTCAGAAAACAGCAAAATGTCACTTTTGAGCTTTTCGGCCCGAGAGAAGCATTTTGAGAGCATGTTGTCATTTAGGCTGTTACTTTCCAACAGAAGCATTCAGAAACAAGTTTCCAAGCCAGAAACGTGTGATTTGATGAATTCTACACTGCCAGGGCAGTTTCATGTAGGTCCCATCAGTAGTTGGTCAGAAAACAGCAAAATGTCACTTTTGACCTTTTCGGCCCGAGAGAAGCATTTTGAGAGCATGTTGTCATTTAGGCTGTTACTTTCCAACAGAAGCACTCAAAAACAAGTTTCCAAGCCAGAAACGTGTGATTTGATGAATTCTACACTGCCAGGGCAGTTTCATGTAGGTCTCATCAGTAGTTGGTCAGAAAACAGCAAAATGTCACTTTTGACCTTTTCGGCCCGAGAGAAGCATTTTGAGAGGGTGTTGTCATTTAGGCTGTTACTTTCCAACAGAAGCACTCAGAAACAAGTTTCCAAGCCAGAAACGTGTGATTTGATGAATTCTACACTGCCAGGGCAGTTTCATGTAGGTCCCATCAGTAGTTGGTCAGAAAACAGCAAAATGTCACTTTTGAGCTTTTCGGCCCGAGAGAAGCATTTTGAGAGCATGTTGTCATTTAGGCTGTTACTTTCCAACAGAAGCACTCAGAAACAAGTTTCCAAGCCAGAAACGTGTGATTTGATGAATTCTACACTGCCAGGGCAGTTTCATGTAGTTGACATCAGTAGTTGGTCAGAAAACAGCAAAATGTCACTTTTGAGCTTTTCAGCCCGAGAGAAGCATTTTGAGAGCATGTTGTCATTTAGGCTGTTACTTTCCAACAGAAGCACTCAGAAACATGTTTCCAAGCCAGAAACGTGTGATTTGATGAATTCTACACTGCCAGGGCAGTTTCATGTAGGTCTCATCAGTAGTTGGTCAGAAAACAGCAAAATGTCACTTTTGACCTTTTCGGCCCGAGAGAAGCATTTTGAGAGGGTGTTGTCATTTAGGCTGTTACTTTCCAACAGAAGCACTCAGAAACAAGTTTCCAAGCCAGAAACGTGTGATTTGATGAATTCTACACTGCCAGGGCAGTTTCATGTAGGTCCCATCAGTAGTTGGTCAGAAAACAGCAAAATGTCACTTTTGAGCTTTTCGGCCCGAGAGAAGCATTTTGAGAGCATGTTGTCATTTAGGCTGTTACTTTCCAACAGAAGCACTCAGAAACAAGTTTCCAAGCCAGAAACGTGTGATTTGATGAATTCTACACTGCCAGGGCAGTTTCATGTAGTTGACATCAGTAGTTGGTCAGAAAACAGCAAAATGTCACTTTTGAGCTTTTCGGCCCGAGAGAAGCATTTTGAGAGCATGTTGTCATTTAGGCTGTTACTTTCCAACAGAATCATTCAGAAACAAGTTTCCAAGCCAGAAACGTGTGATTTGATGAATTCTACACTGCCAGGGCAGTTTCATGTAGGTCCCATCAGTAGTTGGTCAGAAAACAGCAAAATGTCACTTTTGACCTTTTCGGCCCGAGAGAAGCATTTTGAGAGCATGTTGTCATTTAGGCTGTTACTTTCCAACAGAAGCACTCAGAAACAAGTTTCCAAGCCAGAAACGTGTGATTTGATGAATTCTACACTGCCAGGGCAGTTTCATGTAGTTGACATCAGTAGTTGGTCAGAAAACAGCAAAATGTCACTTTTGAGCTTTTCGGCCCGAGAGAAGCATTTTGAGAGCATGTTGTCATTTAGGCTGTTACTTTCCAACAGAATCATTCAGAAACAAGTTTCCAAGCCAGAAACGTGTGATTTGATGAATTCTACACTGCCAGGGCAGTTTCATGTAGGTCCCATCAGTAGTTGGTCAGAAAACAGCAAAATGTCACTTTTGACCTTTTCGGCCCGAGAGAAGCATTTTGAGAGCATGTTGTCATTTAGGCTGTTACTTTCCAACAGAAGCACTCAGAAACAAGTTTCCAAGCCAGAAACGTGTGATTTGATGAATTCTACACTGACAGGGCAGTTTCATGTTGGTCCCATCAGTAGTTGGTCAGAAAACAGCCAAATGTCACTTTTGAGCTTTTCGGCCCGAGAGAAGCATTTTGAGAGCATGTTGTCATTTAGGCTGTTACTTTCCAACAGAAACACTCAGAAACAAGTTTCCAAGCCAGAAACGTGTGATTTGATGAATTCTACCCTGGCAGGGCAGTTTCATGTTGGTCCCATCAGTAGTTGGTCAGAAAACAGCCAAATGTCACTTTTGAGCTTTTCGGCCCGAGAGAAGCATTTTGAGAGCACGTTGTCATTTAGGCTGTTACTTTCCAACAGAAGCACTCAGAAACAAGTTTCCAAGCCAGAAACGTGTGATTTGATGAATTCTACACTGCCAGGGCAGTTTCATGTAGGTCTCATCAGTAGTTGGTCAGAAAACAGCAAAATGTCACTTTTGAGCTTTTCGGCCCGAGAGAAGCATTTTGAGAGCATGTTGTCATTTAGGCTGTTACTTTCCAACAGAAGCACTCAGAAACAAGTTTCCAAGCCAGAAACGTGTGATTTGATGAATTCTACACTGCCAGGGCAGTTTCATGTAGGTCCCATCAGTAGTTGGTCAGAAAACAGCAAAATGTCACTTTTGACCTTTTCGGCCCGAGAGAAGCATTTTGAGAGGGTGTTGTCATTTAGGCTGTTACTTTCCAACAGAAGCACTCAGAAACATGTTTCCAAGCCAGAAACGTGTGATTTGATGAATTCTACACTGCCAGGGCAGTTTCATGTTGGTCCCATCAGTAGTTGGTCAGAAAACAGCAAAATGTCACTTTTGAGCTTTTCGGCCCGAGAGAAGCATTTTGAGAGCACGTTGTCATTTAGGCTGTTACTTTCCAACAGAAGCACTCAGAAACAAGTTTCCAAGCCAGAAACGTGTGATTTGATGAATTCTACACTGCCAGGGCAGTTTCATGTAGGTCCCATCAGTAGTTGGTCAGAAAACAGCAAAATGTCACTTTTGAGCTTTTCGGCCCGAGAGAAGCATTTTGAGAGCATGTTGTCATTTAGGCTGTTACTTTCCAACAGAAGCACTCAAAAACAAGTTTCCAAGCCAGAAACGTGTGATTTGATGAATTCTACACTGCCAGGGCTGTTTCATGTAGGTCCCATCAGTAGTTGGTCAGAAAACAGCAAAATGTCACTTTTGAGCTTTTCGGCCCGAGAGAAGCATTTTGAGAGCATGTTGTCATTTAGGCTGTTACTTTCCAACAGAAGCACTCAGAAACAAGTTTCCAAGCCAGAAACGTGTGATTTGATGAATTCTACACTGCCAGGGCAGTTTCATGTAGGTCCCATCAGTAGTTGGTCAGAAAACAGCAAAATGTCACTTTTGAGCTTTTCGGCCCGAGAGAAGCATTTTGAGAGCATGTTGTCATTTAGGCTGTTACTTTCCAACAGAAGCACTCAGAAACAAGTTTCCAAGCCAGAAACGTGTGATTTGATGAATTCTACACTGCCAGGGCAGTGTCATGTAGGTCCCATCAGTAGTTGGTCAGAAAACAGCAAAATGTCACTTTTGAGCTTTTCGGCCCGAGAGAAGCATTTTGAGAGCATGTTGTCATTTAGGCTGTTACTTTCCAACAGAAGCATTCAGAAACAAGTTTCCAAGCCAGAAACGTGTGATTTGATGAATTCTACACTGCCAGGGCAGTTTCATGTAGGTCCCATCAGTAGTTGGTCAGAAAACAGCAAAATGTCACTTTTGACCTTTTCGGCCCGAGAGAAGCATTTTGAGAGCATGTTGTCATTTAGGCTGTTACTTTCCAACAGAAGCACTCAAAAACAAGTTTCCAAGCCAGAAACGTGTGATTTGATGAATTCTACACTGCCAGGGCAGTTTCATGTAGGTCTCATCAGTAGTTGGTCAGAAAACAGCAAAATGTCACTTTTGACCTTTTCGGCCCGAGAGAAGCATTTTGAGAGGGTGTTGTCATTTAGGCTGTTACTTTCCAACAGAAGCACTCAGAAACAAGTTTCCAAGCCAGAAACGTGTGATTTGATGAATTCTACACTGCCAGGGCAGTTTCATGTAGGTCCCATCAGTAGTTGGTCAGAAAACAGCAAAATGTCACTTTTGAGCTTTTCGGCCCGAGAGAAGCATTTTGAGAGCATGTTGTCATTTAGGCTGTTACTTTCCAACAGAAGCACTCAGAAACAAGTTTCCAAGCCAGAAACGTGTGATTTGATGAATTCTACACTGCCAGGGCAGTTTCATGTAGTTGACATCAGTAGTTGGTCAGAAAACAGCAAAATGTCACTTTTGAGCTTTTCGGCCCGAGAGAAGCATTTTGAGAGCATGTTGTCATTTAGGCTGTTACTTTCCAACAGAAGCACTCAGAAACAAGTTTCCAAGCCAGAAACGTGTGATTTGATGAATTCTACACTGCCAGGGCAGTTTAATGTAGGTCCCATCAGTAGTTGGTCAGAAAACAGCAAAATGTCACTTTTGAGCTTTTCGGCCCGAGAGAAGCATTTTGAGAGCACGTTGTCATTTAGGCTGTTACTTTCCAACAGAAGCACTCAGAAACAAGTTTCCAAGCCAGAAACGTGTGATTTGATGAATTCTACACTGCCAGGGCAGTTTCATGTAGGTCTCATCAGTAGTTGGTCAGAAAACAGCAAAATGTCACTTTTGAGCTTTTCGGCCCGAGAGAAGCATTTTGAGAGCATGTTGTCATTTAGGCTGTTACTTTCCAACAGAAGCACTCAGAAACAAGTTTCCAAGCCAGAAACGTGTGATTTGATGAATTCTACACTGCCAGGGCAGTTTCATGTAGGTCCCATCAGTAGTTGGTCAGAAAACAGCAAAATGTCACTTTTGACCTTTTCGGCCCGAGAGAAGCATTTTGAGAGGGTGTTGTCATTTAGGCTGTTACTTTCCAACAGAAGCACTCAGAAACATGTTTCCAAGCCAGAAACGTGTGATTTGATGAATTCTACACTGCCAGGGCAGTTTCATGTTGGTCCCATCAGTAGTTGGTCAGAAAACAGCAAAATGTCACTTTTGAGCTTTTCGGCCCGAGAGAAGCATTTTGAGAGCACGTTGTCATTTAGGCTGTTACTTTCCAACAGAAGCACTCAGAAACAAGTTTCCAAGCCAGAAACGTGTGATTTGATGAATTCTACACTGCCAGGGCAGTTTCATGTAGGTCCCATCAGTAGTTGGTCAGAAAACAGCAAAATGTCACTTTTGAGCTTTTCGGCCCGAGAGAAGCATTTTGAGAGCATGTTGTCATTTAGGCTGTTACTTTCCAACAGAAGCACTCAAAAACAAGTTTCCAAGCCAGAAACGTGTGATTTGATGAATTCTACACTGCCAGGGCTGTTTCATGTAGGTCCCATCAGTAGTTGGTCAGAAAACAGCAAAATGTCACTTTTGAGCTTTTCGGCCCGAGAGAAGCATTTTGAGAGCATGTTGTCATTTAGGCTGTTACTTTCCAACAGAAGCATTCAGAAACAAGTTTCCAAGCCAGAAACGTGTGATTTGATGAATTCTACACTGCCAGGGCAGTTTCATGTAGGTCCCATCAGTAGTTGGTCAGAAAACAGCAAAATGTCACTTTTGACCTTTTCGGCCCGAGAGAAGCATTTTGAGAGCATGTTGTCATTTAGGCTGTTACTTTCCAACAGAAGCACTCAAAAACAAGTTTCCAAGCCAGAAACGTGTGATTTGATGAATTCTACACTGCCAGGGCAGTTTCATGTAGGTCTCATCAGTAGTTGGTCAGAAAACAGCAAAATGTCACTTTTGACCTTTTCGGCCCGAGAGAAGCATTTTGAGAGGGTGTTGTCATTTAGGCTGTTACTTTCCAACAGAAGCACTCAGAAACAAGTTTCCAAGCCAGAAACGTGTGATTTGATGAATTCTACACTGCCAGGGCAGTTTCATGTAGGTCCCATCAGTAGTTGGTCAGAAAACAGCAAAATGTCACTTTTGAGCTTTTCGGCCCGAGAGAAGCATTTTGAGAGCATGTTGTCATTTAGGCTGTTACTTTCCAACAGAAGCACTCAGAAACAAGTTTCCAAGCCAGAAACGTGTGATTTGATGAATTCTACACTGCCAGGGCAGTGTCATGTAGGTCCCATCAGTAGTTGGTCAGAAAACAGCAAAATGTCACTTTTGAGCTTTTCGGCCCGAGAGAAGCATTTTGAGAGCATGTTGTCATTTAGGCTGTTACTTTCCAACAGAAGCATTCAGAAACAAGTTTCCAAGCCAGAAACGTGTGATTTGATGAATTCTACACTGCCAGGGCAGTTTCATGTAGGTCCCATCAGTAGTTGGTCAGAAAACAGCAAAATGTCACTTTTGACCTTTTCGGCCCGAGAGAAGCATTTTGAGAGCATGTTGTCATTTAGGCTGTTACTTTCCAACAGAAGCACTCAAAAACAAGTTTCCAAGCCAGAAACGTGTGATTTGATGAATTCTACACTGCCAGGGCAGTTTCATGTAGGTCTCATTAGTAGTTGGTCAGAAAACAGCAAAATGTCACTTTTGACCTTTTCGGCCCGAGAGAAGCATTTTGAGAGGGTGTTGTCATTTAGGCTGTTACTTTCCAACAGAAGCACTCAGAAACAAGTTTCCAAGCCAGAAACGTGTGATTTGATGAATTCTACACTGCCAGGGCAGTTTCATGTAGGTCCCATCAGTAGTTGGTCAGAAAACAGCAAAATGTCACTTTTGAGCTTTTCGGCCCGAGAGAAGCATTTTGAGAGCATGTTGTCATTTAGGCTGTTACTTTCCAACAGAAGCACTCAGAAACAAGTTTCCAAGCCAGAAACGTGTGATTTGATGAATTCTACACTGCCAGGGCAGTTTCATGTAGTTGACATCAGTAGTTGGTCAGAAAACAGCAAAATGTCACTTTTGAGCTTTTCGGCCCGAGAGAAGCATTTTGAGAGCATGTTGTCATTTAGGCTGTTACTTTCCAACAGAAGCACTCAGAAACAAGTTTCCAAGCCAGAAACGTGTGATTTGATGAATTCTACACTGCCAGGGCAGTTTCATGTTGGTCCCATCAGTAGTTGGTCAGAAAACAGCCAAATGTCACTTTTGAGCTTTTCGGCCCGAGAGAAGCATTTTGAGAGCACGTTGTCATTTAGGCTGTTACTTTCCAACAGAAGCACTCAGAAACAAGTTTCCAAGCCAGAAACGTGTGATTTGATGAATTCTACACTGCCAGGGCAGTTTAATGTAGGTCCCATCAGTAGTTGGTCAGAAAACAGCAAAATGTCACTTTTGAGCTTTTCGGCCCGAGAGAAGCATTTTGAGAGCATGTTGTCATTTAGGCTGTTACTTTCCAACAGAAGCACTCAAAAACAAGTTTCTAAGCCAGAAACGTGTGATTTGATGAATTCTACACTGCCAGGGCAGTTTCATGTAGGTCTCATCAGTAGTTGGTCAGAAAACAGCAAAATGTCACTTTTGAGCTTTTCGGCCCGAGAGAAGCATTTTGAGAGGGTGTTGTCATTTAGGCTGTTACTTTCCAACAGAAGCACTCAGAAACATGTTTCCAAGCCAGAAACGTGTGATTTGATGAATTCTACACTGCCAGGGCAGTTTCATGTTGGTCCCATCAGTAGTTGGTCAGAAAACAGCAAAATGTCACTTTTGAGCTTTTCGGCCC
Organism: Epinephelus awoara; assembly: GCA_035609425.1. NCBI lineage: Eukaryota > Metazoa > Chordata > Actinopteri > Perciformes > Serranidae > Epinephelus > Epinephelus awoara. The sequence goes on along the minus strand of CM069303.1, from coordinate 47,267 downwards.
GAGAGAAGCATTTTGAGAGCATGTTGTCATTTAGGCTGTTACTTTCCAACAGAAGCACTCAGAAACAAGTTTCCAAGCCAGAAACGTGTGATTTGATGAATTCTACACTGCCAGGGCAGTTTCATGTTGGTCCCATCAGTAGTTGGTCAGAAAACAGCCAAATGTCACTTTTGAGCTTTTCGGCCCGAGAGAAGCATTTTGAGAGCATGTTGTCATTTAGGCTGTTACTTTCCAACAGAAGCACTCAGAAACAAGTTTCCAAGCCAGAAACGTGTGATTTGATGAATTCTACACTGCCAGGGCAGTTTCATGTAGTTGACATCAGTAGTTGGTCAGAAAACAGCAAAATGTCACTTTTGAGCTTTTCGGCCCGAGAGAAGCATTTTGAGAGCATGTTGTCATTTAGGCTGTTACTTTCCAACAGAAGCACTCAGAAACAAGTTTCCAAGCCAGAAACGTGTGATTTGATGAATTCTACACTGCCAGGGCAGTTTAATGTAGGTCCCATCAGTAGTTGGTCAGAAAACAGCAAAATGTCACTTTTGAGCTTTTCGGCCCGAGAGAAGCATTTTGAGAGCACGTTGTCATTTAGGCTGTTACTTTCCAACAGAAGCACTCAGAAACAAGTTTCCAAGCCAGAAACGTGTGATTTGATGAATTCTACACTGCCAGGGCAGTTTCATGTAGGTCTCATCAGTAGTTGGTCAGAAAACAGCAAAATGTCACTTTTGAGCTTTTCGGCCCGAGAGAAGCATTTTGAGAGCATGTTGTCATTTAGGCTGTTACTTTCCAACAGAAGCACTCAGAAACAAGTTTCCAAGCCAGAAACGTGTGATTTGATGAATTCTACACTGCCAGGGCAGTTTCATGTAGGTCCCATCAGTAGTTGGTCAGAAAACAGCAAAATGTCACTTTTGACCTTTTCGGCCCGAGAGAAGCATTTTGAGAGGGTGTTGTCATTTAGGCTGTTACTTTCCAACAGAAGCACTCAGAAACATGTTTCCAAGCCAGAAACGTGTGATTTGATGAATTCTACACTGCCAGGGCAGTTTCATGTTGGTCCCATCAGTAGTTGGTCAGAAAACAGCAAAATGTCACTTTTGAGCTTTTCGGCCCGAGAGAAGCATTTTGAGAGCACGTTGTCATTTAGGCTGTTACTTTCCAACAGAAGCACTCAGAAACAAGTTTCCAAGCCAGAAACGTGTGATTTGATGAATTCTACACTGCCAGGGCAGTTTCATGTAGGTCCCATCAGTAGTTGGTCAGAAAACAGCAAAATGTCACTTTTGAGCTTTTCGGCCCGAGAGAAGCATTTTGAGAGCATGTTGTCATTTAGGCTGTTACTTTCCAACAGAAGCACTCAAAAACAAGTTTCCAAGCCAGAAACGTGTGATTTGATGAATTCTACACTGCCAGGGCTGTTTCATGTAGGTCCCATCAGTAGTTGGTCAGAAAACAGCAAAATGTCACTTTTGAGCTTTTCGGCCCGAGAGAAGCATTTTGAGAGCATGTTGTCATTTAGGCTGTTACTTTCCAACAGAAGCACTCAGAAACAAGTTTCCAAGCCAGAAACGTGTGATTTGATGAATTCTACACTGCCAGGGCAGTTTCATGTAGGTCCCATCAGTAGTTGGTCAGAAAACAGCAAAATGTCACTTTTGAGCTTTTCGGCCCGAGAGAAGCATTTTGAGAGCATGTTGTCATTTAGGCTGTTACTTTCCAACAGAAGCACTCAGAAACAAGTTTCCAAGCCAGAAACGTGTGATTTGATGAATTCTACACTGCCAGGGCAGTGTCATGTAGGTCCCATCAGTAGTTGGTCAGAAAACAGCAAAATGTCACTTTTGAGCTTTTCGGCCCGAGAGAAGCATTTTGAGAGCATGTTGTCATTTAGGCTGTTACTTTCCAACAGAAGCATTCAGAAACAAGTTTCCAAGCCAGAAACGTGTGATTTGATGAATTCTACACTGCCAGGGCAGTTTCATGTAGGTCCCATCAGTAGTTGGTCAGAAAACAGCAAAATGTCACTTTTGAGCTTTTCGGCCCGAGAGAAGCATTTTGAGAGCATGTTGTCATTTAGGCTGTTACTTTCCAACAGAAGCACTCAAAAACAAGTTTCCAAGCCAGAAACGTGTGATTTGATGAATTCTACACTGCCAGGGCAGTTTCATGTAGGTCTCATCAGTAGTTGGTCAGAAAACAGCAAAATGTCACTTTTGACCTTTTCGGCCCGAGAGAAGCATTTTGAGAGGGTGTTGTCATTTAGGCTGTTACTTTCCAACAGAAGCACTCAGAAACAAGTTTCCAAGCCAGAAACGTGTGATTTGATGAATTCTACACTGCCAGGGCAGTTTCATGTAGGTCCCATCAGTAGTTGGTCAGAAAACAGCAAAATGTCACTTTTGAGCTTTTCGGCCCGAGAGAAGCATTTTGAGAGCATGTTGTCATTTAGGCTGTTACTTTCCAACAGAAGCACTCAGAAACAAGTTTCCAAGCCAGAAACGTGTGATTTGATGAATTCTACACTGCCAGGGCAGTGTCATGTAGGTCCCATCAGTAGTTGGTCAGAAAACAGCAAAATGTCACTTTTGAGCTTTTCGGCCCGAGAGAAGCATTTTGAGAGCATGTTGTCATTTAGGCTGTTACTTTCCAACAGAAGCATTCAGAAACAAGTTTCCAAGCCAGAAACGTGTGATTTGATGAATTCTACACTGCCAGGGCAGTTTCATGTAGGTCCCATCAGTAGTTGGTCAGAAAACAGCAAAATGTCACTTTTGACCTTTTCGGCCCGAGAGAAGCATTTTGAGAGCATGTTGTCATTTAGGCTGTTACTTTCCAACAGAAGCACTCAAAAACAAGTTTCCAAGCCAGAAACGTGTGATTTGATGAATTCTACACTGCCAGGGCAGTTTCATGTAGGTCTCATCAGTAGTTGGTCAGAAAACAGCAAAATGTCACTTTTGACCTTTTCGGCCCGAGAGAAGCATTTTGAGAGGGTGTTGTCATTTAGGCTGTTACTTTCCAACAGAAGCACTCAGAAACAAGTTTCCAAGCCAGAAACGTGTGATTTGATGAATTCTACACTGCCAGGGCAGTTTCATGTAGGTCCCATCAGTAGTTGGTCAGAAAACAGCAAAATGTCACTTTTGAGCTTTTCGGCCCGAGAGAAGCATTTTGAGAGCATGTTGTCATTTAGGCTGTTACTTTCCAACAGAAGCACTCAGAAACAAGTTTCCAAGCCAGAAACGTGTGATTTGATGAATTCTACACTGCCAGGGCAGTTTCATGTAGTTGACATCAGTAGTTGGTCAGAAAACAGCAAAATGTCACTTTTGAGCTTTTCGGCCCGAGAGAAGCATTTTGAGAGCATGTTGTCATTTAGGCTGTTACTTTCCAACAGAAGCACTCAGAAACAAGTTTCCAAGCCAGAAACGTGTGATTTGATGAATTCTACACTGCCAGGGCAGTTTCATGTTGGTCCCATCAGTAGTTGGTCAGAAAACAGCCAAATGTCACTTTTGAGCTTTTCGGCCCGAGAGAAGCATTTTGAGAGCACGTTGTCATTTAGGCTGTTACTTTCCAACAGAAGCACTCAGAAACAAGTTTCCAAGCCAGAAACGTGTGATTTGATGAATTCTACACTGCCAGGGCAGTTTAATGTAGGTCCCATCAGTAGTTGGTCAGAAAACAGCAAAATGTCACTTTTGAGCTTTTCGGCCCGAGAGAAGCATTTTGAGAGCATGTTGTCATTTAGGCTGTTACTTTCCAACAGAAGCACTCAAAAACAAGTTTCTAAGCCAGAAACGTGTGATTTGATGAATTCTACACTGCCAGGGCAGTTTCATGTAGGTCTCATCAGTAGTTGGTCAGAAAACAGCAAAATGTCACTTTTGAGCTTTTCGGCCCGAGAGAAGCATTTTGAGAGCATGTTGTCATTTAGGCTGTTACTTTCCAACAGAAGCACTCAGAAACAAGTTTCCAAGCCAGAAACGTGTGATTTGATGAATTCTACACTGCCAGGGCAGTTTCATGTAGGTCCCATCAGTAGTTGGTCAGAAAACAGCAAAATGTCACTTTTGAGCTTTTCGGCCCGAGAGAAGCATTTTGAGAGGGTGTTGTCATTTAGGCTGTTACTTTCCAACAGAAGCACTCAGAAACATGTTTCCAAGCCAGAAACGTGTGATTTGATGAATTCTACACTGCCAGGGCAGTTTCATGTAGGTCCCATCAGTAGTTGGTCAGAAAACAGCAAAATGTCACTTTTGAGCTTTTCGGCCCGAGAGAAGCATTTTGAGAGCATGTTGTCATTTAGGCTGTTACTTTCCAACAGAAGCACTCAGAAACAAGTTTCCAAGCCAGAAACGTGTGATTTGATGAATTCTACACTGCCAGGGCAGTTTCATGTAGTTGACATCAGTAGTTGGTCAGAAAACAGCAAAATGTCACTTTTGAGCTTTTCGGCCCGAGAGAAGCATTTTGAGAGCATGTTGTCATTTAGGCTGTTACTTTCCAACAGAAGCACTCAGAAACAAGTTTCCAAGCCAGAAACGTGTGATTTGATGAATTCTACACTGCCAGGGCAGTTTCATGTTGGTCCCATCAGTAGTTGGTCAGAAAACAGCCAAATGTCACTTTTGAGCTTTTCGGCCCGAGAGAAGCATTTTGAGAGCACGTTGTCATTTAGGCTGTTACTTTCCAACAGAAGCACTCAGAAACAAGTTTCCAAGCCAGAAACGTGTGATTTGATGAATTCTACACTGCCAGGGCAGTTTAATGTAGGTCCCATCAGTAGTTGGTCAGAAAACAGCAAAATGTCACTTTTGAGCTTTTCGGCCCGAGAGAAGCATTTTGAGAGCATGTTGTCATTTAGGCTGTTACTTTCCAACAGAAGCACTCAAAAACAAGTTTCTAAGCCAGAAACGTGTGATTTGATGAATTCTACACTGCCAGGGCAGTTTCATGTAGGTCTCATCAGTAGTTGGTCAGAAAACAGCAAAATGTCACTTTTGAGCTTTTCGGCCCGAGAGAAGCATTTTGAGAGCATGTTGTCATTTAGGCTGTTACTTTCCAACAGAAGCACTCAGAAACAAGTTTCCAAGCCAGAAACGTGTGATTTGATGAATTCTACACTGCCAGGGCAGTTTCATGTAGGTCCCATCAGTAGTTGGTCAGAAAACAGCAAAATGTCACTTTTGAGCTTTTCGGCCCGAGAGAAGCATTTTGAGAGGGTGTTGTCATTTAGGCTGTTACTTTCCAACAGAAGCACTCAGAAACATGTTTCCAAGCCAGAAACGTGTGATTTGATGAATTCTACACTGCCAGGGCAGTTTCATGTTGGTCCCATCAGTAGTTGGTCAGAAAACAGCAAAATGTCACTTTTGAGCTTTTCGGCCCGAGAGAAGCATTTTGAGAGCATGTTGTCATTTAGGCTGTTACTTTCCAACAGAAGCACTCAGAAACAAGTTTCCAAGCCAGAAACGTGTGATTTGATGAATTCTACACTGCCAGGGCAGTTTCATGTTGGTCCCATCAGTAGTTGGTCAGAAAACAGCCAAATGTCACTTTTGACCTTTTCGGCCCGAGAGAAGCATTTTGAGAGCATGTTGTCATTTAGGCTGTTACTTTCCAACAGAAGCACTCAGAAACAAGTTTCCAAGCCAGAAACGTGTGATTTGATGAATTCTACACTGCCAGGGCAGTTTCATGTAGTTGACATCAGTAGTTGGTCAGAAAACAGCAAAATGTCACTTTTGAGCTTTTCGGCCCGAGAGAAGCATTTTGAGAGCATGTTGTCATTTAGGCTGTTACTTTCCAACAGAAGCACTCAGAAACAAGTTTCCAAGCCAGAAACGTGTGATTTGATGAATTCTACACTGCCAGGGCAGTTTAATGTAGGTCCCATCAGTAGTTGGTCAGAAAACAGCAAAATGTCACTTTTGAGCTTTTCGGCCCGAGAGAAGCATTTTGAGAGCACGTTGTCATTTAGGCTGTTACTTTCCAACAGAAGCACTCAGAAACAAGTTTCCAAGCCAGAAACGTGTGATTTGATGAATTCTACACTGCCAGGGCAGTTTCATGTAGGTCTCATCAGTAGTTGGTCAGAAAACAGCAAAATGTCACTTTTGAGCTTTTCGGCCCGAGAGAAGCATTTTGAGAGCATGTTGTCATTTAGGCTGTTACTTTCCAACAGAAGCACTCAGAAACAAGTTTCCAAGCCAGAAACGTGTGATTTGATGAATTCTACACTGCCAGGGCAGTTTCATGTAGGTCCCATCAGTAGTTGGTCAGAAAACAGCAAAATGTCACTTTTGACCTTTTCGGCCCGAGAGAAGCATTTTGAGAGGGTGTTGTCATTTAGGCTGTTACTTTCCAACAGAAGCACTCAGAAACATGTTTCCAAGCCAGAAACGTGTGATTTGATGAATTCTACACTGCCAGGGCAGTTTCATGTTGGTCCCATCAGTAGTTGGTCAGAAAACAGCAAAATGTCACTTTTGAGCTTTTCGGCCCGAGAGAAGCATTTTGAGAGCATGTTGTCATTTAGGCTGTTACTTTCCAACAGAAGCATTCAGAAACAAGTTTCCAAGCCAGAAACGTGTGATTTGATGAATTCTACACTGCCAGGGCAGTTTCATGTAGGTCCCATCAGTAGTTGGTCAGAAAACAGCAAAATGTCACTTTTGACCTTTTCGGCCCGAGAGAAGCATTTTGAGAGCATGTTGTCATTTAGGCTGTTACTTTCCAACAGAAGCACTCAAAAACAAGTTTCCAAGCCAGAAACGTGTGATTTGATGAATTCTACACTGCCAGGGCAGTTTCATGTAGGTCTCATCAGTAGTTGGTCAGAAAACAGCAAAATGTCACTTTTGACCTTTTCGGCCCGAGAGAAGCATTTTGAGAGGGTGTTGTCATTTAGGCTGTTACTTTCCAACAGAAGCACTCAGAAACAAGTTTCCAAGCCAGAAACGTGTGATTTGATGAATTCTACACTGCCAGGGCAGTTTCATGTAGGTCCCATCAGTAGTTGGTCAGAAAACAGCAAAATGTCACTTTTGAGCTTTTCGGCCCGAGAGAAGCATTTTGAGAGCATGTTGTCATTTAGGCTGTTACTTTCCAACAGAAGCACTCAGAAACAAGTTTCCAAGCCAGAAACGTGTGATTTGATGAATTCTACACTGCCAGGGCAGTGTCATGTAGGTCCCATCAGTAGTTGGTCAGAAAACAGCAAAATGTCACTTTTGAGCTTTTCGGCCCGAGAGAAGCATTTTGAGAGCATGTTGTCATTTAGGCTGTTACTTTCCAACAGAAGCATTCAGAAACAAGTTTCCAAGCCAGAAACGTGTGATTTGATGAATTCTACACTGCCAGGGCAGTTTCATGTAGGTCCCATCAGTAGTTGGTCAGAAAACAGCAAAATGTCACTTTTGACCTTTTCGGCCCGAGAGAAGCATTTTGAGAGCATGTTGTCATTTAGGCTGTTACTTTCCAACAGAAGCACTCAAAAACAAGTTTCCAAGCCAGAAACGTGTGATTTGATGAATTCTACACTGCCAGGGCAGTTTCATGTAGGTCTCATCAGTAGTTGGTCAGAAAACAGCAAAATGTCACTTTTGACCTTTTCGGCCCGAGAGAAGCATTTTGAGAGGGTGTTGTCATTTAGGCTGTTACTTTCCAACAGAAGCACTCAGAAACAAGTTTCCAAGCCAGAAACGTGTGATTTGATGAATTCTACACTGCCAGGGCAGTTTCATGTAGGTCCCATCAGTAGTTGGTCAGAAAACAGCAAAATGTCACTTTTGAGCTTTTCGGCCCGAGAGAAGCATTTTGAGAGCATGTTGTCATTTAGGCTGTTACTTTCCAACAGAAGCACTCAGAAACAAGTTTCCAAGCCAGAAACGTGTGATTTGATGAATTCTACACTGCCAGGGCAGTTTCATGTAGTTGACATCAGTAGTTGGTCAGAAAACAGCAAAATGTCACTTTTGAGCTTTTCGGCCCGAGAGAAGCATTTTGAGAGCATGTTGTCATTTAGGCTGTTACTTTCCAACAGAAGCACTCAGAAACAAGTTTCCAAGCCAGAAACGTGTGATTTGATGAATTCTACACTGCCAGGGCAGTTTCATGTTGGTCCCATCAGTAGTTGGTCAGAAAACAGCCAAATGTCACTTTTGAGCTTTTCGGCCCGAGAGAAGCATTTTGAGAGCACGTTGTCATTTAGGCTGTTACTTTCCAACAGAAGCACTCAGAAACAAGTTTCCAAGCCAGAAACGTGTGATTTGATGAATTCTACACTGCCAGGGCAGTTTAATGTAGGTCCCATCAGTAGTTGGTCAGAAAACAGCAAAATGTCACTTTTGAGCTTTTCGGCCCGAGAGAAGCATTTTGAGAGCATGTTGTCATTTAGGCTGTTACTTTCCAACAGAAGCACTCAAAAACAAGTTTCTAAGCCAGAAACGTGTGATTTGATGAATTCTACACTGCCAGGGCAGTTTCATGTAGGTCTCATCAGTAGTTGGTCAGAAAACAGCAAAATGTCACTTTTGAGCTTTTCGGCCCGAGAGAAGCATTTTGAGAGCATGTTGTCATTTAGGCTGTTACTTTCCAACAGAAGCACTCAGAAACAAGTTTCCAAGCCAGAAACGTGTGATTTGATGAATTCTACACTGCCAGGGCAGTTTCATGTAGGTCTCATCAGTAGTTGGTCAGAAAACAGCAAAATGTCACTTTTGACCTTTTCGGCCCGAGAGAAGCATTTTGAGAGGGTGTTGTCATTTAGGCTGTTACTTTCCAACAGAAGCACTCAGAAACAAGTTTCCAAGCCAGAAACGTGTGATTTGATGAATTCTACACTGCCAGGGCAGTTTCATGTAGGTCCCATCAGTAGTTGGTCAGAAAACAGCAAAATGTCACTTTTGAGCTTTTCGGCCCGAGAGAAGCATTTTGAGAGCATGTTGTCATTTAGGCTGTTACTTTCCAACAGAAGCACTCAGAAACAAGTTTCCAAGCCAGAAACGTGTGATTTGATGAATTCTACACTGCCAGGGCAGTTTCATGTAGTTGACATCAGTAGTTGGTCAGAAAACAGCAAAATGTCACTTTTGAGCTTTTCAGCCCGAGAGAAGCATTTTGAGAGCATGTTGTCATTTAGGCTGTTACTTTCCAACAGAAGCACTCAGAAACAAGTTTCCAAGCCAGAAACGTGTGATTTGATGAATTCTACACTGCCAGGGCAGTTTCATGTTGGTCCCATCAGTAGTTGGTCAGAAAACAGCCAAATGTCACTTTTGAGCTTTTCGGCCCGAGAGAAGCATTTTGAGAGCACGTTGTCATTTAGGCTGTTACTTTCCAACAGAAGCACTCAGAAACAAGTTTCCAAGCCAGAAACGTGTGATTTGATGAATTCTACACTGCCAGGGCAGTTTAATGTAGGTCCCATCAGTAGTTGGTCAGAAAACAGCAAAATGTCACTTTTGAGCTTTTCGGCCCGAGAGAAGCATTTTGAGAGCATGTTGTCATTTAGGCTGTTACTTTCCAACAGAAGCACTCAAAAACAAGTTTCTAAGCCAGAAACGTGTGATTTGATGAATTCTACACTGCCAGGGCAGTTTCATGTAGGTCTCATCAGTAGTTGGTCAGAAAACAGCAAAATGTCACTTTTGAGCTTTTCGGCCCGAGAGAAGCATTTTGAGAGCATGTTGTCATTTAGGCTGTTACTTTCCAACAGAAGCACTCAGAAACAAGTTTCCAAGCCAGAAACGTGTGATTTGATGAATTCTACACTGCCAGGGCAGTTTCATGTAGGTCCCATCAGTAGTTGGTCAGAAAACAGCAAAATGTCACTTTTGACCTTTTCGGCCCGAGAGAAGCATTTTGAGAGGGTGTTGTCATTTAGGCTGTTACTTTCCAACAGAAGCACTCAGAAACATGTTTCCAAGCCAGAAACGTGTGATTTGATGAATTCTACACTGCCAGGGCAGTTTCATGTTGGTCCCATCAGTAGTTGGTCAGAAAACAGCAAAATGTCACTTTTGAGCTTTTCGGCCCGAGAGAAGCATTTTGAGAGCATGTTGTCATTTAGGCTGTTACTTTCCAACAGAAGCACTCAGAAACAAGTTTCCAAGCCAGAAACGTGTGATTTGATGAATTCTACACTGCCAGGGCAGTTTCATGTTGGTCCCATCAGTAGTTGGTCAGAAAACAGCAAAATGTCACTTTTGAGCTTTTCGGCCCGAGAGAAGCATTTTGAGAGCATGTTGTCATTTAGGCTGTTACTTTCCAACAGAAGCACTCAGAAACAAGTTTCCAAGCCAGAAACGTGTGATTTGATGAATTCTACACTGCCAGGGCAGTTTCATGTAGGTCCCATCAGTAGTTGGTCAGAAAACAGCAAAATGTCACTTTTGAGCTTTTCGGCCCGAGAGAAGCATTTTGAGAGCATGTTGTCATTTAGGCTGTTACTTTCCAACAGAAGCACTCAGAAACAAGTTTCCAAGCCAGAAACGTGTGATTTGATGAATTCTACACTGCCAGGGCAGTGTCATGTAGGTCCCATCAGTAGTTGGTCAGAAAACAGCAAAATGTCACTTTTGAGCTTTTCGGCCCGAGAGAAGCATTTTGAGAGCATGTTGTCATTTAGGCTGTTACTTTCCAACAGAAGCATTCAGAAACAAGTTTCCAAGCCAGAAACGTGTGATTTGATGAATTCTACACTGCCAGGGCAGTTTCATGTTGGTCCCATCAGTAGTTGGTCAGAAAACAGCCAAATGTCACTTTTGAGCTTTTCGGCCCGAGAGAAGCATTTTGAGAGCACGTTGTCATTTAGGCTGTTACTTTCCAACAGAAGCACTCAGAAACAAGTTTCCAAGCCAGAAACGTGTGATTTTATGAATTCTACACTGCCAGGGCAGTTTCATGTAGGTCCCATCAGTAGTTGGTCAGAAAACAGCAAAATGTCACTTTTGAGCTTTTCGGCCCGAGAGAAGCATTTTGAGAGCATGTTGTCATTTAGGCTGTTACTTTCCAACAGAAGCACTCAGAAACAAGTTTCCAAGCCAGAAACGTGTGATTTGATGAATTCTACACTGCCAGGGCAGTTTCATGTTGGTCCCATCAGTAGTTGGTCAGAAAACAGCAAAATGTCACTTTTGAGCTTTTCGGCCCGAGAGAAGCATTTTGAGAGCATGTTGTCATTTAGGCTGTTACTTTCCAACAGAAGCACTCAGAAACAAGTTTCCAAGCCAGAAACGTGTGATTTGATGAATTCTACACTGCCAGGGCAGTTTCATGTAGGTCCCATCAGTAGTTGGTCAGAAAACAGCAAAATGTCACTTTTGAGCTTTTCGGCCCGAGAGAAGCATTTTGAGAGCATGTTGTCATTTAGGCTGTTACTTTCCAACAGAAGCACTCAGAAACAAGTTTCCAAGCCAGAAACGTGTGATTTGATGAATTCTACACTGCCAGGGCAGTGTCATGTAGGTCCCATCAGTAGTTGGTCAGAAAACAGCAAAATGTCACTTTTGAGCTTTTCGGCCCAAGAGAAGCATTTTGAGAGCATGTTGTCATTTAGGCTGTTACTTTCCAACAGAAGCATTCAGAAACAAGTTTCCAAGCCAGAAACGTGTGATTTGATGAATTCTACACTGCCAGGGCAGTTTCATGTTGGTCCCATCAGTAGTTGGTCAGAAAACAGCCAAATGTCACTTTTGAGCTTTTCGGCCCGAGAGAAGCATTTTGAGAGCACGTTGTCATTTAGGCTGTTACTTTCCAACAGAAGCACTCAGAAACAAGTTTCCAAGCCAGAAACGTGTGATTTTATGAATTCTACACTGCCAGGGCAGTTTCATGTAGGTCCCATCAGTAGTTGGTCAGAAAACAGCAAAATGTCACTTTTGAGCTTTTCGGCCCGAGAGAAGCATTTTGAGAGTATGTTGTCATTTAGGCTGTTACTTTCCAACAGAAGCACTCAAAAACAAGTTTCCAAGCCAGAAACGTGTGATTTGATGAATTCTACACTGCCAGGGCTGTTTCATGTAGGTCCCATCAGTAGTTGGTCAGAAAACAGCAAAATGTCACTTTTGAGCTTTTCGGCCCGAGAGAAGCATTTTGAGAGCATGTTGTCATTTAGGCTGTTACTTTCCAACAGAAGCACTCAGAAACAAGTTTCCAAGCCAGAAACGTGTGATTTGATGAATTCTACACTGCCAGGGCAGTTTCATGTAGGTCCCATCAGTAGTTGGTCAGAAAACAGCAAAATGTCACTTTTGAGCTTTTCGGCCCGAGAGAAGCATTTTGAGAGCATGTTGTCATTTAGGCTGTTACTTTCCAACAGAAGCATTCAGAAACAAGTTTCCAAGCCAGAAACGTGTGATTTGATGAATTCTACACTGCCAGGGCAGTTTCATGTAGGTCCCATCAGTAGTTGGTCAGAAAACAGCAAAATGTCACTTTTGACCTTTTCGGCCCGAGAGAAGCATTTTGAGAGCATGTTGTCATTTAGGCTGTTACTTTCCAACAGAAGCACTCAAAAACAAGTTTCCAAGCCAGAAACGTGTGATTTGATGAATTCTACACTGCCAGGGCAGTTTCATGTAGGTCTCATCAGTAGTTGGTCAGAAAACAGCAAAATGTCACTTTTGACCTTTTCGGCCCGAGAGAAGCATTTTGAGAGGGTGTTGTCATTTAGGCTGTTACTTTCCAACAGAAGCACTCAGAAACAAGTTTCCAAGCCAGAAACGTGTGATTTGATGAATTCTACACTGCCAGGGCAGTTTCATGTAGGTCCCATCAGTAGTTGGTCAGAAAACAGCAAAATGTCACTTTTGAGCTTTTCAGCCCGAGAGAAGCATTTTGAGAGCATGTTGTCATTTAGGCTGTTACTTTCCAACAGAAGCACTCAGAAACAAGTTTCCAAGCCAGAAACGTGTGATTTGATGAATTCTACACTGCCAGGGCAGTTTCATGTTGGTCCCATCAGTAGTTGGTCAGAAAACAGCCAAATGTCACTTTTGAGCTTTTCGGCCCGAGAGAAGCATTTTGAGAGCACGTTGTCATTTAGGCTGTTACTTTCCAACAGAAGCACTCAGAAACAAGTTTCCAAGCCAGAAACGTGTGATTTGATGAATTCTACACTGCCAGGGCAGTTTAATGTAGGTCCCATCAGTAGTTGGTCAGAAAACAGCAAAATGTCACTTTTGAGCTTTTCGGCCCGAGAGAAGCATTTTGAGAGCATGTTGTCATTTAGGCTGTTACTTTCCAACAGAAGCACTCAAAAACAAGTTTCTAAGCCAGAAACGTGTGATTTGATGAATTCTACACTGCCAGGGCAGTTTCATGTAGGTCTCATCAGTAGTTGGTCAGAAAACAGCAAAATGTCACTTTTGAGCTTTTCGGCCCGAGAGAAGCATTTTGAGAGCATGTTGTCATTTAGGCTGTTACTTTCCAACAGAAGCACTCAGAAACAAGTTTCCAAGCCAGAAACGTGTGATTTGATGAATTCTACACTGCCAGGGCAGTTTCATGTAGGTCCCATCAGTAGTTGGTCAGAAAACAGCAAAATGTCACTTTTGACCTTTTCGGCCCGAGAGAAGCATTTTGAGAGCATGTTGTCATTTAGGCTGTTACTTTCCAACAGAAGCACTCAAAAACAAGTTTCCAAGCCAGAAACGTGTGATTTGATGAATTCTACACTGCCAGGGCAGTTTCATGTAGTTGACATCAGTAGTTGGTCAGAAAACAGCAAAATGTCACTTGAGCTTTTCGGCCCGAGAGAAGCATTTTGAGAGCATGTTGTCATTTAGGCTGTTACTTTCCAACAGAAGCACTCAGAAACAAGTTTTCAAGCCAGAAACGTGTGATTTGATGAATTCTACACTACCAGGGCAGTTTCATGTAGTTGCCATCAGTAGTTGGTCAGAAAACAGCAAAATGTCACTTTTGAGCTTTTCGGCCCGAGAGAAGCATTTTGAGAGCATGTTGTCATTTAGGCTGTTACTTTCCATCAGAAGCACTCAGAAACAAGTTTCCAAGCCAGAAACGTGTGATTTGATGAATTCTACACTGCCAGGGCAGTTTCATGTAGGTCTCATCAGTAGTTGGTCAGAAAACAGCAAAATGTCACTTTTGACCTTTTCGGCCCGAGAGAAGCATTTTGAGAGGGTGTTGTCATTTAGGCTGTTACTTTCCATCAGAAGCACTCAGAAACAAGTTTCCAAGCCAGAAACGTGTGATTTGATGAATTCTACACTGCCAGGGCAGTTTTATGTAGGTCCCATCAGTAGTTGGTCAGAAAACAGCAAAATGTCACTTTTGACCTTTTCGGCCCGAGAGAAGCATTTTGAGAGCATGTTGTCATTTAGGCTGTTACTTTCCAACAGAAGCACTCAGAAACAAGTTTCCAAGCCAGAAACGTGTGATTTGATGAATTCTACACTACCAGGGCAGTTTCATGTAGTTGCCATCAGTAGTTGGTCAGAAAACAGCAAAATGTCACTTTTGACCTTTTCGGCCCGAGAGAAGCATTTTGAGAGCATGTTGTCATTTAGGCTGTTACTTTCCAACAGAAGCACTCAGAAACAAGTTTCCAAGCCAGAAACGTGTGATTTGATGAATTCTACACTGCCAGGGCAGTTTCATGTAGGTCTCATCAGTAGTTGGTCAGAAAACAGCAAAATGTCACTTTTGACCTTTTCGGCCCGAGAGAAGCATTTTGAGAGCATGTTGTCATTTAGGCTGTTACTTTCCAACAGAAGCACTCAAAAACAAGTTTCCAAGCCAGAAACGTGTGATTTGATGAATTCTACACTGCCAGGGCAGTTTCATGTAGGTCTCATCAGTAGTTGGTCAGAAAACAGCAAAATGTCACTTTTGACCTTTTCGGCCCGAGAGAAGCATTTTGAGAGGGTGTTGTCATTTAGGCTGTTACTTTCCAACAGAAGCACTCAGAAACAAGTTTCCAAGCCAGAAACGTGTGATTTGATGAATTCTACACTGCCAGGGCAGTTTCATGTAGGTCCCATCAGTAGTTGGTCAGAAAACAGCAAAATGTCACTTTTGAGCTTTTCAGCCCGAGAGAAGCATTTTGAGAGCATGTTGTCATTTAGGCTGTTACTTTCCAACAGAAGCACTCAGAAACAAGTTTCCAAGCCAGAAACGTGTGATTTGATGAATTCTACACTGCC
Organism: Epinephelus awoara; assembly: GCA_035609425.1. Taxonomy (NCBI): domain Eukaryota; kingdom Metazoa; phylum Chordata; class Actinopteri; order Perciformes; family Serranidae; genus Epinephelus; species Epinephelus awoara. Next base: position 32,091 of record CM069303.1, on the reverse strand, counting down.
AGGGCAGTTTCATGTTGGTCCCATCAGTAGTTGGTCAGAAAACAGCCAAATGTCACTTTTGAGCTTTTCGGCCCGAGAGAAGCATTTTGAGAGCACGTTGTCATTTAGGCTGTTACTTTCCAACAGAAGCACTCAGAAACAAGTTTCCAAGCCAGAAACGTGTGATTTGATGAATTCTACACTGCCAGGGCAGTTTAATGTAGGTCCCATCAGTAGTTGGTCAGAAAACAGCAAAATGTCACTTTTGAGCTTTTCGGCCCGAGAGAAGCATTTTGAGAGCATGTTGTCATTTAGGCTGTTACTTTCCAACAGAAGCACTCAAAAACAAGTTTCTAAGCCAGAAACGTGTGATTTGATGAATTCTACACTGCCAGGGCAGTTTCATGTAGGTCTCATCAGTAGTTGGTCAGAAAACAGCAAAATGTCACTTTTGAGCTTTTCGGCCCGAGAGAAGCATTTTGAGAGCATGTTGTCATTTAGGCTGTTACTTTCCAACAGAAGCACTCAGAAACAAGTTTCCAAGCCAGAAACGTGTGATTTGATGAATTCTACACTGCCAGGGCAGTTTCATGTAGGTCCCATCAGTAGTTGGTCAGAAAACAGCAAAATGTCACTTTTGACCTTTTCGGCCCGAGAGAAGCATTTTGAGAGCATGTTGTCATTTAGGCTGTTACTTTCCAACAGAAGCACTCAAAAACAAGTTTCCAAGCCAGAAACGTGTGATTTGATGAATTCTACACTGCCAGGGCAGTTTCATGTAGTTGACATCAGTAGTTGGTCAGAAAACAGCAAAATGTCACTTGAGCTTTTCGGCCCGAGAGAAGCATTTTGAGAGCATGTTGTCATTTAGGCTGTTACTTTCCAACAGAAGCACTCAGAAACAAGTTTTCAAGCCAGAAACGTGTGATTTGATGAATTCTACACTACCAGGGCAGTTTCATGTAGTTGCCATCAGTAGTTGGTCAGAAAACAGCAAAATGTCACTTTTGAGCTTTTCGGCCCGAGAGAAGCATTTTGAGAGCATGTTGTCATTTAGGCTGTTACTTTCCATCAGAAGCACTCAGAAACAAGTTTCCAAGCCAGAAACGTGTGATTTGATGAATTCTACACTGCCAGGGCAGTTTCATGTAGGTCTCATCAGTAGTTGGTCAGAAAACAGCAAAATGTCACTTTTGACCTTTTCGGCCCGAGAGAAGCATTTTGAGAGGGTGTTGTCATTTAGGCTGTTACTTTCCATCAGAAGCACTCAGAAACAAGTTTCCAAGCCAGAAACGTGTGATTTGATGAATTCTACACTGCCAGGGCAGTTTTATGTAGGTCCCATCAGTAGTTGGTCAGAAAACAGCAAAATGTCACTTTTGACCTTTTCGGCCCGAGAGAAGCATTTTGAGAGCATGTTGTCATTTAGGCTGTTACTTTCCAACAGAAGCACTCAGAAACAAGTTTCCAAGCCAGAAACGTGTGATTTGATGAATTCTACACTACCAGGGCAGTTTCATGTAGTTGCCATCAGTAGTTGGTCAGAAAACAGCAAAATGTCACTTTTGACCTTTTCGGCCCGAGAGAAGCATTTTGAGAGCATGTTGTCATTTAGGCTGTTACTTTCCAACAGAAGCACTCAGAAACAAGTTTCCAAGCCAGAAACGTGTGATTTGATGAATTCTACACTGCCAGGGCAGTTTCATGTAGGTCTCATCAGTAGTTGGTCAGAAAACAGCAAAATGTCACTTTTGACCTTTTCGGCCCGAGAGAAGCATTTTGAGAGGGTGTTGTCATTTAGGCTGTTACTTTCCAACAGAAGCACTCAGAAACAAGTTTCCAAGCCAGAAACGTGTGATTTGATGAATTCTACACTGCCAGGGCAGTTTCATGTAGGTCCCATCAGTAGTTGGTCAGAAAACAGCAAAATGTCACTTTTGACCTTTTCGGCCCGAGAGAAGCATTTTGAGAGGGTGTTGTCATTTAGGCTGTTACTTTCCAACAGAAGCACTCAGAAACAAGTTTCCAAGCCAGAAACGTGTGATTTGATGAATTCTACACTGCCAGGGCAGTTTTATGTAGGTCCCATCAGTAGTTGGTCAGAAAACAGCAAAATGTCACTTTTGAGCTTTTCGGCCCGAGAGAAGCATTTTGAGAGCATGTTGTCATTTAGGCTGTTACTTTCCAACAGAAGCACTCAGAAACAAGTTTCCAAGCCAGAAACGTGTGATTAGATGAATTCTACACTGCCAGGGCAGTTTCATGTAGGTCTCATCAGTAGTTGGTCAGAAAACAGCAAAATGTCACTTTTGAGCTTTTCGGCCCGAGAGAAGCATTTTGAGAGCATGTTGTCATTTAGGCTGTTACTTTCCAACAGAAGCACTCAGAAACAAGTTTCCAAGCCAGAAACGTGTGATTTGATGAATTCTACACTGCCAGGGCAGTTTCATGTAGGTCCCATCAGTAGTTGGTCAGAAAACAGCAAAATGTCACTTTTGAGCTTTTCGGCCCGAGAGAAGCATTTTGAGAGCGTGTTGTCATTTAGGCTGTTACTTTCCAACAGAAGCACTCAAAAACAAGTTTCCAAGCCAGAAACGTGTGATTTGATGAATTCTACACTGTCAGGGCAGTTTCATGTAGGTCTCATCAGTAGTTGGTCAGAAAACAGCAAAATGTCACTTTTGACCTTTTCAGCCCGAGAGAAGCATTTTGAGAGCATGTTGTCATTTAGGCTGTTACTTTCCAACAGAAGCACTCAGAAACAAGTTTCCAAGCCAGAAACGTGTGATTTGATGAATTCTACACTGCCAGGGCAGTTTCATGTAGGTCTCATCAGTAGTTGGTCAGAAAACAGCAAAATGTCACTTTTGACCTTTTCGGCCCGAGAGAAGCATTTTGAGAGGGTGTTGTAATTTAGGCTGTTACTTTCCAACAGAAGCACTCAGAAACAAGTTTCCAAGCCAGAAACGTGTGATTTGATGAATTCTACACTGCCAGGGCAGTTTCATGTTGGTCCCATCAGTAGTTGGTCAGAAAACAGCCAAATGTCACTTTTGAGCTTTTCGGCCCGAGAGAAGCATTTTGAGAGCACGTTGTCATTTAGGCTGTTACTTTCCAACAGAAGCACTCAGAAACAAGTTTCCAAGCCAGAAACGTGTGATTTGATGAATTCTACACTGCCAGGGCAGTTTCATGTAGGTCCCATCAGTAGTTGGTCAGAAAACAGCAAAATGTCACTTTTGAGCTTTTCGGCCCGAGAGAAGCATTTTGAGAGGGTGTTGTCATTTAGGCTGTTACTTTCCAACAGAAGCACTCAAAAACAAGTTTCCAAGCCAGAAACGTGTGATTTGATGAATTCTACACTGCCAGGGCAGTTTCATGTAGGTCTCATCAGTAGTTGGTCAGAAAACAGCAAAATGTCATTTTTGACCTTTTCGGCCCGAGAGAAGCATTTTGAGAGCATGTTGTCATTTAGGCTGTTACTTTCCAACAGAAGCACTCAAAAACAAGTTTCCAAGCCAGAAACGTGTGATTTGATGAATTCTACACTGCCAGGGCAGTTTCATGTAGGTCCCATCAGTAGTTGGTCAGAAAACAGCAAAATGTCACTTTTGACCTTTTCGGCCCGAGAGAAGCATTTTGAGAGCATGTTGTCATTTAGGCTGTTACTTTCCAACAGAAGCACTCAGAAACAAGTTTCCAAGCCAGAAACGTGTGATTTGATGAATTCTACACTGCCAGGGCAGTTTCATGTAGGTCCCATCAGTAGTTGGTCAGAAAACAGCAAAATGTCACTTTTGAGCTTTTCGGCCCGAGAGAAGCATTTTGAGAGCATGTTGTCATTTAGGCTGTTACTTTCCAACAGAAGCACTCAGAAACAAGTTTCCAAGCCAGAAACGTGTGATTTGATGAATTCTACACTGCCAGGGCAGTTTCATGTAGGTCCCATCAGTAGTTGGTCAGAAAACAGCAAAATGTCACTTTTGACCTTTTCGGCCCGACAGAAGCATTTTGAGAGCATGTTGTCATTTAGGCTGTTACTTTCCAACAGAAGCACTCAAAAACAAGTTTCCAAGCCAGAAACGTGTGATTTGATGAATTCTACACTGCCAGGGCAGTTTCATGTAGGTCTCATCAGTAGTTGGTCAGAAAACAGCAAAATGTCACTTTTGACCTTTTCGGCCCGAGAGAAGCATTTTGAGAGGGTGTTGTCATTTAGGCTGTTACTTTCCAACAGAAGCACTCAGAAACAAGTTTCCAAGCCAGAAACGTGTGATTTGATGAATTCTACACTGCCAGGGCAGTTTCATGTAGGTCCCATCAGTAGTTGGTCAGAAAACAGCAAAATGTCACTTTTGACCTTTTCGGCCCGAGAGAAGCATTTTGAGAGGGTGTTGTCATTTAGGCTGTTACTTTCCAACAGAAGCACTCAGAAACATGTTTCCAAGCCAGAAACGTGTGATTTGATGAATTCTACACTGCCAGGGCAGTTTCATGTTGGTCCCATCAGTAGTTGGTCAGAAAACAGCAAAATGTCACTTTTGAGCTTTTCGGCCCGAGAGAAGCATTTTGAGAGCATGTTGTCATTTAGGCTGTTACTTTCCAACAGAAGCACTCAAAAACAAGTTTCCAAGCCAGAAACGTGTGATTTGATGAATTCTACACTGCCAGGGCTGTTTCATGTAGGTCCCATCAGTAGTTGGTCAGAAAACAGCAAAATGTCACTTTTGAGCTTTTCGGCCCGAGAGAAGCATTTTGAGAGCATGTTGTCATTTAGGCTGTTACTTTCCAACAGAAGCACTCAGAAACAAGTTTCCAAGCCAGAAACGTGTGATTTGATGAATTCTACACTGCCAGGGCAGTTTCATGTAGGTCCCATCAGTAGTTGGTCAGAAAACAGCAAAATGTCACTTTTGAGCTTTTCGGCCCGAGAGAAGCATTTTGAGAGCATGTTGTCATTTAGGCTGTTACTTTCCAACAGAAGCACTCAGAAACAAGTTTCCAAGCCAGAAACGTGTGATTTGATGAATTCTACACTGCCAGGGCAGTGTCATGTAGGTCCCATCAGTAGTTGGTCAGAAAACAGCAAAATGTCACTTTTGAGCTTTTCGGCCCGAGAGAAGCATTTTGAGAGCATGTTGTCATTTAGGCTGTTACTTTCCAACAGAAGCACTCAAAAACAAGTTTCCAAGCCAGAAACGTGTGATTTGATGAATTCTACACTGCCAGGGCAGTTTCATGTAGGTCCCATCAGTAGTTGGTCAGAAAACAGCAAAATGTCACTTTTGAGCTTTTCGGCCCGAGAGAAGCATTTTGAGAGCATGTTGTCATTTAGGCTGTTACTTTCCAACAGAAGCACTCAAAAACAAGTTTCTAAGCCAGAAACGTGTGATTTGATGAATTCTACACTGCCAGGGCAGTTTCATGTAGGTCTCATCAGTAGTTGGTCAGAAAACAGCAAAATGTCACTTTTGAGCTTTTCGGCCCGAGAGAAGCATTTTGAGAGCATGTTGTCATTTAGGCTGTTACTTTCCAACAGAAGCACTCAAAAACAAGTTTCCAAGCCAGAAACGTGTGATTTGATGAATTCTACACTGCCAGGGCAGTTTCATGTAGGTCTCATCAGTAGTTGGTCAGAAAACAGCAAAATGTCACTTTTGATCTTTTCGGCCCGAGAGAAGCATTTTGAGAGCATGTTGTCATTTAGGCTGTTACTTTCCAACAGAAGCACTCAGAAACAAGTTTCCGAGCCAGAAACGTGTGATTTGATGAATTCTACACTGCCAGGGCAGTTTCATGTAGGTCCCATCAGTAGTTGGTCAGAAAACAGCAAAATGTCACTTTTGACCTTTTCGGCCCGAGAGAAGCATTTTGAGAGCATGTTGTCATTTAGGCTGTTACTTTCCAACAGAAGCACTCAAAAACAAGTTTCCAAGCCAGAAACGTGTGATTTGATGAATTCTACACTGCCAGGGCAGTTTCATGTAGGTCCCATCAGTAGTTGGTCAGAAAACAGCAAAATGTCACTTTTGAGCTTCTCGGCCCGAGAGAAGCATTTTGAGAGCATGTTGTCATTTAGGCTGTTACTTTCCAACAGAAGCACTCAGAAACAAGTTTCCAAGCCAGAAACGTGTGATTTGATGAATTCTACACTGCCAGGGCAGTTTCATGTAGGTCCCATCAGTAGTTGGTCAGAAAACAGCAAAATGTCACTTTTGACCTTTTCGGCCCGACAGAAGCATTTTGAGAGCATGTTGTCATTTAGGCTGTTACTTTCCAACAGAAGCACTCAAAAACAAGTTTCCAAGCCAGAAACGTGTGATTTGATGAATTCTACACTGCCAGGGCAGTTTCATGTAGGTCTCATCAGTAGTTGGTCAGAAAACAGCAAAATGTCACTTTTGACCTTTTCGGCCCGAGAGAAGCATTTTGAGAGGGTGTTGTCATTTAGGCTGTTACTTTCCAACAGAAGCACTCAGAAACAAGTTTCCAAGCCAGAAACGTGTGATTTGATGAATTCTACACTGCCAGGGCAGTTTCATGTAGGTCCCATCAGTAGTTGGTCAGAAAACAGCAAAATGTCACTTTTGACCTTTTCGGCCCGAGAGAAGCATTTTGAGAGGGTGTTGTCATTTAGGCTGTTACTTTCCAACAGAAGCACTCAGAAACATGTTTCCAAGCCAGAAACGTGTGATTTGATGAATTCTACACTGCCAGGGCAGTTTCATGTTGGTCCCATCAGTAGTTGGTCAGAAAACAGCAAAATGTCACTTTTGAGCTTTTCGGCCCGAGAGAAGCATTTTGAGAGCATGTTGTCATTTAGGCTGTTACTTTCCAACAGAAGCACTCAAAAACAAGTTTCCAAGCCAGAAACGTGTGATTTGATGAATTCTACACTGCCAGGGCTGTTTCATGTAGGTCCCATCAGTAGTTGGTCAGAAAACAGCAAAATGTCACTTTTGAGCTTTTCGGCCCGAGAGAAGCATTTTGAGAGCATGTTGTCATTTAGGCTGTTACTTTCCAACAGAAGCACTCAGAAACAAGTTTCCAAGCCAGAAACGTGTGATTTGATGAATTCTACACTGCCAGGGCAGTTTCATGTAGGTCCCATCAGTAGTTGGTCAGAAAACAGCAAAATGTCACTTTTGAGCTTTTCGGCCCGAGAGAAGCATTTTGAGAGCATGTTGTCATTTAGGCTGTTACTTTCCAACAGAAGCACTCAGAAACAAGTTTCCAAGCCAGAAACGTGTGATTTGATGAATTCTACACTGCCAGGGCAGTGTCATGTAGGTCCCATCAGTAGTTGGTCAGAAAACAGCAAAATGTCACTTTTGAGCTTTTCGGCCCGAGAGAAGCATTTTGAGAGCATGTTGTCATTTAGGCTGTTACTTTCCAACAGAAGCACTCAAAAACAAGTTTCCAAGCCAGAAACGTGTGATTTGATGAATTCTACACTGCCAGGGCAGTTTCATGTAGGTCCCATCAGTAGTTGGTCAGAAAACAGCAAAATGTCACTTTTGAGCTTTTCGGCCCGAGAGAAGCATTTTGAGAGCATGTTGTCATTTAGGCTGTTACTTTCCAACAGAAGCACTCAAAAACAAGTTTCTAAGCCAGAAACGTGTGATTTGATGAATTCTACACTGCCAGGGCAGTTTCATGTAGGTCTCATCAGTAGTTGGTCAGAAAACAGCAAAATGTCACTTTTGAGCTTTTCGGCCCGAGAGAAGCATTTTGAGAGCATGTTGTCATTTAGGCTGTTACTTTCCAACAGAAGCACTCAAAAACAAGTTTCCAAGCCAGAAACGTGTGATTTGATGAATTCTACACTGCCAGGGCAGTTTCATGTAGGTCTCATCAGTAGTTGGTCAGAAAACAGCAAAATGTCACTTTTGATCTTTTCGGCCCGAGAGAAGCATTTTGAGAGCATGTTGTCATTTAGGCTGTTACTTTCCAACAGAAGCACTCAGAAACAAGTTTCTAAGCCAGAAACGTGTGATTTGATGAATTCTACACTGCCAGGGCAGTTTCATGTAGGTCTCATCAGTAGTTGGTCAGAAAACAGCAAAATGTCACTTTTGAGCTTTTCGGCCCGAGAGAAGCATTTTGAGAGCATGTTGTCATTTAGGCTGTTACTTTCCAACAGAAGCACTCAAAAACAAGTTTCCAAGCCAGAAACGTGTGATTTGATGAATTCTACACTGCCAGGGCAGTTTCATGTAGGTCTCATCAGTAGTTGGTCAGAAAACAGCAAAATGTCACTTTTGATCTTTTCGGCCCGAGAGAAGCATTTTGAGAGCATGTTGTCATTTAGGCTGTTACTTTCCAACAGAAGCACTCAGAAACAAGTTTCCGAGCCAGAAACGTGTGATTTGATGAATTCTACACTGCCAGGGCAGTTTCATGTAGGTCCCATCAGTAGTTGGTCAGAAAACAGCAAAATGTCACTTTTGACCTTTTCGGCCCGAGAGAAGCATTTTGAGAGCATGTTGTCATTTAGGCTGTTACTTTCCAACAGAAGCACTCAAAAACAAGTTTCCAAGCCAGAAACGTGTGATTTGATGAATTCTACACTGCCAGGGCAGTTTCATGTAGGTCCCATCAGTAGTTGGTCAGAAAACAGCAAAATGTCACTTTTGAGCTTCTCGGCCCGAGAGAAGCATTTTGAGAGCATGTTGTCATTTAGGCTGTTACTTTCCAACAGAAGCACTCAAAAACAAGTTTCTGAGCCAGAAACGTATGATTTGATGAATTCTACACTGCCAGGGCAGTTTCATGTAGGTCTCATCAGTAGTTGGTCAGAAAACAGCAAAATGTCACTTTTGACCTTTTCGGCCCGAGAGAAGCATTTTGAGAGGGTGTTGTCATTTAGGCTGTTACTTTCCAACAGAAGCACTCAAAAACAAGTTTCCAAGCCAGAAACGTGTGATTTGATGAATTCTACACTGCCAGGGCAGTTTCATGTAGGTCTCATCAGTAGTTGGTCAGAAAACAGCAAAATGTCATTTTTGACCTTTTCGGCCCGAGAGAAGCATTTTGAGAGCATGTTGTCATTTAGGCTGTTACTTTCCAACAGAAGCACTCAAAAACAAGTTTCTAAGCCAGAAACGTGTGATTTGATGAATTCTACACTGCCAGGGCAGTTTCATGTAGGTCTCATCAGTAGTTGGTCAGAAAACAGCAAAATGTCATTTTTGACCTTTTCGGCCCGAGAGAAGCATTTTGAGAGGGTGTTGTCATTTAGGCTGTTACTTTCCAACAGAAGCACTCAGAAACAAGTTTCCAAGCCAGAAACGTGTGATTTGATGAATTCTACACTGCTAGGGCAGTTTCATGTAGGTCCCATCAGTAGTTGGTCAGAAAACAGCAAAATGTCACTTTTGATCTTTTCGGCCCGAGAGAAGCATTTTGAGAGCATGTTGTTATTTAGGCTGTTACTTTCCAACAGAAGCACTCAAAAACAAGTTTCTAAGCCAGAAACGTGTGATTTGATGAATTCTACACTGCCAGGGCAGTTTCATGTAGGTCTCATCAGTAGTTGGTCAGAAAACAGCAAAATGTCACTTTTGACCTTTTCAGCCCGAGAGAAGCATTTTGAGAGCATGTTGTCATTTAGGCTGTTACTTTCCAACAGAAGCACTCAGAAACAAGTTTCCAAGCCAGAAACGTGTGATTTGATGAATTCTACACTGCCAGGGCAGTTTCATGTAGGTCTCATCAGTAGTTGGTCAGAAAACAGCAAAATGTCACTTTTGACCTTTTCGGCCCGAGAGAAGCATTTTGAGAGGGTGTTGTCATTTAGGCTGTTACTTTCCAACAGAAGCACTCAGAAACAAGTTTCCAAGCCAGAAACGTGTGATTTGATGAATTCTACACTGCCAGGGCAGTTTCATGTTGGTCCCATCAGTAGTTGGTCAGAAAACAGCCAAATGTCACTTTTGAGCTTTTCGGCCCGAGAGAAGCATTTTGAGAGCACGTTGTCATTTAGGCTGTTACTTTCCAACAGAAGCACTCAGAAACAAGTTTCCAAGCCAGAAACGTGTGATTTGATGAATTCTACACTGCCAGGGCAGTTTCATGTAGGTCCCATCAGTAGTTGGTCAGAAAACAGCAAAATGTCACTTTTGAGCTTTTCGGCCCGAGAGAAGCATTTTGAGAGGGTGTTGTCATTTAGGCTGTTACTTTCCAACAGAAGCACTCAAAAACAAGTTTCCAAGCCAGAAACGTGTGATTTGATGAATTCTACACTGCCAGGGCAGTTTCATGTAGGTCTCATCAGTAGTTGGTCAGAAAACAGCAAAATGTCACTTTTGACCTTTTCGGCCCGAGAGAAGCATTTTGAGAGGGTGTTGTCATTTAGGCTGTTACTTTCCAACAGAAGCACTCAGAAACAAGTTTCCGAGCCAGAAACGTGTGATTTGATGAATTCTACACTGCCAGGGCAGTTTCATGTAGGTCCCATCAGTAGTTGGTCAGAAAACAGCAAAATGTCACTTTTGAGCTTTTCGGCCCGAGAGAAGCATTTTGAGAGCATGTTGTCATTTAGGCTGTTACTTTCCAACAGAAGCACTCAAAAACAAGTTTCTAAGCCAGAAACGTGTGATTTGATGAATTCTACACTGCCAGGGCAGTTTCATGTAGGTCTCATCAGTAGTTGGTCAGAAAACAGCAAAATGTCACTTTTGACCTTTTCGGCCCGAGAGAAGCATTTTGAGAGCATGTTGTCATTTAGGCTGTTACTTTCCAACAGAAGCACTCAGAAACAAGTTTCCAAGCCAGAAACGTGTGATTTGATGAATTCTACACTGCCAGGGCAGTTTCATGTAGGTCTCATCAGTAGTTGGTCAGAAAACAGCAAAATGTCACTTTTGACCTTTTCGGCCCGAGAGAAGCATTTTGAGAGGGTGTTGTCATTTAGACTGTTACTTTCCAACAGAAGCACTCAAAAACAAGTTTCCAAGCCAGAAACGTGTGATTTGATGAATTCTACACTGCCAGGGCAGTTTCATGTAGGTCTCATCAGTAGTTGGTCAGAAAACAGCAAAATGTCACTTTTGACCTTTTCGGCCCGAGAGAAGCATTTTGAGAGCATGTTGTCATTTAGGCTGTTACTTTCCAACAGAAGCACTCAGAAACAAGTTTCCAAGCCAGAAACGTGTGATTTGATGAATTCTACACTGCCAGGGCAGTTTCATGTAGGTCCCAACAGTAGTTGGTCAGAAAACAGCAAAATGTCACTTTTGAGCTTTTCGGCCCGAGAGAAGCATTTTGAGAGCATGTTGTCATTTAGGCTGTTACTTTCCAACAGAAGCACTCAAAAACAAGTTTCTAAGCCAGAAACGTGTGATTTGATGAATTCTACACTGCCAGGGCAGTTTCATGTAGGTCTCATCAGTAGTTGGTCAGAAAACAGCAAAATGTCATTTTTGACCTTTTCGGCCCGAGAGAAGCATTTTGAGAGGGTGTTGTCATTTAGGCTGTTACTTTCCAACAGAAGAACTCAGAAACAAGTTTCCAAGCCAGAAACGTGTGATTTGATGAATTCTACACTGCTAGGGCAGTTTCATGTAGGTCCCATCAGTAGTTGGTCAGAAAACAGCAAAATGTCACTTTTGATCTTTTCGGCCCGAGAGAAGCATTTTGAGAGCATGTTGTTATTTAGGCTGTTACTTTCCAACAGAAGCACTCAAAAACAAGTTTCTAAGCCAGAAACGTGTGATTTGATGAATTCTACACTGCCAGGGCAGTTTCATGTAGGTCTCATCAGTAGTTGGTCAGAAAACAGCAAAATGTCACTTTTGAGCTTTTCGGCCCGAGAGAAGCATTTTGAGAGCATGTTGTCATTTAGGCTGTTACTTTCCAACAGAAGCACTCAAAAACAAGTTTCCAAGCCAGAAACGTGTGATTTGATGAATTCTACACTGTCAGGGCAGTTTCATGTAGGTCTCATCAGTAGTTGGTCAGAAAACAGCAAAATGTCACTTTTGACCTTTTCAGCCCGAGAGAAGCATTTTGAGAGCATGTTGTCATTTAGGCTGTTACTTTCCAACAGAAGCACTCAGAAACAAGTTTCCAAGCCAGAAACGTGTGATTTGATGAATTCTACACTGCCAGGGCAGTTTCATGTAGGTCTCATCAGTAGTTGGTCAGAAAACAGCAAAATGTCACTTTTGACCTTTTCGGCCCGAGAGAAGCATTTTGAGAGGGTGTTGTAATTTAGGCTGTTACTTTCCAACAGAAGCACTCAGAAACAAGTTTCCAAGCCAGAAACGTGTGATTTGATGAATTCTACACTGCCAGGGCAGTTTCATGTTGGTCCCTCAGTAGTTGGTCAGAAAACAGCCAAATGTCACTTTTGAGCTTTTCGGCCCGAGAGAAGCATTTTGAGAGCACGTTGTCATTTAGGCTGTTACTTTCCAACAGAAGCACTCAGAAACAAGTTTCCAAGCCAGAAACGTGTGATTTGATGAATTCTACACTGCCAGGGCAGTTTCATGTAGGTCCCATCAGTAGTTGGTCAGAAAACAGCAAAATGTCACTTTTGAGCTTTTCGGCCCGAGAGAAGCATTTTGAGAGGGTGTTGTCATTTAGGCTGTTACTTTCCAACAGAAGCACTCAAAAACAAGTTTCCAAGCCAGAAACGTGTGATTTGATGAATTCTACACTGCCAGGGCAGTTTCATGTAGGTCTCATCAGTAGTTGGTCAGAAAACAGCAAAATGTCATTTTTGACCTTTTCGGCCCGAGAGAAGCATTTTGAGAGCATGTTGTCATTTAGGCTGTTACTTTCCAACAGAAGCACTCAAAAACAAGTTTCCAAGCCAGAAACGTGTGATTTGATGAATTCTACACTGCCAGGGCAGTTTCATGTAGGTCCCATCAGTAGTTGGTCAGAAAACAGCAAAATGTCACTTTTGACCTTTTCGGCCCGAGAGAAGCATTTTGAGAGCATGTTGTCATTTAGGCTGTTACTTTCCAACAGAAGCACTCAGAAACAAGTTTCCAAGCCAGAAACGTGTGATTTGATGAATTCTACACTGCCAGGGCAGTTTCATGTAGGTCCCATCAGTAGTTGGTCAGAAAACAGCAAAATGTCACTTTTGAGCTTTTCGGCCCGAGAGAAGCATTTTGAGAGCATGTTGTCATTTAGGCTGTTACTTTCCAACAGAAGCACTCAGAAACAAGTTTCCAAGCCAGAAACGTGTGATTTGATGAATTCTACACTGCCAGGGCAGTTTCATGTAGGTCCCATCAGTAGTTGGTCAGAAAACAGCAAAATGTCACTTTTGACCTTTTCGGCCCGAGAGAAGCATTTTGAGAGCATGTTGTCATTTAGGCTGTTACTTTCCAACAGAAGCACTCAAAAACAAGTTTCCAAGCCAGAAACGTGTGATTTGATGAATTCTACACTGCCAGGGCAGTTTCATGTAGGTCTCATCAGTAGTTGGTCAGAAAACAGCAAAATGTCACTTTTGACCTTTTCGGCCCGAGAGAAGCATTTTGAGAGGGTGTTGTCATTTAGGCTGTTACTTTCCAACAGAAGCACTCAGAAACAAGTTTCCAAGCCAGAAACGTGTGATTTGATGAATTCTACACTGCCAGGGCAGTTTCATGTAGGTCCCATCAGTAGTTGGTCAGAAAACAGCAAAATGTCACTTTTGACCTTTTCGGCCCGAGAGAAGCATTTTGAGAGGGTGTTGTCATTTAGGCTGTTACTTTCCAACAGAAGCACTCAGAAACATGTTTCCAAGCCAGAAACGTGTGATTTGATGAATTCTACACTGCCAGGGCAGTTTCATGTTGGTCCCATCAGTAGTTGGTCAGAAAACAGCAAAATGTCACTTTTGAGCTTTTCGGCCCGAGAGAAGCATTTTGAGAGCATGTTGTCATTTAGGCTGTTACTTTCCAACAGAAGCACTCAAAAACAAGTTTCCAAGCCAGAAACGTGTGATTTGATGAATTCTACACTGCCAGGGCTGTTTCATGTAGGTCCCATCAGTAGTTGGTCAGAAAACAGCAAAATGTCACTTTTGAGCTTTTCGGCCCGAGAGAAGCATTTTGAGAGCATGTTGTCATTTAGGCTGTTACTTTCCAACAGAAGCACTCAGAAACAAGTTTCCAAGCCAGAAACGTGTGATTTGATGAATTCTACACTGCCAGGGCAGTTTCATGTAGGTCCCATCAGTAGTTGGTCAGAAAACAGCAAAATGTCACTTTTGAGCTTTTCGGCCCGAGAGAAGCATTTTGAGAGCATGTTGTCATTTAGGCTGTTACTTTCCAACAGAAGCACTCAGAAACAAGTTTCCAAGCCAGAAACGTGTGATTTGATGAATTCTACACTGCCAGGGCAGTGTCATGTAGGTCCCATCAGTAGTTGGTCAGAAAACAGCAAAATGTCACTTTTGAGCTTTTCGGCCCGAGAGAAGCATTTTGAGAGCATGTTGTCATTTAGGCTGTTACTTTCCAACAGAAGCATTCAGAAACAAGTTTCCAAGCCAGAAACGTGTGATTTGATGAATTCTACACTGCCAGGGCAGTTTCATGTAGGTCCCATCAGTAGTTGGTCAGAAAACAGCAAAATGTCACTTTTGACCTTTTCGGCCCGAGAGAAGCATTTTGAGAGCATGTTGTCATTTAGGCTGTTACTTTCCAACAGAAGCACTCAAAAACAAGTTTCCAAGCCAGAAACGTGTGATTTGATGAATTCTACACTGCCAGGGCAGTTTCATGTAGGTCTCATCAGTAGTTGGTCAGAAAACAGCAAAATGTCACTTTTGACCTTTTCGGCCCGAGAGAAGCATTTTGAGAGGGTGTTGTCATTTAGGCTGTTACTTTCCAACAGAAGCACTCAGAAACAAGTTTCCAAGCCAGAAACGTGTGATTTGATGAATTCTACACTGCCAGGGCAGTTTCATGTAGGTCCCATCAGTAGTTGGTCAGAAAACAGCAAAATGTCACTTTTGAGCTTTTCGGCCCGAGAGAAGCATTTTGAGAGCATGTTGTCATTTAGGCTGTTACTTTCCAACAGAAGCACTCAGAAACAAGTTTCCAAGCCAGAAACGTGTGATTTGATGAATTCTACACTGCCAGGGCAGTTTCATGTAGTTGACATCAGTAGTTGGTCAGAAAACAGCAAAATGTCACTTTTGAGCTTTTCAGCCCGAGAGAAGCATTTTGAGAGCATGTTGTCATTTAGGCTGTTACTTTCCAACAGAAGCACTCAGAAACATGTTTCCAAGCCAGAAACGTGTGATTTGATGAATTCTACACTGCCAGGGCAGTTTCATGTAGGTCTCATCAGTAGTTGGTCAGAAAACAGCAAAATGTCACTTTTGACCTTTTCGGCCCGAGAGAAGCATTTTGAGAGGGTGTTGTCATTTAGGCTGTTACTTTCCAACAGAAGCACTCAGAAACAAGTTTCCAAGCCAGAAACGTGTGATTTGATGAATTCTACACTGCCAGGGCAGTTTCATGTAGGTCCCATCAGTAGTTGGTCAGAAAACAGCAAAATGTCACTTTTGAGCTTTTCGGCCCGAGAGAAGCATTTTGAGAGCATGTTGTCATTTAGGCTGTTACTTTCCAACAGAAGCACTCAGAAACAAGTTTCCAAGCCAGAAACGTGTGATTTGATGAATTCTACACTGCCAGGGCAGTTTCATGTAGTTGACATCAGTAGTTGGTCAGAAAACAGCAAAATGTCACTTTTGAGCTTTTCGGCCCGAGAGAAGCATTTTGAGAGCATGTTGTCATTTAGGCTGTTACTTTCCAACAGAATCATTCAGAAACAAGTTTCCAAGCCAGAAACGTGTGATTTGATGAATTCTACACTGCCAGGGCAGTTTCATGTAGGTCCCATCAGTAGTTGGTCAGAAAACAGCAAAATGTCACTTTTGACCTTTTCGGCCCGAGAGAAGCATTTTGAGAGCATGTTGTCATTTAGGCTGTTACTTTCCAACAGAAGCACTCAGAAACAAGTTTCCAAGCCAGAAACGTGTGATTTGATGAATTCTACACTGCCAGGGCAGTTTCATGTAGTTGACATCAGTAGTTGGTCAGAAAACAGCAAAATGTCACTTTTGAGCTTTTCGGCCCGAGAGAAGCATTTTGAGAGCATGTTGTCATTTAGGCTGTTACTTTCCAACAGAATCATTCAGAAACAAGTTTCCAAGCCAGAAACGTGTGATTTGATGAATTCTACACTGCCAGGGCAGTTTCATGTAGGTCCCATCAGTAGTTGGTCAGAAAACAGCAAAATGTCACTTTTGACCTTTTCGGCCCGAGAGAAGCATTTTGAGAGCATGTTGTCATTTAGGCTGTTACTTTCCAACAGAAGCACTCAGAAACAAGTTTCCAAGCCAGAAACGTGTGATTTGATGAATTCTACACTGACAGGGCAGTTTCATGTTGGTCCCATCAGTAGTTGGTCAGAAAACAGCCAAATGTCACTTTTGAGCTTTTCGGCCCGAGAGAAGCATTTTGAGAGCATGTTGTCATTTAGGCTGTTACTTTCCAACAGAAACACTCAGAAACAAGTTTCCAAGCCAGAAACGTGTGATTTGATGAATTCTACCCTGCCAGGGCAGTTTCATGTTGGTCCCATCAGTAGTTGGTCAGAAAACAGCCAAATGTCACTTTTGAGCTTTTCGGCCCGAGAGAAGCATTTTGAGAGCATGTTGTCATTTAGGCTGTTACTTTCCAACAGAAGCACTCAGAAACATGTTTCCAAGCCAGAAACGTGTGATTTGATGAATTCTACACTGCCAGGGCAGTTTCATGTTGGTCCCATCAGTAGTTGGTCAGAAAACAGCAAAATGTCACTTTTGAGCTTTTCGGCCCGAGAGAAGCATTTTGAGAGCACGTTGTCATTTAGGCTGTTACTTTCCAACAGAAGCACTCAGAAACAAGTTTCCAAGCCAGAAACGTGTGATTTGATGAATTCTACACTGCCAGGGCAGTTTCATGTAGGTCCCATCAGTAGTTGGTCAGAAAACAGCAAAATGTCACTTTTGAGCTTTTCGGCCCGAGAGAAGCATTTTGAGAGCATGTTGTCATTTAGGCTGTTACTTTCCAACAGAAGCACTCAAAAACAAGTTTCCAAGCCAGAAACGTGTGATTTGATGAATTCTACACTGCCAGGGCTGTTTCATGTAGGTCCCATCAGTAGTTGGTCAGAAAACAGCAAAATGTCACTTTTGAGCTTTTCGGCCCGAGAGAAGCATTTTGAGAGCATGTTGTCATTTAGGCTGTTACTTTCCAACAGAAGCACTCAGAAACAAGTTTCCAAGCCAGAAACGTGTGATTTGATGAATTCTACACTGCCAGGGCAGTTTCATGTAGGTCCCATCAGTAGTTGGTCAGAAAACAGCAAAATGTCACTTTTGAGCTTTTCGGCCCGAGAGAAGCATTTTGAGAGCATGTTGTCATTTAGGCTGTTACTTTCCAACAGAAGCACTCAGAAACAAGTTTCCAAGCCAGAAACGTGTGATTTGATGAATTCTACACTGCCAGGGCAGTGTCATGTAGGTCCCATCAGTAGTTGGTCAGAAAACAGCAAAATGTCACTTTTGAGCTTTTCGGCCCGAGAGAAGCATTTTGAGAGCATGTTGTCATTTAGGCTGTTACTTTCCAACAGAAGCATTCAGAAACAAGTTTCCAAGCCAGAAACGTGTGATTTGATGAATTCTACACTGCCAGGGCAGTTTCATGTAGGTCCCATCAGTAGTTGGTCAGAAAACAGCAAAATGTCACTTTTGACCTTTTCGGCCCGAGAGAAGCATTTTGAGAGCATGTTGTCATTTAGGCTGTTACTTTCCAACAGAAGCACTCAAAAACAAGTTTCCAAGCCAGAAACGTGTGATTTGATGAATTCTACACTGCCAGGGCAGTTTCATGTAGGTCTCATCAGTAGTTGGTCAGAAAACAGCAAAATGTCACTTTTGACCTTTTCGGCCCGAGAGAAGCATTTTGAGAGGGTGTTGTCATTTAGGCTGTTACTTTCCAACAGAAGCACTCAGAAACAAGTTTCCAAGCCAGAAACGTGTGATTTGATGAATTCTACACTGCCAGGGCAGTTTCATGTAGGTCCCATCAGTAGTTGGTCAGAAAACAGCAAAATGTCACTTTTGAGCTTTTCGGCCCGAGAGAAGCATTTTGAGAGCATGTTGTCATTTAGGCTGTTACTTTCCAACAGAAGCACTCAGAAACAAGTTTCCAAGCCAGAAACGTGTGATTTGATGAATTCTACACTGCCAGGGCAGTTTCATGTAGTTGACATCAGTAGTTGGTCAGAAAACAGCAAAATGTCACTTTTGAGCTTTTCGGCCCGAGAGAAGCATTTTGAGAGCATGTTGTCATTTAGGCTGTTACTTTCCAACAGAAGCACTCAGAAACAAGTTTCCAAGCCAGAAACGTGTGATTTGATGAATTCTACACTGCCAGGGCAGTTTAATGTAGGTCCCATCAGTAGTTGGTCAGAAAACAGCAAAATGTCACTTTTGAGCTTTTCGGCCCGAGAGAAGCATTTTGAGAGCACGTTGTCATTTAGGCTGTTACTTTCCAACAGAAGCACTCAGAAACAAGTTTCCAAGCCAGAAACGTGTGATTTGATGAATTCTACACTGCCAGGGCAGTTTCATGTAGGTCTCATCAGTAGTTGGTCAGAAAACAGCAAAATGTCACTTTTGAGCTTTTCGGCCCGAGAGAAGCATTTTGAGAGCATGTTGTCATTTAGGCTGTTACTTTCCAACAGAAGCACTCAGAAACAAGTTTCCAAGCCAGAAACGTGTGATTTGATGAATTCTACACTGCCAGGGCAGTTTCATGTAGGTCCCATCAGTAGTTGGTCAGAAAACAGCAAAATGTCACTTTTGACCTTTTCGGCCCGAGAGAAGCATTTTGAGAGGGTGTTGTCATTTAGGCTGTTACTTTCCAACAGAAGCACTCAGAAACATGTTTCCAAGCCAGAAACGTGTGATTTGATGAATTCTACACTGCCAGGGCAGTTTCATGTTGGTCCCATCAGTAGTTGGTCAGAAAACAGCAAAATGTCACTTTTGAGCTTTTCGGCCCGAGAGAAGCATTTTGAGAGCACGTTGTCATTTAGGCTGTTACTTTCCAACAGAAGCACTCAGAAACAAGTTTCCAAGCCAGAAACGTGTGATTTGATGAATTCTACACTGCCAGGGCAGTTTCATGTAGGTCCCATCAGTAGTTGGTCAGAAAACAGCAAAATGTCACTTTTGAGCTTTTCGGCCCGAGAGAAGCATTTTGAGAGCATGTTGTCATTTAGGCTGTTACTTTCCAACAGAAGCACTCAAAAACAAGTTTCCAAGCCAGAAACGTGTGATTTGATGAATTCTACACTGCCAGGGCTGTTTCATGTAGGTCCCATCAGTAGTTGGTCAGAAAACAGCAAAATGTCACTTTTGAGCTTTTCGGCCCGAGAGAAGCATTTTGAGAGCATGTTGTCATTTAGGCTGTTACTTTCCAACAGAAGCATTCAGAAACAAGTTTCCAAGCCAGAAACGTGTGATTTGATGAATTCTACACTGCCAGGGCAGTTTCATGTAGGTCCCATCAGTAGTTGGTCAGAAAACAGCAAAATGTCACTTTTGACCTTTTCGGCCCGAGAGAAGCATTTTGAGAGCATGTTGTCATTTAGGCTGTTACTTTCCAACAGAAGCACTCAAAAACAAGTTTCCAAGCCAGAAACGTGTGATTTGATGAATTCTACACTGCCAGGGCAGTTTCATGTAGGTCTCATCAGTAGTTGGTCAGAAAACAGCAAAATGTCACTTTTGACCTTTTCGGCCCGAGAGAAGCATTTTGAGAGGGTGTTGTCATTTAGGCTGTTACTTTCCAACAGAAGCACTCAGAAACAAGTTTCCAAGCCAGAAACGTGTGATTTGATGAATTCTACACTGCCAGGGCAGTTTCATGTAGGTCCCATCAGTAGTTGGTCAGAAAACAGCAAAATGTCACTTTTGAGCTTTTCGGCCCGAGAGAAGCATTTTGAGAGCATGTTGTCATTTAGGCTGTTACTTTCCAACAGAAGCACTCAGAAACAAGTTTCCAAGCCAGAAACGTGTGATTTGATGAATTCTACACTGCCAGGGCAGTGTCATGTAGGTCCCATCAGTAGTTGGTCAGAAAACAGCAAAATGTCACTTTTGAGCTTTTCGGCCCGAGAGAAGCATTTTGAGAGCATGTTGTCATTTAGGCTGTTACTTTCCAACAGAAGCATTCAGAAACAAGTTTCCAAGCCAGAAACGTGTGATTTGATGAATTCTACACTGCCAGGGCAGTTTCATGTAGGTCCCATCAGTAGTTGGTCAGAAAACAGCAAAATGTCACTTTTGACCTTTTCGGCCCGAGAGAAGCATTTTGAGAGCATGTTGTCATTTAGGCTGTTACTTTCCAACAGAAGCACTCAAAAACAAGTTTCCAAGCCAGAAACGTGTGATTTGATGAATTCTACACTGCCAGGGCAGTTTCATGTAGGTCTCATTAGTAGTTGGTCAGAAAACAGCAAAATGTCACTTTTGACCTTTTCGGCCCGAGAGAAGCATTTTGAGAGGGTGTTGTCATTTAGGCTGTTACTTTCCAACAGAAGCACTCAGAAACAAGTTTCCAAGCCAGAAACGTGTGATTTGATGAATTCTACACTGCCAGGGCAGTTTCATGTAGGTCCCATCAGTAGTTGGTCAGAAAACAGCAAAATGTCACTTTTGAGCTTTTCGGCCCGAGAGAAGCATTTTGAGAGCATGTTGTCATTTAGGCTGTTACTTTCCAACAGAAGCACTCAGAAACAAGTTTCCAAGCCAGAAACGTGTGATTTGATGAATTCTACACTGCCAGGGCAGTTTCATGTAGTTGACATCAGTAGTTGGTCAGAAAACAGCAAAATGTCACTTTTGAGCTTTTCGGCCCGAGAGAAGCATTTTGAGAGCATGTTGTCATTTAGGCTGTTACTTTCCAACAGAAGCACTCAGAAACAAGTTTCCAAGCCAGAAACGTGTGATTTGATGAATTCTACACTGCCAGGGCAGTTTCATGTTGGTCCCATCAGTAGTTGGTCAGAAAACAGCCAAATGTCACTTTTGAGCTTTTCGGCCCGAGAGAAGCATTTTGAGAGCACGTTGTCATTTAGGCTGTTACTTTCCAACAGAAGCACTCAGAAACAAGTTTCCAAGCCAGAAACGTGTGATTTGATGAATTCTACACTGCCAGGGCAGTTTAATGTAGGTCCCATCAGTAGTTGGTCAGAAAACAGCAAAATGTCACTTTTGAGCTTTTCGGCCCGAGAGAAGCATTTTGAGAGCATGTTGTCATTTAGGCTGTTACTTTCCAACAGAAGCACTCAAAAACAAGTTTCTAAGCCAGAAACGTGTGATTTGATGAATTCTACACTGCCAGGGCAGTTTCATGTAGGTCTCATCAGTAGTTGGTCAGAAAACAGCAAAATGTCACTTTTGAGCTTTTCGGCCCGAGAGAAGCATTTTGAGAGGGTGTTGTCATTTAGGCTGTTACTTTCCAACAGAAGCACTCAGAAACATGTTTCCAAGCCAGAAACGTGTGATTTGATGAATTCTACACTGCCAGGGCAGTTTCATGTTGGTCCCATCAGTAGTTGGTCAGAAAACAGCAAAATGTCACTTTTGAGCTTTTCGGCCCGAGAGAAGCATTTTGAGAGCATGTTGTCATTTAGGCTGTTACTTTCCAACAGAAGCACTCAGAAACAAGTTTCCAAGCCAGAAACGTGTGATTTGATGAATTCTACACTGCCAGGGCAGTTTCATGTTGGTCCCATCAGTAGTTGGTCAGAAAACAGCCAAATGTCACTTTTGAGCTTTTCGGCCCGAGAGAAGCATTTTGAGAGCATGTTGTCATTTAGGCTGTTACTTTCCAACAGAAGCACTCAGAAACAAGTTTCCAAGCCAGAAACGTGTGATTTGATGAATTCTACACTGCCAGGGCAGTTTCATGTAGTTGACATCAGTAGTTGGTCAGAAAACAGCAAAATGTCACTTTTGAGCTTTTCGGCCCGAGAGAAGCATTTTGAGAGCATGTTGTCATTTAGGCTGTTACTTTCCAACAGAAGCACTCAGAAACAAGTTTCCAAGCCAGAAACGTGTGATTTGATGAATTCTACACTGCCAGGGCAGTTTAATGTAGGTCCCATCAGTAGTTGGTCAGAAAACAGCAAAATGTCACTTTTGAGCTTTTCGGCCCGAGAGAAGCATTTTGAGAGCACGTTGTCATTTAGGCTGTTACTTTCCAACAGAAGCACTCAGAAACAAGTTTCCAAGCCAGAAACGTGTGATTTGATGAATTCTACACTGCCAGGGCAGTTTCATGTAGGTCTCATCAGTAGTTGGTCAGAAAACAGCAAAATGTCACTTTTGAGCTTTTCGGCCCGAGAGAAGCATTTTGAGAGCATGTTGTCATTTAGGCTGTTACTTTCCAACAGAAGCACTCAGAAACAAGTTTCCAAGCCAGAAACGTGTGATTTGATGAATTCTACACTGCCAGGGCAGTTTCATGTAGGTCCCATCAGTAGTTGGTCAGAAAACAGCAAAATGTCACTTTTGACCTTTTCGGCCCGAGAGAAGCATTTTGAGAGGGTGTTGTCATTTAGGCTGTTACTTTCCAACAGAAGCACTCAGAAACATGTTTCCAAGCCAGAAACGTGTGATTTGATGAATTCTACACTGCCAGGGCAGTTTCATGTTGGTCCCATCAGTAGTTGGTCAGAAAACAGCAAAATGTCACTTTTGAGCTTTTCGGCCCGAGAGAAGCATTTTGAGAGCACGTTGTCATTTAGGCTGTTACTTTCCAACAGAAGCACTCAGAAACAAGTTTCCAAGCCAGAAACGTGTGATTTGATGAATTCTACACTGCCAGGGCAGTTTCATGTAGGTCCCATCAGTAGTTGGTCAGAAAACAGCAAAATGTCACTTTTGAGCTTTTCGGCCCGAGAGAAGCATTTTGAGAGCATGTTGTCATTTAGGCTGTTACTTTCCAACAGAAGCACTCAAAAACAAGTTTCCAAGCCAGAAACGTGTGATTTGATGAATTCTACACTGCCAGGGCTGTTTCATGTAGGTCCCATCAGTAGTTGGTCAGAAAACAGCAAAATGTCACTTTTGAGCTTTTCGGCCCGAGAGAAGCATTTTGAGAGCATGTTGTCATTTAGGCTGTTACTTTCCAACAGAAGCACTCAGAAACAAGTTTCCAAGCCAGAAACGTGTGATTTGATGAATTCTACACTGCCAGGGCAGTTTCATGTAGGTCCCATCAGTAGTTGGTCAGAAAACAGCAAAATGTCACTTTTGAGCTTTTCGGCCCGAGAGAAGCATTTTGAGAGCATGTTGTCATTTAGGCTGTTACTTTCCAACAGAAGCACTCAGAAACAAGTTTCCAAGCCAGAAACGTGTGATTTGATGAATTCTACACTGCCAGGGCAGTGTCATGTAGGTCCCATCAGTAGTTGGTCAGAAAACAGCAAAATGTCACTTTTGAGCTTTTCGGCCCGAGAGAAGCATTTTGAGAGCATGTTGTCATTTAGGCTGTTACTTTCCAACAGAAGCATTCAGAAACAAGTTTCCAAGCCAGAAACGTGTGATTTGATGAATTCTACACTGCCAGGGCAGTTTCATGTAGGTCCCATCAGTAGTTGGTCAGAAAACAGCAAAATGTCACTTTTGACCTTTTCGGCCCGAGAGAAGCATTTTGAGAGCATGTTGTCATTTAGGCTGTTACTTTCCAACAGAAGCACTCAAAAACAAGTTTCCAAGCCAGAAACGTGTGATTTGATGAATTCTACACTGCCAGGGCAGTTTCATGTAGGTCTCATCAGTAGTTGGTCAGAAAACAGCAAAATGTCACTTTTGACCTTTTCGGCCCGAGAGAAGCATTTTGAGAGGGTGTTGTCATTTAGGCTGTTACTTTCCAACAGAAGCACTCAGAAACAAGTTTCCAAGCCAGAAACGTGTGATTTGATGAATTCTACACTGCCAGGGCAGTTTCATGTAGGTCCCATCAGTAGTTGGTCAGAAAACAGCAAAATGTCACTTTTGAGCTTTTCGGCCCGAGAGAAGCATTTTGAGAGCATGTTGTCATTTAGGCTGTTACTTTCCAACAGAAGCACTCAGAAACAAGTTTCCAAGCCAGAAACGTGTGATTTGATGAATTCTACACTGCCAGGGCAGTGTCATGTAGGTCCCATCAGTAGTTGGTCAGAAAACAGCAAAATGTCACTTTTGAGCTTTTCGGCCCGAGAGAAGCATTTTGAGAGCATGTTGTCATTTAGGCTGTTACTTTCCAACAGAAGCATTCAGAAACAAGTTTCCAAGCCAGAAACGTGTGATTTGATGAATTCTACACTGCCAGGGCAGTTTCATGTAGGTCCCATCAGTAGTTGGTCAGAAAACAGCAAAATGTCACTTTTGACCTTTTCGGCCCGAGAGAAGCATTTTGAGAGCATGTTGTCATTTAGGCTGTTACTTTCCAACAGAAGCACTCAAAAACAAGTTTCCAAGCCAGAAACGTGTGATTTGATGAATTCTACACTGCCAGGGCAGTTTCATGTAGGTCTCATCAGTAGTTGGTCAGAAAACAGCAAAATGTCACTTTTGACCTTTTCGGCCCGAGAGAAGCATTTTGAGAGGGTGTTGTCATTTAGGCTGTTACTTTCCAACAGAAGCACTCAGAAACAAGTTTCCAAGCCAGAAACGTGTGATTTGATGAATTCTACACTGCCAGGGCAGTTTCATGTAGGTCCCATCAGTAGTTGGTCAGAAAACAGCAAAATGTCACTTTTGAGCTTTTCGGCCCGAGAGAAGCATTTTGAGAGCATGTTGTCATTTAGGCTGTTACTTTCCAACAGAAGCACTCAGAAACAAGTTTCCAAGCCAGAAACGTGTGATTTGATGAATTCTACACTGCCAGGGCAGTTTCATGTAGTTGACATCAGTAGTTGGTCAGAAAACAGCAAAATGTCACTTTTGAGCTTTTCGGCCCGAGAGAAGCATTTTGAGAGCATGTTGTCATTTAGGCTGTTACTTTCCAACAGAAGCACTCAGAAACAAGTTTCCAAGCCAGAAACGTGTGATTTGATGAATTCTACACTGCCAGGGCAGTTTAATGTAGGTCCCATCAGTAGTTGGTCAGAAAACAGCAAAATGTCACTTTTGAGCTTTTCGGCCCGAGAGAAGCATTTTGAGAGCACGTTGTCATTTAGGCTGTTACTTTCCAACAGAAGCACTCAGAAACAAGTTTCCAAGCCAGAAACGTGTGATTTGATGAATTCTACACTGCCAGGGCAGTTTCATGTAGGTCTCATCAGTAGTTGGTCAGAAAACAGCAAAATGTCACTTTTGAGCTTTTCGGCCCGAGAGAAGCATTTTGAGAGCATGTTGTCATTTAGGCTGTTACTTTCCAACAGAAGCACTCAGAAACAAGTTTCCAAGCCAGAAACGTGTGATTTGATGAATTCTACACTGCCAGGGCAGTTTCATGTAGGTCCCATCAGTAGTTGGTCAGAAAACAGCAAAATGTCACTTTTGACCTTTTCGGCCCGAGAGAAGCATTTTGAGAGGGTGTTGTCATTTAGGCTGTTACTTTCCAACAGAAGCACTCAGAAACATGTTTCCAAGCCAGAAACGTGTGATTTGATGAATTCTACACTGCCAGGGCAGTTTCATGTTGGTCCCATCAGTAGTTGGTCAGAAAACAGCAAAATGTCACTTTTGAGCTTTTCGGCCCGAGAGAAGCATTTTGAGAGCACGTTGTCATTTAGGCTGTTACTTTCCAACAGAAGCACTCAGAAACAAGTTTCCAAGCCAGAAACGTGTGATTTGATGAATTCTACACTGCCAGGGCAGTTTCATGTAGGTCCCATCAGTAGTTGGTCAGAAAACAGCAAAATGTCACTTTTGAGCTTTTCGGCCCGAGAGAAGCATTTTGAGAGCATGTTGTCATTTAGGCTGTTACTTTCCAACAGAAGCACTCAAAAACAAGTTTCCAAGCCAGAAACGTGTGATTTGATGAATTCTACACTGCCAGGGCTGTTTCATGTAGGTCCCATCAGTAGTTGGTCAGAAAACAGCAAAATGTCACTTTTGAGCTTTTCGGCCCGAGAGAAGCATTTTGAGAGCATGTTGTCATTTAGGCTGTTACTTTCCAACAGAAGCATTCAGAAACAAGTTTCCAAGCCAGAAACGTGTGATTTGATGAATTCTACACTGCCAGGGCAGTTTCATGTAGGTCCCATCAGTAGTTGGTCAGAAAACAGCAAAATGTCACTTTTGACCTTTTCGGCCCGAGAGAAGCATTTTGAGAGCATGTTGTCATTTAGGCTGTTACTTTCCAACAGAAGCACTCAAAAACAAGTTTCCAAGCCAGAAACGTGTGATTTGATGAATTCTACACTGCCAGGGCAGTTTCATGTAGGTCTCATCAGTAGTTGGTCAGAAAACAGCAAAATGTCACTTTTGACCTTTTCGGCCCGAGAGAAGCATTTTGAGAGGGTGTTGTCATTTAGGCTGTTACTTTCCAACAGAAGCACTCAGAAACAAGTTTCCAAGCCAGAAACGTGTGATTTGATGAATTCTACACTGCCAGGGCAGTTTCATGTAGGTCCCATCAGTAGTTGGTCAGAAAACAGCAAAATGTCACTTTTGAGCTTTTCGGCCCGAGAGAAGCATTTTGAGAGCATGTTGTCATTTAGGCTGTTACTTTCCAACAGAAGCACTCAGAAACAAGTTTCCAAGCCAGAAACGTGTGATTTGATGAATTCTACACTGCCAGGGCAGTGTCATGTAGGTCCCATCAGTAGTTGGTCAGAAAACAGCAAAATGTCACTTTTGAGCTTTTCGGCCCGAGAGAAGCATTTTGAGAGCATGTTGTCATTTAGGCTGTTACTTTCCAACAGAAGCATTCAGAAACAAGTTTCCAAGCCAGAAACGTGTGATTTGATGAATTCTACACTGCCAGGGCAGTTTCATGTAGGTCCCATCAGTAGTTGGTCAGAAAACAGCAAAATGTCACTTTTGACCTTTTCGGCCCGAGAGAAGCATTTTGAGAGCATGTTGTCATTTAGGCTGTTACTTTCCAACAGAAGCACTCAAAAACAAGTTTCCAAGCCAGAAACGTGTGAT
The DNA here is from genome assembly GCA_035609425.1 of Epinephelus awoara. Classification (NCBI taxonomy): domain Eukaryota; kingdom Metazoa; phylum Chordata; class Actinopteri; order Perciformes; family Serranidae; genus Epinephelus; species Epinephelus awoara. Next base: position 4,958 of record CM069303.1, on the reverse strand, counting down.
TTGATGAATTCTACACTGCCAGGGCAGTTTCATGTAGGTCTCATTAGTAGTTGGTCAGAAAACAGCAAAATGTCACTTTTGACCTTTTCGGCCCGAGAGAAGCATTTTGAGAGGGTGTTGTCATTTAGGCTGTTACTTTCCAACAGAAGCACTCAGAAACAAGTTCCAAGCCAGAAACGTGTGATTTGATGAATTCTACACTGCCAGGGCAGTTTTCATGTAGGTCCCATCAGTAGTTGGTCAGAAAACAGCAAAATGTCACTTTTGAGCTTTTCGGCCCGAGAGAAGCATTTTGAGAGCATGTTGTCATTTAGGCTGTTACTTTCCAACAGAAGCACTCAGAAACAAGTTTCCAAGCCAGAAACGTGTGATTTGATGAATTCTACACTGCCAGGGCAGTTTCATGTAGTTGACATCAGTAGTTGGTCAGAAAACAGCAAAATGTCACTTTTGAGCTTTTCGGCCCGAGAGAAGCATTTTGAGAGCATGTTGTCATTTAGGCTGTTACTTTCCAACAGAAGCACTCAGAAACAAGTTTCCAAGCCAGAAACGTGTGATTTGATGAATTCTACACTGCCAGGGCAGTTTCATGTTGGTCCCATCAGTAGTTGGTCAGAAACAGCCAAATGTCACTTTTGAGCTTTTCGGCCCGAGAGAAGCATTTTGAGAGGCACGTTGTCATTTAGGCTGTTACTTTCCAACAGAAGCACTCAGAAACAAGTTTCCAAGCCAGAAACGTGTGATTTGATGAATTCTACACTGCCAGGGCAGTTTAATGTAGGTCCCATCAGTAGTTGGTCAGAAAACAGCAAAATGTCACTTTTTGAGCTTTTCGGCCCGAGAGAAGCATTTTGAGAGCATGTTGTCATTTAGGCTGTTACTTTCCAACAGAAGCACTCAAAAACAAGTTTCTAAGCCAGAAACGTGTGATTGATGAATTCTACACTGCCAGGGCAGTTTCATGTAGGTCTCATCAGTAGTTGGTCAGAAAACAGCAAAATGTCACTTTTGAGCTTTTCGGCCCGAGAGAAGCATTTTGAGAGGGTGTTGTCATTTAGGCTGTTACTTTCCAACAGAAGCACTCAGAAACATGTTTCCAAGCCAGAAACGTGTGATTTGATGAATTCTACACTGCCAGGGCAGTTTCATGTTGGTCCCATCAGTAGTTGGTCAGAAAACAGCAAAATGTCACTTTTGAGCTTTTCGGCCCGAGAGAAGCATTTTGAGAGCATGTTGTCATTTAGGCTGTTACTTTCCAACAGAAGCACTCAGAAACAAGTTTCCAAGCCAGAAACGTGTGATTTGATGAATTCTACACTGCCAGGGCAGTTTCATGTTGGTCCCATCAGTAGTTGGTCAGAAAACAGCCAAATGTCACTTTGAGCTTTTCGGCCCGAGAGAAGCATTTTGAGAGCATGTTGTCATTTAGGCTGTTACTTTCCAACAGAAGCACTCAGAAACAAGTTTCCAAGCCAGAAACGTGTGATTTGATGATTTCTACACTGCCAGGGCAGTTTCATGTAGTTGACATCAGTAGTTGGTCAGAAAACAGCAAAATGTCACTTTTGAGCTTTTCGGCCCGAGAGAAGCATTTGAGAGCATGTTTCATTTAGGCTGTTACTTTCCAACAGAAGCACTCAGAAACAAGTTTCCAAGCCAGAAACGTGTGATGTGATGAATTCTACACTGCCAGGGCAGTTTAATGTAGGTCCCATCAGTAGTTGGTCAGAAAACAGCAAAATGTCACTTTTGAGCTTTTCGGCCCGAGAGAAGCATTTTGAGAGCACGTTGTCATTTAGGCTGTTACTTTCCAACAGAAGCACTCAGAAACAAGTTTCCAAGCCAGAAACGTGTGATTTGATGAATTCTACACTGCCAGGGCAGTTTCATGTAGGTCTCATCAGTAGTTGGTCAGAAAACAGCAAAATGTCACTTTTGAGCTTTTCGGCCCGAGAGAAGCATTTTGAGAGCATGTTGTCATTTAGGCTGTTACTTTCCAACAGAAGCACTCAGAAACAAGTTTCCAAGCCAGAAACGTGTGATTTGATGAATTCTACACTGCCAGGGCAGTTTCATGTAGGTCCCATCAGTAGTTGGTCAGAAACAGCAAAATGTCACTTTTGACCTTTTCGGCCCGAGAGAAGCATTTTGAGAGGGTGTTGTCATTTAGGCTGTTACTTTCCAACAGAAGCACTCAGAAACATGTTTCCAAGCCAGAAACGTGTGATTTGATGAATTCTACACTGCCAGGCAGTTTCATGTTGGTCCCATCAGTAGTTGGTCAGAAAACAGCAAAATGTCACTTTTGAGCTTTTCGGCCCGAGAGAAGCATTTTGAGAGCACGTTGTCATTTAGGCTGTTACTTTCCAACAGAAGCACTCAGAAAACAAGTTTCCAAGCCAGAAACTGTGATTTGATGAATTCTACACTGCCAGGGCAGTTTCATGTAGGTCCCATCAGTAGTTGGTCAGAAAACAGCAAAATGTCACTTTTGAGCTTTTCGGCCCGAGAGAAGCATTTTGAGAGCATGTTGTCATTTAGGCTGTTACTTTCCAACAGAAGCACTCAAAAACAAGTTTCCAAGCCAGAAACGTGTGATTTGATGAATTCTACACTGCCAGGGCTGTTTCATGTAGGTCCATCAGTAGTTGGTCAGAAAACAGCAAAATGTCACTTTTGAGCTTTTCGGCCCGAGAGAAGCATTTTGAGAGCATGTTGTCATTTAGGCTGTTACTTTCCAACAGAAGCACTCAGAAACAAGTTTCCAAGCCAGAAACGTGTGATTTGATGAATTCTACACTGCCAGGGCAGTTTCATGTAGGTCCCATCAGTAGTTGGTCAGAAAACAGCAAAATGTCACTTTTGAGCTTTTCGGCCCGAGAGAAGCATTTTGAGAGCATGTTGTCATTTAGGCTGTTACTTTCCAACAGAAGCACTCAGAAACAAGTTTCCAAGCCAGAAACGTGTGATTTGATGAATTCTACACTGCCAGGGCAGTGTCATGTAGGTCCATCAGTAGTTGGTCAGAAAACAGCAAAATGTCACTTTTGAGCTTTTCGGCCCGAGAGAAGCATTTTGAGAGCATGTTGTCATTTAGGCTGTTACTTTCCAACAGAAGCATTCAGAAACAAGTTTCCAAGCCAGAAACGTGTGATTTGATGAATTCTACACTGCCAGGGCAGTTTCATGTAGGTCCCATCAGTAGTTGGTCAGAAAACAGCAAAATGTCACTTTTTGACCTTTTCGGCCCGAGAGAAGCATTTTGAGAGCATGTTGTCATTTAGGCTGTTACTTTCCAACAGAAGCACTCAAAAACAAGTTTCCAAGCCAGAAACGTGTGATTTGATGAATTCTACACTGCCAGGGCAGTTTCATGTAGGTCTCATCAGTAGTTGGTCAGAAAACAGCAAAATGTCACTTTTGACCTTTTCGGCCCGAGAGAAGCATTTTGAGAGGGTGTTGTCATTTAGGCTGTTACTTTCCAACAGAAGCACTCAGAAACAAGTTTCCAAGCCAGAAACGTGTGATTTGATGAATTCTACACTGCCAGGGCAGTTTCATGTAGGTCCCATCAGTAGTTGGTCAGAAAACAGCAAAATGTCACTTTTGAGCTTTTCGGCCCGAGAGAAGCATTTTGAGAGCATGTTGTCATTTAGGCTGTTACTTTCCAACAGAAGCACTCAGAAACAAGTTTCCAAGCCAGAAACGTGTGATTTGATGAATTCTACACTGCCAGGGCAGTGTCATGTAGGTCCCATCAGTAGTTGGTCAGAAAACAGCAAAATGTCACTTTTGAGCTTTTCGGCCCGAGAGAAGCATTTTGAGAGCATGTTGTCATTTAGGCTGTTACTTTCCAACAGAAGCATTCAGAAACTAGTTTCCAAGCCAGAAACTGTGATTTGATGAATTCTACACTGCCAGGGCAGTTTTCATGTAGGTCCCATCAGTAGTTGGTCAGAAAACAGCAAAATGTCACTTTTGACCTTTCGGCCCGAGAGAAGCATTTTGAGAGCATGTTGTCATTTAGGCTGTTACTTTCCAACAGAAGCACTCAAAAACAAGTTTCCAAGCCAGAAACGTGTGATTTGATAATTCTACACTGCCAGGGCAGTTTTCATGTAGGTCTCATCAGTAGTTGGTCAGAAAACAGCAAAATGTCACTTTTGACCTTTTCGGCCCGAGAGAAGCATTTTGAGAGGGTGTTGTCATTTAGGCTGTTACTTTCCAACAGAAGCACTCAGAAAACAAGTTTCCAAGCCAGAAACGTGTGATTTGATGAATTCTACACTGCCAGGGCAGTTTTCATGTAGGTCCCATCAGTAGTTGGTCAGAAAACAGCAAAATGTCACTTTTGAGCTTTTCGGCCCGAGAGAAGCATTTTGAGAGCATGTTGTCATTTAGGCTGTTAACTTTCCAACAGAAGCACTCAGAAACAAGTTTCCAAGCCAGAAAGTGTGATTTGATGAATTCTACACTGCCAGGGCAGTTTCATGTAGTGACATCAGTAGTTGGTCAGAAAACAGCAAATGTCACTTTGAGCTTTTCGGCCCGAGAGAAGCATTTTGAGAGCATGTTGTCATTTAGGCTGTTACTTTCCAACAGAAGCACTCAGAAACAAGTTTCCAAGCCAGAAACGTGTGATTTGATGAATTCTACACTGCCAGGGCAGTTTCATGTTGGTCCCATCAGTAGTTGGTCAGAAAACAGCCAAATGTCACTTTTGAGCTTTTCGGCCCGAGAGAAGCATTTTGAGAGCACGTTGTCATTTAGGCTGTTATTTTCCAACAGAAGCACTCAGAAACAAGTTTCCAAGCCAGAAACGTGTGATTTGATGAATTCTACACTGCCAGGGCAGTTTAATGGTAGGTCCCATCAGTAGTTGGTCAGAAAACAGCAAAATGTCACTTTGAGCTTTTCGGCCCGAGAGAAGCCTATTTTGAGAGGGTGTTGTCATTTAG